>CM046844.1:21000327-21600327 GCA_025618425.1 Heliocidaris tuberculata | reverse complement strand
TACTTTTCAAATGTCTGCACTTCATTAACCATCTATTCTTTCACAAAATACTGTGTACAAAACCTGTAGATTTATTAGTATTTCTTATGATACCAAACTTTATGCATAAGAATTATTGAAAATTACATTTGAGTTTCTTTTTTGTCCATTATTTTTTGGTTTCTCATTTGTTTAATATTGTTTAATGTTGAAATAAGATAATATCTTTTTAAAAATCTGCAATTTTCTCTGAAAATTTCTTTGGTAGCATATAATTATAATCATATACATGTATTTAGATTGCTTGATTTATGCTAAAAATTGGTGAATGGTGAATGAAAATGACAAGTCCATCTGTCACATATACTGTATGTGACATCGGCACTGAAAAAGTTAAGGCAAGAGTGAGATTTTTAAGAGCTGAATTTGAAAGGAAGTATTTGAAATATTTACCTTATCCCCCCCCCCCCCCCCCACTTATGTACATGTATGTACAAGCTTATCTGAAGGTACATGTAAGTTTGTACTCCACAATAGCTTTTATGTGTGAATAGGCTTCAATAGCTTTTGTGTGTATCAACAGGCCTTTTTCCAGTCTTGATCATGCATACACATGTACATGAGAGGAAAATAATTATTTGAAATTTCGCTTTCAACTCTGTATCCCCAAATTTGTGGCAGAGTAAGAGTTGAAGAGTCCCTGAATCAGGTAATCTAGCAAATTTAAGAAAATTAAATCTGGTTTAGAGCAATTTTGTTGTCTCTTTGTCTCTTTTTGACTACTGCAACAGTGAATGTTGGACACAGTCCCACATAGGCAAGGGCCTATGAGTGCCCCCCCCCCCACCATACATTTAGTACATGTGATAGAAAATACAGTAGACTATTTTGGCATTGTTCATCCTTATTGCCCGTACGGTTTGGTCAACGACCACTATTACTATTGGTGTGTACCACTTATACATGTACAAGCTTTAATATCTGAAGATACAGTGGTAAACTCTAGAGTCTTTACTTAGTATTGGCATTAGTCGCTTAGTGGTCAATACCGTCTACTACAAATACCGACACAGGTGTTTCCATTTTGGTGACCCACTCTTTTCTGACACCCCTGACACACTTTTTTGCCATTCGCTTTGTACACGACCAGTTCACTGGGATTTTTTCATGAGACAGTTTCTGTGATTGGCTTATTTGCTAGTGAATATTGAATCTAAATGATTTTTCTGTTCATCTTTTCGTCGCGCGAAGAATGCGATCAACTTTTTCAAAAGTTCCTGAAAATGACTCTTTTCAGCGGGAACATTTTAAAATGAGTCAACGATGTGATCTTTGAGGTGTGTATTTTGATTTGGGAGTATTGAAATGTTATGAAACCGACGTATTGTTCTCAGGACCATGTTTTCCGGCGCTGACAGGGTCAAACTCTTTATTTCAAGTTTAGCAAAGGTGATCGCAGCCACCATTGCTGATATGGGATCACATCACGACTGCTACATGGCTAGCCACAGTTGCCCAGCGTGGGGACCTAAGACCCTGTCAGCCCCCCAAAACATGGTCCTGAGCACTCATAGCGACTTTACTACACTTTGTGTGTAGACTCTAGGCAGTCATACACCTCAACACTTTCAAACACACACTGCACCACTCATGTTTCAGAACCACTCAGCCCCACTTGAAACTATGCAGCTCCAACCTGCTGTAATATATGCAGCCAAAATACCAGATCAAAAGAGTGAAACTCAGAATATTACTTACCAGCAGTTTACGTGTGCGCCATCATAGGTATCGATGTGCGTGCGCGATACCGAGTTTTCTTGTGGACAAAATTTTATTGGCGAGTTTAGTCTAAAACATCGGCGGCATGAAAACAACATTTAAGGTAGGAGTGAGATTTTTAAGAGCTGAATTTGAAAGGAAGTATTTGAATATTTATTTATCTTATTTTTCTCCAGATGAGTAGTATTTTTGCATTCATCCTGCTTACACATGTAGCATGCTTAGTGTTAGTGGTCAGTATGACCACTATAACTTGGTGTGGTCCTGAGAACAAATATACATCAGGGGCCTGTTTCTCGAAACCGTCATATGTCTAAGTTCTTGACTAAGTCAGTGCTAGTTCTCTAGTTGTCCGCTACGTGTTTCACAAAGCCGTCTTTATCAAGATGCGCGACAACTTCCTGACTAAGAACTTATGACGCCTCCAAAAATGTTATATCTTTTTTCGTTGACGTACAGCGCCATCACATGTTATTTATTGGGTAGATTATGGTCGGCAAAAAGGAACACTAGATACTTCTATGCAACTCTTTCTACGTATTCACTTTATCTGGAATTCATCCCTGTTTATAATATGAGTATTATATGAAAATACATAGTGTTTCTGTTCAAGGCTTGTCTCCACTGAACTCTAGTGAATCAACATTTTTTCCACATTCTAATGGATAAAAATACAAAAAACAACAGTGAGGTCATTTCAATATGAAAGGAACTTTTTTTTTCAAATGAAAAAGAAAACCATAATAAAAACAATAACAATAATAGACTGACAGGAGATAGGCCTGAATCAAAATGTGGTGGGATTTAAAAAAAAAGTTAAACCAAAACTTGTCAAATTAATCCCATCATTGGAAACTGGGAAAAAAAATATATTGACAAATAAACATTGGGCAAGAAAAAAAAATACAAGTCTTACTGATAAGCAATGGGAAGTACTATAATCTAGAAAAAATATAAATCCATAACTGTTGCTAGGTATGTTTATGTCAAAATGAATTTAGTAAGTCCTTTAACTTCTGATTGCAAAGTTATTTTACGATATGGGTCCTTCATATCTGATCAATTAGCATGAAAAATGATGTGCTACCATAATAAACTTGAAAATCACATGTTACTTCTTATATAATAATTACAAGAGTGCTTTTTGTGTGAAAACAAATAATTGGGCGATCTTCTTAAATGATTTCTATAAAGATTTCTTTGGTGAACTAAAATCCGCACGAGGGAACTGTAATATGACACCGTAGGCCAGCCATAGTCAACGGCATATTCTCTGCTTTTCTGACCCATATCAGTGTAAACATAGATTATATCAACGATTTTTTAAATGAATACTTTGAAATATACGAGTTTAAACTTATAATATGAATATATTCGTAATTTCCATATCATAATCAAGCCCAGAAACATTATGCAAAGCATTCAAAGCATATTATTATTACAATGAAAATATACGGGTTTATTTTGATAAACTATCAAATGACGACATCCGGGGGGTACCTATCCAACGTAAAAACTGGCTCACCGATCATGAAATCAATAACTCATATTTTTCATTTTACAATCGTTGGTTTCGAGAAACAGGTCCCAGTTTCACAATATTACCAACATGACCAAATCAAAATACACACCTCAGACTCAGAGATCACATAGTTGACTCATTCTAAAATGTTCTCGCTAAAAAGAGTCATTTTCAAGAACTTTTGAAAGAGTTGATCGTATTCTTCACGCGAC
Organism: Heliocidaris tuberculata; assembly: GCA_025618425.1. Classification (NCBI taxonomy): domain Eukaryota; kingdom Metazoa; phylum Echinodermata; class Echinoidea; order Camarodonta; family Echinometridae; genus Heliocidaris; species Heliocidaris tuberculata. The sequence goes on along the minus strand of CM046844.1, from coordinate 21,596,835 downwards.
AAAAAGATGAACAGAAAAATCAATTAGATAGCTAATGAATATTGAATATTCAATAGCAAATAAGCCAATCACAGAAACTGTCTCATGAAAAAGCCCCTTGAACCAGCCATGTAAGTTACAAAGTGAATCATGGCAAAAAAGTCTTGTCAGAAAAAGTGTGTCACTGTCAGCATGGTCAGGGACAGGGGTGTCGCCAGAAAAGAGTGGGTAACCAAATGGAAACAGAGATAAGCTTGTAGATCTAATGTGTAAGTGGAAACACCCTACCAACACAAACATGTCCATGAAATAAAATAATTCCAACTCACCACAATTACTTGGAAGTTGGTGTGAGTAAAGTCGTTATCTAGTATTAAACACTACCATGAGTGTGTACCATGTGTACAGTCAATCAATTCGAGAAATAGATTATTAATAGCAAACACAAAATGCAAGGTACGGGACTGAGAGAATTTACCTTCGAATGTTTCGTTACAGAAATCCGTAATTGCGTGCAGCCAAGTTGAAGTTCGTCATGGAGTATTCACATGCCATAAATAAGCACAATGTCCTGGTTTCGTAATGCGACGAAAAATCTCATTCACATCTATTACAATGGATTTCGAGCTCTCTGACCGCAGAATAACCCACGAATTTCCGAAAGTTGACCCTAAAAGCGAGCAAGTATGGTATCTTTGACTGAACAAACTATCACACAAAGCTAGCTACGTTTCGCTCCTCGGTCTCTTGATCGATATATGCCAGGGGCGGACCGGGGGGGGGGGGGGGGGGGGGGGCGAATCGGCCTCCTTTATTATGTACTTTTCCGGCTCTGTGCCCCCTCATTTACAAAATCCTGGATCCGCCCCTGCATGTCCTTTTGATTGGTTGCAGCAGAAGGTCAAGAAACGTTTCATTTTTGGAGTTATGTTCAACTCACCAATCCAAAAGACTGTGTTAGCTGGAAACTCCTTCTCCCCATCCAATCATTACAATTCCCTCTACCACTATAGCGTACCCAAGGGGTGGGGCAGGGAGACAGAGTGCCCCCCTGACAAATTTTTACCCCCCCCCCAAAAAAAAAAAAAAAAAAGTTTATCGGGTTCGGCTGGCGAAAAGCAATTGTTGGCAATAATAACTTTTTTGTGTTTTGTTTTGTTTTTGCTTGTCAGAGAATTATGGGGGAAAACTGGACCCCATAAAATCTGATGCCCCCCTCCCCCACTGAGCAACTTGGGGGGGGGGGGATGGCGAAAAAAAATCTCGATCCCCCCCCCCCCCCCTCCACCCTGAGCGACTTTTGTTTGGAGGGCTGGCGAAAAAGCAATTGTCGGCGCTAATAACCTTTTTTTCCCTTTGTTTTTGCTTGTCAGAGAATTATGGAGGAAAACTGGTAACCCTTTTCTTTTTTACCCTCTTGACGCCAAGGTCCATATACGCCACTGCCCTCTACCCTAATCCCCTCTGTAGAGTCTATTACAAGTCCCCTGTTAGCCTGTTATTTAAAAAAAAAAAATTTATTATTATTATTATTTAATGTCTTCTTTAATTATAAAAAGCAGGGTAGTTCCATTCAAGCCGCAAGGCCTGCTTTCCAAGGGAGCCCTGCTGTAACAAAATACATACAATACAAATAATGCTAATGTTATATAGCTACCAGCCCACTCCTCTTCCTCCCCTCCTCTCTGTCTCTCTGTCTCTCTGTCTCTCTCTCCCTCTCTCTCTCTCTTTCTCATTCTCCACTGATCGTCTTGCGTACTATCCTCAATTATCCTCTCACATGTCAGCACATTTTACTCGGTCCTTTTTTTAAAAACTCACGATAGACATAAACAAGCTGTGCTTCAACCTTTTACCGAAAGGTACTGGATATTCGACGTAATGTACATTCTATCTTATGCTTTGCTTTGCTCTAATAAATCATCTGCTAACGTACATAAGGCCTTTAAATTGTATTTTATACCCAGTGAAAAATTTGAGAGGGCTGAGCCAGTAAGAATTGAAGTATTCTCTAAAGCGCCAGAAACGCAATGCATACTATACTCGTACTGCATCATTTGAAGGGGGGGGGGGTATATCCCCGCCCCTCCCACAACAAGACTTTGCATTTTGCTGTACCATGAACATGTTGCACTTATCCAACGCCCTTGCTAAATCAAACTTATTTTGCGAGGTCGCGTAGGCCAATAAGAAAACCCTAATAACCACCATGACCACAGCCCTTGTCTCCGGCGACAGAATAACCGATTTTATGACGCCAATCTCACCTCTTCGTTTTCGTCTTTCTTTTTCTTTTATTATCAGTATTCATCCTTTATCAAATTCCAGTCTAATGATTTCCATTTTATGATAGCTAATTGTCATAAAACCAACAGATATTTGTTAAAGACTTCAAAGGACCAACATTTCAACAAGCGGAATTACTAGACAACATAATGCAAGTATCAATTTCACACACTGATATAGACTCTATCTCATGAAATAATCGTAAATATGCATTGCATTTTACTGAATGGTTGCATTCAAATATCTCAAAGCAAACTTAAACAGCGGTATCAAATGTCACTCAATAATTATTTGAAATAATTATGAAGAAAAAAAGTTTTCATCTTTGGAAGTGCAAACATATACAGGTAGTGGCGTAATGAGTCAAAAACTTTGAGGGGGCTGAGCATATTGGCATAGTACGGGCGTACGGGGCCCAATTTCTGAATACTTACGAGCGAGCGAAGCGAGCGAGCAAAAACATTCAACCTTTTTAAAATGAAAATGTAATTTTGTCTGGTAGGTAATTTGATTTTTTTGCTTTCCTCTTATTTTTTTGCTTTCCTCTTATTTTTTTTTAAATAATTTTTTTAATTAATTAATTAATTTTTTGGGGGGGGGGGGGGGGGGGGGGGGGGGGACTGCAGCCCCCAAGCCAGTACGCCAGTGTATACAGATACATATACATAATACATTGTATATGCTCTTGGATGGTCTCGCCACTATATTGGCCCATGAATCGGTATGATATATGACAATGCCATATATATATATATATTTTGTAATAAAAAGATCGTCGTCATTTCAGTTGAAGTCCATGATTTCCATTTTATGATAACTAATTGTCATGAAACCAACAGATATTTGTTAAAGACTTCAAAGGACCAACATTTCAACAAGCGGAATTACTAGACAACATAATGCAAGTATCAATTTCACACACTGATATAGACTCTATCTCATGAAATAATCGTAAATATGCATTGCATTTTACTGAATGGTTGCATTCAAATATCTCAAAGCAAACTTAAACAGCGGTATCAAATGTCACTCAATAATTATTTGAAATAATTATGAAGAAAAAAAGTTTTCATCTTTGGAAGTGCAAACATATACAGGTAGTGGCGTAATGAGTCAAAAACTTTGAGGGGGCTGAGCATACTGGCATAGTACGGGCGTACGGGGCCCAATTCTTGAATACTTACGAGCGAGCGAAGCGAGCGAGCAAAAACATTCAACCTTTTTAAAATGAAAATGTAATTTTGTCTGGTAGGTAATTTGATTTTTTTGCTTTCCTCTTATTTTTTTAAAATTAATTAATTAATTTTTTTTTTTGGGGGGGGGGGGGTGGGGGGGATGGGGGGGGGGGGGGTCTAGCCCCCAAACCAGTACGCCAGTGTATACAGATACATATACATAATACATTGTATATGCTCTTGGATGGTCTCGCCACTATATTGGCCCATGAATCGGTATGATAGCCTATATGACAATGCTATATATATATATATATATATATATATATATATATATATATATATATATATATATATATATATTGTAATAAAAAGATCGTCATCATTTCAGTTGAAGTCTTTTTGTTGTAAGTTGATTATACCGGTCACTGACGTAGTCCTGTGTCAGTAGAAGACACATCGTGTGCATTAGTTATTACAGTGTACTAGTTAACAGTGGCGTAGCTACAGGGGGCAAGGGCGCACGTGCAACCCCAATCGAATGGCTACAAAAGGGGGAGAAAAGGAGAAAAGAGGGGGGGGGGGGGGGAGAAAAGGGGAAAAGGACGAGAGAAGAAGACGAAAGCACCCTTTCCCGCACCCTCCCCTAATCAGTGACCTTGTAAAGTCGCATTGAATTTTCGGAGTATGGCCGATGCCCCTCCAATGATGCCAGTGCCCCCTCAATGGCACGACTCATCCTACGCCACTCTTATATTACACACTTGAAATATCTCAATGTCCTAATTACGACCATGATCCCTAATAGGACGTCAATATACTAATATAATAGGCATAATGGACCAATTAATGCACAAAGAACCACTGTTTGTATATAGGACCAATGCATATTATGTGACGCAGAATTGTCACACGAAGGCAACAGTGTTTCCTTTAGTCCACGTCCAACTATTAAAGTACTATTGAAGGGTCGTTGTGGTGGTGGTAGTGGTAGAGGTAACCGTTGTCTTTCCATCCGCTGTTGTCGTGGTCGTGGTGCTGGTTGTAGTCGTCGTCGTGGATTGGCGAGCCATGCGAACTTTCTCTGGCTCAATCTCCGGTTCGATCCAATGCGTCTCGAAATCAGCGCAAACAGAGGCGACGATCGGCGACGTATGGAGACGCAAGAATCCTGTCGGAATGACCCCAGCAGAGGTGAAGTTGCTACCAGCCGTCTCAGAAAGCTATGTCAATATTAAAGAAGGGAAACATGTTAGTCCACCCTGGTATTAAGTTGGTTTGAATAAAAGAAGGAAAATTAGAGAAACAGTTAAGTGAAAGTTTGAGCAAAATCCGACAAGAAATAAGAAAGTTATGGATGTTTGAAGTTGTAATCAATAAAATACAAATAGGCAACTCCGTGACGCATCTTGCAAGCTCCTCTCCCATTTGCTCAGTACAGAAAATCTCATAAGTTTTCATTTTCTAAGTTTTTGATGAAGGAATATATTTGTTTCATACAGGTTTTGTGTAAACACATTTGAGCAATGATTATATCTACATTTGAATATTTTCTTTAGAGAAAATGGAAATTAATGATTTTGGGGGCAAATGGGAGAGGAGCTCGGAAGATACGTCACGGAGCTGCCAATTAGTGTTTGATTGATTACAACTTCAAATATTCATAAGTTTCTTACTCCATGTCGTATTTTGTTCAAACCTTCACTGATCTGTTTCTTAAATCTCAAACCTTCACTGATCTGTTTCTTTAATTTTCTGCTTCTTTTAAAACCAACTTCTAATCAGGGTGGACTTTCCCAAAACAATAATATCATATTGAGAGGTGGGTGTTTTTACTAAAGTCACTGTTTGGGTGGCGTTTGCTGTAAAACCCAAATCTGTCAATCAACAAGCAAAGAAACAAATCAAAATATTCTAATACGCAAAAGCTGAAGGAAAGAAAAAAGTTTCACACCATTTTGCCTATTTAGAAACTCTTACATAACTTTCAGAATCCAGGCCTCCGAGAGAGCTGAGAAGGTGGACGAGAGTTATTATCAGGTCAATGCACTTGAAAACAAACTGTAAGCATTAGCACAATTTCAGCAATTCAGGGACACCGGTGGTTAAAAAAAAAAAAAAAAAAAAACATGGGGTGGGACATAGGGTGCCGTGTTGGTAAAATGTGAGGCAGCAATCGACCAGGGGGAAAGAGTTTGGATGAAGGGTATTATTGATATTTCTCTTCATGCTCCTCCCATGCCCCTTTTTCTTACGCCTCCCCCTCCCTTCTTTTTTTAATTTTTTATTTGCAAGTCAATTGGGGGGGGGGGGCGGGGCACATGCTCCTGTGTCCCGCGTAGGTATAATAATTATCATGCCACTGGGTCCATATTAACATGTTAAAAACTCAAAACAAAAACTAAAAACTCACCGTAATCGAGTCTCCGTCCTTGACGAATTCAATATCAATGCTTTCGTCAGTCATGCCTATCAAACACACCCGCTTCCGGGCCAATCCGTAAGTCATCAAGCGCTAAAGAGATTTTAGGAAAAAAAATAAATAAACGAGTTTACTATTTCCAGGAACTATATTTTTGGTAAGCCCTCAAAAGCTGTTCGTCAGATTTCTTCAATTTTTGTTAATAAATAGCAAGATACTAGCAATACTAAGACAATGTGAATATTTCGCCTCCTAAAGTTTAATATTAAACAAATAAGAGGCAAAAACTAATTTATGTGCCGGGACAGGCACGTAAAATCCCAACAAAGGCAGCATGTGATATACACTCTACACACACACGTGTAAAACCAATGAGTAGCTACACACAGTGATACACATGCTGTCTCTGTTCGCAGCCCCAAGATTGCTGTGCGGGGAGCCGTCGGGGATGGAAGGGTCCTAGCATAATGGCATGATCAAGCATGCCTTACAGATATTTGCACTGAAACTCACCAGAAATCATAGATGGAATACCAAATGATCTCTTACAGACATCTTTTGATACAAGGAGAACAACATGAGACTATATTTAACATGTTTCTCTCCAATTTCCTTTTTGCTACCAATACTGTAAATGAGCTTTAAGGAAAACGGATCGCAATCTATATAATGCAATGGAGGCCTACTACACTTATCTCAAGATTCCTCACATGAGCTTTGCATTTTACGAAGAAAACGAATTTTAAGCATTCAACTTATATTTATAAGGCGTGCAGATTTTCATTTCTTTGTTTTCTTTTCTTTCATCGTCTTCATCATATCATGTTTATCAGAGGTATAGAGAATATAGTCCTCTTATATAACTAACTGCTTTTTATCCTCTTTTCATAAACTTTATAGTGCTACAGTGGCGGATTTAGGGGGGGGGGCAATCCCGGCCCGTGCCCCCCCCCCCTTTGAGGGAAAACAATGCATTGTGCCCCTCCTATTTGCGATTGTGCCCCCCCCCCCTTTTTGACCAGGAAACCTTTTTTTTTTTTTTTTTTTTTTTTTTTTTTTTTTGCTTGTCAGAGAATTATGGAGGGGAACTGGACCCCATTACCCCCCCCCCCCCCCCACTGAGCGACTTTTGGAGGGCTGGCGAGAGACCCAAAAAATATGGGTCTCCCTCCTAGCAGTTTCCCAAAGTTGACAATCCTGCATTTGTGTGCCCCCCCCCCTTATACGAAATCCTGGATCCGCCCCTGGTGCTACCTTTCAGTAAAGACTAATCCGTTCCAAGTATCATTCACGCGTTATTGATGTTAGGGTTGTCCTTAATTTTCTTAAACTTAAATAAATTTTACCTTTTTTCCATTTTCACTTTATTGCAGGTACATTCGACAAAGGATTCGAACCTATGACTCACCCGTGAAAAGTCGTAAATGATGGTCGCATTCTCCCCATAGCCATCTCCAGTCAAGTCAACGATAAGGACGTTGAGAGCATGGTCGTATCGACATTTCTCGTCAAAGCGATGGTGGTCGTAAGAACCATGGCGATGAAACGACTGTTGGTTAATAAAGATTGAACAATATAGAATGATAATGTCGGTGTAGGGAAATTCGCTCAAGCCCGGCTTTTTAAAACTGACGGGGAAAGTTTTGGATTTGCTTTGAATTAATCTTTTTAAAAGCGTAACCCCTACCGGAAGATTCGAGGTGATGACGAGGGGAGGAATATTTACGGATGGAGCACAATGTTCAATTTGTGTTTTTCCGGAGATGATATGCATTTTTCTTCTTGTTCACAGGGATGAAAGGGACGGGATGAAAGCAAGAGGGAGCAGCCATTTTTCCTGCACAGGATTTCCTTTCTTTTAAAAAAAATTTCAACAATTTTTCGACGAGGGTGGGGGGGCGGTAGCGATTAAGTTTTCTTTTTTATTATTATTTTTTAAGTTGACACTCCCATAAAAATATTCTTTCTGCATAGTATACGCTCCCTTTTGTCCCTCGAGAATTTGCCACTGTCCCTTCCCACTATCCATGTTTCACTTTTACATGTGTAATATCTTATGTACATCCAATTTTCACTCAGTTCAAGTTGAGTAAGCTTAATATGCAAGGTTTCTGATGCTGTTATTTTCATTGGTGTCATGTAGATGGCGCTATACCCATGACACCTCTTTGACTTATGTTACACACAGAGCGTGCTTCCTTATCAAGTTGTCGATTTACTGATCTGCTGGTAGATGTTTACTATACATGGGCCACGGAACCAGGGGGGAGGGGTGAGGGGCTGCTGCCCCACACTTTTTTAGTAGACACGTTTCCTAAAATCCCCGAAAAAAGGTTGAAAATTGTCATTATTCAAGTTAAATCAAATCAACCCGCCCCCCCCCCCCCCCCTTTAAAAAACGTTCCGCGGAACCTGCTGTATCATTATATCGTATAAGCCTGCCCCCTCTCCATCCGGTCACACTACACGCAGAATCAGTTAGATTGTTGTCTAACTTAGTTAGGAACCTCAAGAAATTATTGATCTATCTGGGGGGGGGGGGGGGGGGAGGGGTGGCTATTCAAATTCGTCTGCTGTTCAAAATTATAAAAGTATTTTGGAACCTCTCCATCAGCGCTTTCTAATGCTTCTTTTTTAGTCTTGTCTACATAAACGGTATTTGGTACGTGGTCTAGATCAAAGACGCCTTCCATTTTCAAAAGGGTGTATAGTGCCCCCGCCTGAAAGTAAGACAGTCGAGGTGTATTTGGACGTACCTTGTCTGTGGGAGCTGCAGGAGTGGCCTTGAGATCACTGTTCTCCTGGCAAGACGGTTGTCTGGTAGCGTTACTGAGGATGATCAGAAAGAAAAGAGCGAAGGAGAGGTTGAGACAAATACCCAAGAAGACCACCGGTGACTTCAGGACATTGCGCACCTGTACGAGAAATTGAGGTATGAATTAGGTCAGGATCAGTGAATTCAGGGATAGTATAGGGGTGCATCCCTTCCCCTCCGGTAGAGGTGCGTAGCCAGGGGGCGGTGGGGACGGTCACCCCCTCCCCCAAAAACGCCAACTGAAAAAAAAAAAAAGGAGAGCGAAAAAGCGGGGGGAAGTGAGAAAAAAAAATCCTAACACTGCCTAAAGGGCCCTACGAGCCGTTATCTTTCTCTAAAAATTTGCTAAAACATCAAAGTTTTCGCGCTTCGCGCGGGAAGGGGGAAACTCCCCCCTCCCTGCACCCGCCCCTGTTACTCATACAGGGCAGCATTGTGTCCAAATAATTGAAAAGTAGTCAGGGCCTCGAACTAACTTTCCGTCTAAAAAATGTTTGCTATACGAGCCGTTACCCCCGGGGGTGGGGGCACTCGAACCCAAAAGTGGTAGGTATATGTGCCGCAGACAAGACCAAAAAAAAAAAAAAAAAAAAAAGGGGGGGGGGGGCTTCGGAACGAGCGTACCATGAAAAGGATGGTCTTCGGAACTCCTAACATTTTGGAAAAAGGGGGTCTTTGGAACTGGATTAGAGTAGTATAACTTTGCTACGGAACTGGTTCCCACAAGCTTCCTTTGTGAAGCACATGATAATTTTGAAGTGCTTTTTTCCCCATGGGCTTCATTTTTACACCATATTACATACACTGATAGCATGTAAGGCCAGGCAGCTCAGATTTTATCGAGCCTCTACAAAGTTACCAAATCACTTTAAGCAAAACGAAAGTTAAAACTAATCCAAATATTTCCCCCAGACGGACAACACCCGGAATGACGAAATTTGGACTATGTCTGGTAAGGTTTGAAACCCTAACCCTAACCCTAACCCTAACCCTAACCCTAACCCTAACCTTCGATGGGGTTTAGGATTAATATCATTTTGTGAGTTTGGTCATGGTCATCTTAATCATATATAGAAATGCAAATCTGAAACAGCATATTGTAATTGGACTTATCAAAGTGTTGACTTTAATTACTAGAAAGAAACGCTGTCAATTTAAAATGTAAACCAATACCTGAATACGGTGGCGTAGAAAGTGTCCACTGAGGGCACACTTGAGATTCCCTTTGCACCCCCCTTTCACCATTCACTTGGGGCGGAGCCCTTGCCAGCGTACCCCTCTATCGTAGCTACGCCTCTGACCTTACATTTATTCATTACACCTCTGAAGTGCAAATACAACCCAGACACGCATGCACATGAATTGGTTTGGCGACGTATCAGTGCTGTTCCATGGCCCAAATTTCAAAAGAATCTGAAAAATCGGTTCCTTTTACCTTTTTATTCAAAACACATTTACTATGTCTCAAGTTAGCAAATTATCAAACGTATAAAACATGCACAATACCAATGGAAGGATTAGGCCTATACAGGTAAAAAACAAAAAAACAAAAACAAAAACAAAAACAAAAATTTGAAACCATTTCTTATCTACCCTGGATGAACAATCAATAAATCAAATAACACTCATTTGGAGTTATATTTAATCAACTCACCCTTGATCGCCGCTGGTCCTCTGTTCTGCCCGTCTGGAATTCGGCGCCAGGGGTGAGAACACTATACACTGAAAGTGGTACAGGCATTTTTTTTTTCCCGTCGGTTGATTACTATATTCCAACAAACTGGATATGATATACCTTCTAATCGGGATCTCCTATTTCGTTGTAAGGAGATTAGTAGAACTTTCTCGAGTTGCAGCTAGTTTTGACAGCTTTGGACAGCTTTCCGATACCACCAACCTGAGCTGGGGAAGTCATTTCCGTTGCTTCCGAAGGACCTGAGATAAAAAAAAAAAACACACTTCCGTCATGGGTTATCTGCGTGTTTGGACTGGAGGCGGGCTGGGCTGGGGGCCGGGGGGGGGGGGGGCTCAATAATTATTATTTGACCCTAAACCCTAGAGTTTGACTAAAGTTGCTTTTAGAATTACTATTCATCAGTGGCGTACCTTCAAAGAGCAGAGGACACGTCCCTCTAATTGAATGGTGTAGAGAGAGAGAGAGAGAGAGGGGGGGGGGGGGGAGGGGGGGTATTGGGGAAAGGCAACGTGAACTTATAATAGCCTTGTTCTCTCTCATTTCATTCATCGAGTATTACCGGTACCCCCCCCCCCCCCCCGGCCCCCATACCCTGCCAATGGCTTGACCAACGCTATACATGAGTAGGATATGCATGGGGTTTACTCATTTTTAGTCATAATCATATTGAAGGGTCTGCACGATGGAGAATATACGCCACTATAACAATAATGTTCCATTCTTGTATACCCCATATCACATTATGATTATAACGTCTCCATGCGCTTCCAAGGGACTTGAGATATTATCATACCCCAGCCATTGTAGCTCCGGCAACCGTATAGCGCTCAGTGCATTCTAGTAATAAATCCTACCAGGTACGCACTTACTATACACCTGGGTCGAGTGTGGCAAGTGTAGATTAATAAACAAGGACGTTAATGCTGCGGCAGGGATTCGAACCCCGTACCTTGTGGTTCACTAGTCCGGAGACGTATCCACTAGACCACAACACCTCACACTATTCCGAAATGCGTACCAATATGATCAGAATTACGAGCTTAAAAAAACAACAAACAACAAACAAACAAACAAACAAACAAACCCAGTTATACCATCAGTAAAACACCATATGGGTAGTTATATCCCTGCCTACAGTAATTCATCCGATGATAACTGTCCAGGAGCGGTAGTTATTCTTGTGGATGTTTTCCGGGGGAGCGGGGGAGAAGGGGGGGGGGGGGTCCAGGGGGTAGTGAATCCCTGAAATCCTGTTGTGGGGCATGGAATTAAATGAAGCATGGTTTCATGGCTGACATGGGTTAGCTGGTTGAGGGAATATTCCATGAACGAGGTAAAGTGCGCTACATTTTAGTCATCAGGTTGTTTTTTTTCCGAGGTCAACTGCTCAGTGTTGTTATCAAGTTCCTCAATAACTCTCTCTCTCTCTCTCTCTCTCTCTCTCTCTCTCTCTCTCTCTCTCTCTCTCTCTTTCTCTATGTCTGTCTGCCTTTCTTTTTCTCCTACCCCTTTTCTTTCTGTCTCCCCGCCTCCGCTCAACTCATTGGTCGCCCCCTTCTCTTTTTTTTTTCTCTCTCTCTCTCTCTCTCACACACACACACACTCTCTCTCACACACACACACACTCATGCCGATCACTCTCATTCTTTTCCATATATCTCCGTGCCACTCTCGGCTTTGGTTAAGGAGGGCAATCCAACCTTTGTAAAAAGCTGATTCGTTTGAAAGCAGACAAATAAGAGAAACAAGATGGGAAAACTTTGAAAAAAATCGGGGAAAGAATAAAAAAGTTATGAAAGTTTGAAAATGAGATCACTACATCTATACGCGAATCTCAAATTGGCAATTTGGTGAATTGATTGTGACGTATTCACGGTCAACTCTCCCGTTTGCTGTACACAAGAATATCATTAAATTCCGTTTTTCTCCTGAGCGCATTTTCCCTCGAGTCAGTAAGCCTACTCATAATATATTCTAGATAGCACATTGTTATAGGTCCTCCCAAAAGAGAGAAAAAAGATCCTACTAAGTTATACATTTTGCAAAAAATGACATTTTAGTAATTTTGTGTGTTAATTGGAACAAAAAATTAATGAGAAAGTTGACCGCCGCTACATCACAGTGACAGTACCGATTCGGCCAATTTGAAATTCCCATATGTATAGTGATTACAACCTTAAAAAATCTCATCTTTCTTATTGTTTGTCCAATTTTGTTCAAACTTTCACCAGTCTGCTTCTTTGATCGTTCTGCTTTCACACAAATCAAATTATGTTACTAAGGTTGGATTGCCCTTTAATTCTTTATGTTGCTAATAAACTTCCGTGCTTCCATTCTTTCTTATCCATCACATTCGACTAGCGAATAAACCAAGGAGTAGCGGGGGGGGGGGGGTGGCAATTTGCCCCTTCTGACATATCTCCGACCAAGAAAAAAAACACAAATACATTCAGAGGTCAAGGTCTGTATTGGTCAAATGATATCATTCTATTTGCACAGAATATTTTTTTCTTTAAAAAATATATTATTATTCATTATCGGATTAATGGGGGGGGGGGGGGGGGGGGGAGTGGTAGACCGACCATGCCTCCTTTTCAGACCTACTATATAGTAATCTGGCATACCTTTAGTATATACAAAAATATATTGTTCCCCACGTTTATACTTGAAGGCAACCCCACTCTACAACAATCTATAGTGAAATATGACTAGAAACTAGATTAACTATTCCCACTGGCACCTGGACTATTCTATATAGTCAAAACAACCAGCTTCGGGTTTGAAGTGAACAGAATCCTAGTCAAAATGAACAGAATCCTATTAAAAATGAACAGAATTCTAGACAGAATGACAAGAATCTCAGTGCATTAAGAAAATGTGACCAGGCGATCTAGTAAAAAGAAAAAAAAAAGACTAGACGTTTTTTAGACTCTTGCAGCTGAAAATGTGATCAATTTTCTTGCCAGAGATTTTTCGGCATTCTTACAGAATCCCGATTTGGGGGTCATATTTTCTTACTATATCTGTATACAAAATACCATCTCTGAATTGGCCGAAATGGCTGAATATAGGTATCTTCATTCAATCTCTCTAATTAATTTCGAATGATTTCTTGTTTGAATGATTATGATATTGAAACATTAAGAAATTCGTGTATACTTGTGAATGAGATCTTTTATGAGTCCATTTTGTGTGCTTGTTCAAAGTGGAAATTAAACTGATCTGAAATAATTGGCAGCTTCCGGCAGCTTATACCCCCAAAAATCTTTTCTACCTCGTGTTTTTTTAGTTCACAGGGAAAAGATATACTCACTGAGTCAGTTATTTCAGCATTGTATTAGCTCAACTGCGGTTTTACAATGTCGGCCTATATACAGTAGTCCATCATGATTAACAACAACAACCAAAAAAAATGTACGAAAGTTTATTGAACCCCATTATTCCAAGGCACGTATATGCTGAAGCCAGACATGGATTTATTAATCAAAGAATAAACAACAGTTAGAACTTTTCATACAATGATAAATTTAGCATTTGGTGATATGCAGCTCCTTCCTTCACATGCGGTGATCCAAGTGTGGGCTTCTCACTATAACAGACTCCTACACTAATTTTGAAGAAGAAGAAGAAGAAGAAGAAGAAGAAGAAGAAGAAGAAGAAGAAGAAGAAGAAGAAGAAGAAGAAGAAGAAGAAGAAGAAGAAGAAGAAAGAAGAAGAAGAAGAAGAAGAAGAAGAAGAAGAAGAAGAAGAAGAAGAAGAAGAAGAAGAAGAAGAAGAAGAAGAAGAAGAAGAAGAAGAAGAAGAAGAAGAAGAAGAAGAAGAAGAAGAAGAAGAAGAAGAAGAAGAAGAAGAAGAAGAAGAAGAAGAAGAAGAAGAAGAAGAAGAAGAAGAAGAAGAAGAAGAAGAAGAAGAAGAAGAAGAAGAAGAAGAAGAAGAAGAAAAAAAGAAAGGAGGCCTAGGATACCCTGAGCTGAGCGAGTGTTGGAGATCTAGTCCATTTTTTTTCTTCACATTCCTTTGAAAAAAAAAAATCCACCCATGTTAATAGTCTCATATACATGATATAGGCTAGCTGAAGTGCAGACAAGCAACAGACAATCAACCAGCGCACTGTCGCATAAAATCACTTGACATCTCATACCGCATGTAGTTATCCCTCTCCCTCTCTCTCTCTCTCTCTCTCTCTCTCTCTCTCTCATTTCTGTTGGCTAATTAAAGTAATTATATATACCAGGCATCGAGCAATAAACTGTGAATTCGACAATGTGTTAATACTACACAGTGCGTATTCATATATGTATGGAGTAGATGCACAGAATGGATTCCTTCTATAAATTTCATGGCATCAGCACAATGTAATTGCTACTAGCTGTAATGCCAATTAATTCCGTGCCTTTTGGGCAGAGCTACAGGTACACTGTGTTCACTTTGGTTTACTAATAATTCATCATCTGAGCACAATAGTGTTATTGCTTTCCTCAGTGTTATCAGTATTACGTACCGAGGAATGGATATATGGATACTACTACTCCATCTACTACTACTACTACTACTACTACTACTACTACTACTACTACTACTACTACTACTACTACTACTACTGCTACTACTATCAATACTACTACTACTACTACTACTACTACTACTTCTACTACTACTATCAATACCACTACCACTACCACTACTACTACTACTACTACTGCTACTACCACTACTACTACCACCACTACTACTACTACTACTACTACTACTACTGCTACTACTACTGCTACTACCACTACTACTACCACTACTACTACCACTACTACTACTACCACTACTACCACTACCACTACTACCACTACTACTACTACTACTACTACTACTACTACTACTACTACTACTATCAATACTACTACTACTACTACTACTACTACTACTACTACTGCTACTACTGCTACTACTGCTACTACCACTACTACTACCACTACTACTACTACTACTACTACTACTACTACTACTACTACTACTACTACTACTGCTACTACTACTACTGCTACTACCACTACTACTACCACTACTACTACCACTACTACTACTACCACTACTACTACTACTACTGCTACTACTACTGCTACTACCACTACTACTACCACTACTACTACCACTACTACCACTACTACCACTACTACCACTACTACCACTACTACTACTACTACTACTACTACTACTATCAATACTACCACTACCACTACTACTACTACTACTACTACCACTACTACATATACTACTACTACTACTATATGACCAGTGGCTTAGCGCGAGTCCAGCCACTGAGGGGGCACTGGCATCATTGTGAATTTATGAGGCGACTGATTAGGGGTAAGGAGTGGAAAGGGGTCCTTTCGTCTTCTTTTCTTGTCCTTCTCCCCTTCTCCCTTTCCTTTTCTCCCTTTTTATTTTCTTTTTTTTGTTGCCATTAAGCCCCCAGTAGCTACGCCATTGACTATGACTACTACTGCTGCCACTACTACTACTACTACTACTACTACTGCTACTACCACCAGCACATCCACTACATATATGTACTACTACAACATAGTACATAATGTACTATTAACCCTTTCAGGACAGGAATTATTTAAAGGCTTAATTGATCACATTTTCTTCTTCAAATTGGCAACAATAATATTTTTCTTTTAGTGCTACATGGTTCAAATAAGGTGTAATGTCTTTGAAAACAATATACATGGTTAGAAATTTTGAAAGAAATTGCCAATTTTAATGAAAAACAATGATTTTAAACCTCTCAATGTGTTGCCAATTTAAGGATCTCAAGGCTTATTCTTGTTTCTAAAATTCCTGGCATCAAACGCAATATGGTCATGCAATAAAAATGGACATAGTGTGTGCAGAAAATTTTGCTCTTTCTACTTGTGCATCTGCTATATTTTTTAGAGCTCTGGATCAAAAGTTATTGAGCCAAACCACAAAATGTGGTCAATTGTCTTGAAGGGGTTAAAACTACCATAACGTAAATGAACACACATGCACACACAACAACACATTAACAAGATACAAAGTACATGTACGCTAAAAACATCACAATATAACAGTCCATTTCTTTTTTCACAGTATGAAAAAATGGTTTATTGCAGCCTGAAAAAGAAGATCATAAAAATGTTGTTGGAAATACACTGACCCTACTTAATATCCTCTATGGATATTTCAATGGAACACTTGCCAAGGTAAGAAACATACATCTTATCACAGGACAGAGCAATTGACATGTACATGTACACATGTATATCAATTCTACTGATAAGGAAAAATAATCTCCTAAATTAAAGACCCATTATAACAATTGCTAGTGTCTCAGTCACAATATGAAAATCTTTACAACAGTAGGAAAACTATATTTTTTAAAAACATTTCGTTGTCACCAATGGCACACAGATCCAGGAAGCAATTGAGTGGCATAACAATGCTGTTAAACGTAGAATAGTCAATAAAACTGAAGTAGATATCATGATGTACAGTTTATACCATCACAATGAATATCATCTTATGAAGAGTTGTAGAGTTACCTGTAAGTCCCCTTAATGTGTGGAAATGCCACTTTTGAAATTGTTCATCTTTCAGAATGAGCGAGAGAGAGAGACGTATAAAAGCTGCAATGTAATGCCAAAGGCACACGAGGCGTCAGTCCTCTGTAATGATGGATTCGATCATTTCAAAAGAGCTTGTGCAACAGTCACGGGCAAACAATAAAAATACATTGTATACTGGTTTTACATGGCAAGTCAAACCAAAGTTCGTTCTACACACCCTCATCAGTGTGTGTAGATTCAATAATTTGCCAAGCCAGTGTTCTGGTTAAAGATAAAGTTGAGTTCTTATCATGAGATTGAATTGTGAAAGAACTCGGGAAAAGTAATAAATTAAATAGCATGTAAGAATTGGTGCATGCTGTAAGGTCTTGGAATCACCAAATTGATAAGAAATTGACTCAATCCTGCTGAGAGTCACATGCACTGCACACAGAAATGTGTATATGGGACTACACACAAATGTTCGGCCCAAACATTTTAGCTGTTTCCTATCATAATGTATTTTGAATGTGAGGGCATTTAAAGAGCAATCCTTTTCACAGGACATTTCTACTATGTTAACCTTCCAAACTAGCTAACATAAAAAGAATGAGAGAGCTCACAAATTCTTTTTCACCTTTCCCAGAACTCAACTTTCCCTTTAATGACGATTTTCCCTTGCACTAGTCCATGGCAAAAAGTGTAGAAAAGTTGTGTCTCTGCCTAGCAGTTGTATTTTCATCTGCCCCTTGAACGGCCTTGGATGGCCCAATGGGAATGACGCATCGTGTCCAGCCAGCATAAACTACTGTAACTTTTATTCTCTATCTCTCTACCTCTTTCTTTTGTTAATTTTTTTTTCAATCAATACAGTGAAAACTTGGTATAAAGAGCTCTGATATAACAAGATTCCAGATATAATAAGGTAATTTTGCTGGTCCCAAGTTCATTATGTTCTTTTTTTTTTTTTTTTTACCCTGATATAAAGATATTCCTGATTAATATAACAAGGTAATTTTCATGGTCCTAAGGTCTTTGTTATGGTGAGTTTCCATTGTACTTTTAAATGTTTGTCATTTCTTTGTGTAGCATTGTTTTACTTGAAGCTTATGTCAAGAATATTTATGAAGGAGTAAAGCATCTCATCTGTTTAGAGAAAGAAGGGCGTTAACTCTGCGTTACAGCATATGACTTAATGCCCTTCAGGCTCTGAGCAGACGTCATTATCTCTGTAACCCTCACAGGCACTCCACATTACTTTATAAAGACGGATCTACAATTTAACATGGTTTTTTTCTTCTTTTTGTTGCATTTCAAAGATAGCAGACCACTCGAGAAATATTTCAGTTTGTTGGACAGTATTTATCCTCACAGCAGAAAATAACAATAAAACCCAGTGGAACAATCAAACATCCCATGCCCAACGGTGCATCCCATGTCCAACAGTGCTACTGCTTACCATACAGAAATTGGTGAGAAAACTAACGATACATGTACAAGGAGTCATGGTTTGATTACAAATGCATCCCCCCCCCACCCCCGAAAGGATCGCTTTAAGGGATATTAAAGGAAATAAAAGTTGTTCATTTTTATCAAATCTGGATAAGTTTTGAATACACAGATCAAGTTGGGGCATAAAATATTTGTTTTCCCCCTCTGAAAAGATTCCCAAGCCTATGTGAATAAAAGCTTCCCTGTTAATTATAAGCTTCAACATTCTGTTATCCCTGAGATATCTTGACAGAAAAGGGAACTAACTTAAACTTAAAACTAAATTTAAATTAAATCATCTGTTAGACATTTTTATGCAATGAATATAATGTGACTAGACTTTTGCCCTGCCAGAATTATTCCTGTTTCACTTCCCCGTATGGAAAATGCACATATTCCCAAAGGAACAGTTTTGTGACTACAAGCATGTGTTACATGCAGTGCATCAAAACCTTTCTTCCAGACCTCCATGTTTTTGGGGGTTTATTTTAGAAACAATGTGGTTTACACGTACTTTAATTTGTTGAAAACTATCTGAACTTCATTTGATCACACTAACATTTTAGATCCAGCTCTACCGCTTTATTGAAACAGCGTTAGGTGTCTCCACAAAAGGGTTAACATTTTTATTTTGAAATTCAAAATAGATTCTGATTGTCAAACTGGACTAATGTCATCTCAAAATTGTTAGTTAATTCAAAATTGAACACATTTTAGTTTTAAAAGCAGGGCTCCAAACTAACTTTTCTTTGCATTGGCTTGAAAGAGTGTTTTGGGAATTGTAAACCATAAATAACCATGAAAACATACATTTGGGTAAAAAAGTACATGTATCTCTATCCCCACTTCGAACTTTCATTTTGCATAAAATAAATAACATGATTTACACGACCTAAAATTACATTAGGGTTTACAATTATCCTAACAGTCATCCAGCATACAATGTACGACACCAATCTAATCAGTGCAATGGCTTCATTTTAAAGGGCCAATCTAAGGAATATTACTAACTCATTTAAAAAAAAACTCATACTGTGCCAAGGGGTTTAGCTCTTCAAAATTTTACTAAAATGCGACCAATGCTTACTTTTCATATGTCTGCACTTCATTAACCATCTATTATTTCACAAAATATTGAGTATAAAACTTGTAGGAAATTTATTACCATTTCTTATGATACCAAACATTATTACTTTACCCATTTTTATGCATAAGAATAAGTGAAAATTACATTTGAGTTTCTTTTTTATCCATTATTTTTTGGTTTCTCATTTGTTTACTACTATTTAATATTGAAATACATGTAAGCTAATATCTTTTTTAAAATCTGCTATTTTCCCTTGAAAATTTCTATGGCAGCATATAATTATAAACTTATAATTAGAATGATTGATTTATTCTTAAATTTTGATCTATATTGACCATCATAAACCTTTCCTGCGGTCGAGCAATTGGTGAATGAAAATGACAAGTCTATCTATCTCATATATGTGATATCGGCACTGAAAGAGTTAATTGTTAAGTTCATCCTTGATCATAAACTGCACCTGGGACAAAACAGTCTAAATGTGCCTAATCTCATTTAAATTCATTTGGTAGATTTCTATCAAGGTTTGTCCTACATCCACAGTTTGTAAAAAAAAAGAAAGAAACAATATATTTCAAAAATGTTTATGTGTGTCTTACTTTCCAACATAAACTGATTTCCTCATAATGAATTTCCAAATGGTATACATTAATACAATGTAATTTTTATAATGCCGTATTCCCCCTGAATACAGCACCATGACTCTGCACCAACTTGTTGCGTAGGGAATCCAGACTAACATTTCTATCTGTAAATTCTGTACGTATGAGCCCTTTAATGAAATTTTGAAATTTTCTTAGTGATAAATCTTACGTTAGCATACCCCTAAATGACATTTTATATTTTGACCCTGTTCCTTTTTGAGACAGAACAACTTCAAAATTTTGTAAGGCTGTGTTGTTATATCTAGCTGAATGCAACAAACTCCAGTATCTCTTTCTGTCAGTCGTCATTTGACCATATCAATTACTTACTGAACATTGGAAACTATATTCCTGTTTGGAACAGCACATTGGGGATTGTTTCCCTCTCGTGTTTGAAAGAATATGGGTTCAACAGAAATTATGACTTATCATTCATGTATGAAAAAGTAGAAAATTCTTAGTATTTTCGAGGTTTAGCAATTGGCTAATGTTACATGTACGCCACTTCATTTTCAATTCGAGGCTGAAAACTTGTCATTTTAGAATGAAAAAAAAAGAAAAAAAAAGAAAAAACCCACTCGACTTCATCCAATAGTACTCTGTATAGATGGAGACATCATTTTACTTCTGTGAGCTAATACGATCCCCCTCGTTTGCTCTTCAGCGGTCTGTCCCACGGAATTTTCGGAGACCTTCTCAATGGACTTTCATTCATGTAAACCTCCGTGACAACGTAAAGAGCGATGCACACCGCCACAATTAAAAAGCCGATGATGAGGATGGTATAAATAGTGGCGTTTGTCTGCGTCGGTTGTTCTATTTCCCGTAGATGCGCTTCTGCTGGCTGGAACGTGGGGTTTAGGTCAAGGGCATACCGAAAGTGCACACCCGCTTCTGCATAGTTTCCGAGCACCTTGAAAATCTCACCCAGGGTAAAGTGTTGGAGCCACGAGTTTTGGTCGGGCGTCTTGAACTGAAGGGATTTCTGCGTTAGAAAGAGTGCGTCCGAGTGGTACTGGAGATTAAAGAGCACCCTCGCTAGGTTGAGGAGGATGTCGGGATTGGTGGGTGAGAGGGAGATGGCTTTACGAAAACACTCTATAGCCAGATAAGTGTTGCCTTTGATCCTCCAGAAATTACCTACTTGATTTAAAACAGCTAACGAGGATGGATTCTGCAGACAAGCAAAAGAAAAATAATAACATCAATAACGTTAACATATAACATACTTCTAAAGAGCCTTGGATCATGACATTACTGTAGCCTTGCTACCCTGATGAAGGTGCTAAAGCATTCATGGAATTACTTCCTACTGGTTCCCAGTTCCTCCCCTGGGTGGAATGTGGCAAGGGTAGATTAATGTCTTGCCAAAGGATGTTAGTACTGTGGCAGGTATTTGAACCCTATACCGTGTTATCCACAGTCCAGTAACTTATCATCCACTAGACCACAATATATCTACTTGAACATAGTCCATCTTCAGGCCTCTGGCACACAAACAATGAAATTATGAAATTATTCTGAGGAAATTATACTACTTTCAGATAAACATTGGCCTACTGGTCTACTGTGACAGTTCAAAGTCTATCGCATAGGCCTGTGATTCCAATAGACAACATGTAGAGAGAGATATGAGGTTAGAAAAAGACAGTATATTATCTATAAATCTAAAGTTAAAAAACAAATAATACGACTGAATATGAAATTGATTTTATTGCAAGATGTCAAAATGCTACCTTTTTACAGATTACTAACTGGGCCATGTCTTATAAAACACTGTGATTGATCCAAATAAATTGTTAATTAACTTATGCTGATATAAACTGAAAATCTATATGCCTGCATAAGAGATCTACACGTAGATGATTGTAATTACATGTATGATATTGACTGCAGGATTTGTGATCGATTTAGATTAATCACAACTCTTTATAAGACAGAGCCAAGGGGCCTGTTTCTCGAAACCAACAACGGGGGAGCGTTTCATCAAGTGTTTTGTCAGTGATTTACATGTATACCAACAAATTTGCTCTCGGCCAATCAGATGCAAGGATTTCAGTAGCTTATAACATTTATCAGTAAAAATCACGGACAAAACACTTGATGAAACACTCCCCAGGACAGTCATCAGTCATAACTTTGTCTGCCAACTACCGAGACGTCTCTGATCTTTCTAAACCTTTTCACGAAGAGCTTACTAGCAAGACACCTTGTGATAGTAATACTATCGGCTAGAATAAAAGCTGACACATAGCCTTGGTTGCAAGTAACCTATATATTTCAAAAAGCTAAATTTAACTCAAACTGCAAATATATGAATGAATTAGATTGAAAATGGAAGAAAGGTAAAATGGATGCCAAACACTTTTCAAAGCATATAAATTATACCATGGGATCGATGGTGAAATGCAAAACATGAAATTTATGAATTATTGATTTCATGATCTGTGAATCAGTTTTGGACATTGGATACATGTAGGTACCCCCTGGATACTGTCATTGAATAGTTTATCAAAATGCACCCATTTATTTAATAGTAAAAATTAGATGCCATAAACGTTTCATACAATGTTTTATACAATATATACAATGTTTTTTAAGGCGTGATTATGATAATGAAATGATAATAACTATGCATAATTATTACAAGTTTAAACACGTTGATACAGTTTATGTTTACATTTACATTGCCTTTGATTATGGCTTACCTGAAATGCCAGATTACGGTTCCCTCGGTGGGTTATACTGTCACTAAAGACTTTTTTATGAAAACCTTTTGCGGAGAACTTTTAATTTTATTTTTACAAAACTTGCACGCGTGTCATTACAATCCCAGAAATAAAATGTGATTTCTAGTCCATCATGAGAGCACATCATTTTCATTTTTTTTTTCAGCTTGCAAGGGGATTAATATTACAGTTTTTGGTTTAACTTTTTTTCCCACCACATTTTTACAAAGGCCTGTCTATTACTGTTTTGTTTTGATTTTTAAATATATTTAGTTTTTCTATATTTTCATAATTTTTATGTAAGCTTAAATGTTCCAATTGTATTGTAATGACCTAAATCAAATATTTTATTCAAGATATATATTGTCTCCCTGTTTGTTGTTGATCTTAGCTAAGACGGCTTCGTGAAATGTGTAGTGGACAACTAGTGATGATGTAGTCAAGAAGTTAGACTTATGACGGTTTTGAAAAACAGGCCCCCGATGTTCGATACTTACAAGTTTAATGGTTTCTCTGAGAGAGTTTTCTAGCAGTGACATATCGACTTGATCCGAATCGCTTCTCTTAAATATGAGGGCTACTTCTGGTTCAGGTATGCTGGGATGTTTCCATCGATCGGCTATACCATTTAAACTATCGTAGTCTGTTTTATTGGCGTGCTTCCCACAATGCAATGGGTCTGATGGGTTGCTAAGCCTGCACACAATAAAGATGACATAAGAAGAAGAAAATGGTTAGAGAGATGTTGCTATTCCCTACTTGGGGAACTGGGCATTGTTTCATCAAACTGTCATAAGTACAAGTTCGCCGACATCCCATTGAAACATGTGTTAATTTTAATACATGCGTTTCAATGGGATGTCGGCGAACTATGTACTTATGACAGTTTGATGAAACGCTGCCCAGTCTTCCATTCCAAATACCAGGATGAATAAATTCCAAAGAAACAACAGTGCTGACAGTGCATTCTGCGCAGCTCAGACTTCTTACAAACAAAAACAAAAAATTTATGAAACAGAGACAAGAGACAGAGTTGAAATGTATTTCCACAGAAAATATTTAAAGCCAGACCGCTACTTTTATTTTTATTTTTAGCCAAAATGTTAAAAACGGTTTATGCTTCAGAATTGCCTGAAGAAAAAAAAATGGCTGGCACCAGTGCACTGAACAGGGAAATGGCTTAATTCAACCCAGAATGAAAGTTCTACAGTTAACGTCAGATCTATTTACATGATTTAGAATGGGCAAATTATAAGTGACACATATTACAAATAAAGGTTCAGACTTCAGATTACATCAGTACATGGACGGTCACTCATCAGTAAATCAAACTCGAGCATATGTCAAAACAACAGTCTGGATTAATTTCTGGAACATGAATTCATATTTATATTGCAATAATGATGTATCATTCATCGTTTGATCATGTTGATGCAGGGAGGTGGAAGAGAGACTCCCTGGTTGATGTTTGCTCTATCTGACAGTGATCTGAATAGAATTTAGAACTATTATCATGACTATTCTGGTTAATTTATTTATACACAACATGAACCTACTCTAAAATCCCTTGATCTGCTGTTTTTCCGCAAGCTAAACATTCTTCATCATTCGTATTGAGTAACGTTTCTCCGAAGCCGTATTTCTGAGCCAGTATATTCATCACCGGATCGTCGGTGGAGAGTATCCCCGTGTCTTCCTCGCTGACTGGCCGTACAAGGAACTCGCCTGTCGAACTCTCCTGCAGTTTCCAATGCGTCGCTGACCGGGTGTTGGTCGAAACAATGCTGGCTGAAATGACATATAATGTCATATATGTCATGTAAGGCATGTCCAGCGCCATGATGGACTGCTTCTCCAACAATAAATGAAGCTTATTTGGTTAATCTTCCACAAAATCAATATGCAATTGTCACTTCGACATTGCTCGATTCAGCCAGTTTGTTGACACGGAAAATTTGTGATGTTATTGCGCCCTCTGCGATAGTATAGTAAAGTGAGGTTTCTGAAAACCCCCCAAACAATTACCCCCCCCCCCCTCATAAAATGACGATTACCCCGATACTCCCATCCCCCCCCCCCCGGACAACTACCCCAGAATCCGGGGGGGGGGTAATTGTCCTGGGGGTAATTGTCCTATATAGGAAGTAGTTGTCCACGGGGTAGTTGTCCGGGGGGGGGGGTAATTGTCCTAGGGGTAGTTGTTCAGGGGGTAGTTGTCCTGGGGGGGGGGGTAATTGTCCTATATAGGGGTAGTTGTCCAGGGGGTAGTTGTCCAGGGGTAGTTGTCCGGGGTAGTTGTCCGGGGGGGGTAGTTGTCCGGGGGGGGGGGTAATTATCTAGGGGGTAGTTGACCAGATACGAAAAAGAACAAAGAAGAAGAAGGAGAAGAAGTAGGAGGAGAAGAAGAAGAAGAAAAGACTTTCTGCTCAAAAAGAAATTTCCTATAAATCAATCAGGAGCGGATCCAGGATTTTGTAAGGGGTGGCACAACATAATCTGAGAAAATTTTCTGACCCCCCCCCCCCCAAAAAAAAAAGGTTATCAGATTCTTCTTGGTCAAGTTTCCCTCCAATGTTCGCTGACAAGCTTTAAAAAAACAAAGAACAAAAATGGTACACTGTTACATTTCGGACTCTCTTCGTCCTTCCCAATTCTCTGACAAGCAAAAAAAAAAAAAGGTTATCAGTTCTAAAAGCGAGGGAACATTTTACAAAAATCATGGCACAATGGACACTTTTCTTTCAAAGGGGGGGGGGGGGGGGGATGGAGAGGAAGTGTCCCTAAATGCGCCAGAAAAACGTTTTAATTTCTGAGGGCGGGTAAGGGAGGGCCTTGATGATAACACTTTGGGCTTCCCCCTGTTTTTGCTTAATCTAATTTTTAGATATAAAGCATAATGATAATAGAAATAATGTGTTTTTTCTACGAAAATATATCCAAAAAGAAGAAGAAGAGAAAAAAAAGAAACTATTGTGATTGTCCCAATTCGATGAATAATATGGATTAATATGATCGTCAAAACATGAAACAAGAGCAAAATGGCATGAAACAAAGTGATAAAAGAAAGATTCAGTGAATTACATAGAGTCCTACTCACCTCTCCCCCCCCCCTTCACCCCTTCCAAATTAGGAGGGATAGCCAAACTTCTCGAAATCATATCTACTGAAATGAAAACAATAAGAAGGAAGGAATAATAATGGCAGTAAATAATAATAGCCAAAAATAAAAGGTTGGATGTGCCCCCCATAACCAGTGTCAGTGATTCCAAAGCCAGTCACAATGCTTACAGTTGCTACAGGGGGGGGGGGGGGGGGGTGACCGTGATATTTAAGGAAGGGTCTGTTGGGGTACATTATGCCCACCCCAAAGTCAGATTCAACAATTCGGCGGGTGTCTCTTCCTGGCATTATTTGGGGGATTTGTCTTACCCCCCCCCCCCCGAAAATTAGAAATATCTGATTTTTTTGTGTAGCTGTGTGGGTGTGTGTGTGTGTGCGATCGTGTGTGTGTGTGTGTGTGCGGGGAAGGGGGGGGGGTGTCCCTAGTTTGCAGGCACAAACCCTGGTCAGTCGTAAAAGAGTGTCTGCACTGTAAGCCTACAATAGGCCATGTACTATAGCTGCCTCTGACACGACCATGTATGTGTGGGTTTTTACAAGACTGTATCAATCAGATATGATTATTTACGTCTGGGGACATCCGAAAGACGTGACTCAGTTTCGAACCTGGGTCCGCTGAATCAGTTTATAACTTCCACTGTTAGCTGGATTACAAGCGCATGCCACAAGGCCCAGTTGTGGCGTTACCTTCCTACCAGAAGGTAGCTGAATTAGGCTTCTCTCAAGACACAGTGATTTTCTGATAAAGTGTCAAATTAGGGTCTGTGCTTGCAGACTATATGGTGTCCCTGCTCTGTGACGTAATGACATCGTTATATTCGCCCGTTTCAACGTTATTGTCAACAATTTATTCCAATGCTGTGAGTTCACCTTTGATCCCCCTCCCCCCCCCCCCCCCCCCCCCCGCCACCATACCTACCATGGCCACCATCAACCACCACCACTACCACCACCACTACCACCACTGCAGCCTGAGCACCCACCAGAGAATGCTAGGCTCCGAAATGCAAGTGCATTTTTTGTCATATCGTACATGTTATTATCTTGTTATTATGATTAGGAAATTGATATTCTACACATTTTGAGAAAAGCGGGTATGACTGTAGATAATTTTGATCGCAAACAGTAACTGTGACTCATCGTGATATAACAGGCATCCCTCTCATCCACTCTACCATGATATTCGGGCTTGGTTTACGGTGGGTGTCCTATGCCCTAGACGTATAACCAGCTTCTTTTAGTAATTTTGCTCTGAGTACAAACATGCTCTAACAATACGGGCGAACAAAGCGCGCAGCCTCCTCTGTGATCCCATGAAAAGAGACTATCGACCGGAGCATGTTGTTTGTCCAAATTTCACTTCCTCGTTGAGTTCAATTTACAGATCATCGGACACCGTACCACCAGTGAGACAGATTGCGGCTGTTACTCGTAAACAAGTCGGCGGAAGAAGCAGAAAATGTTACCAAAAAGCCCATGCAGACTCTTTATGTTGGCTGATTAAGAGCTTTTGATGTTGGAGAAATTGTAGGTGAGTATGAAATGTGTATAAACGTTCTTTTTGTGCGATGTTTTTTTCCCCAAGCGACATGAACGAGCTGTTTTTTAACTCAGTCTGCCAGACTATGTTGTAAACAAATCAATAATTTGCAGCAGTCCTCTGCCCTGCCTGGCTGCCGAGTGTGTACAGTCAGCTCAGTAGATCATTCTTTACAGCGTGTACATAACATGTGCATGTTGGGTGGATGTAATGATACTACAATGTAATGATACTAATAATGTAATGATACTTAATAAGGGGGTCGGGCTAACTCGGCACTAGGGCGAACTCGGCACTGCGCGGTGACTGTGTTTCAAGGGGGTCGGGCTAACTCGGCACTAGGGCGAACTCGGCACTGCACGGTGACTATGTTTCAAGAGTTGAAGTCCACGCTACGCATCGTACCCTTTTTTAGCCTTAAATTTCATGTTTTGCATAATTTTACTTCTTGAAATTGTCAACATTACTTCTTTGCTAATCATTTTACACATTGATATCTAATAATTTGAATTTAAGTGTTTTGAAATGTGTAATTAAATGCCAAATTCAACACAAGTGTTTGCGATCACTTTAACTCTCTGGGCTCACTCCGCGGCGATTTTCTGCCAAGGCCGAGTTCGCCCTAGTGCCGAGTTAGCCCGCATCTGTTTCAAGAGTTGAAGTCCACGCTACGCTCCGTACCCTGTTTTAGCCTTGAATTTCATGTTTTTTATAATTTTACTTCTTGAAATTTTCAGCATTACTTCTTTGCTAATCATTTTACACATTGATATCAAATAATTTGAATTCAAGTGTTTTGAAATGTGTAATTAATGCAACATTTCAACACAAATGTTTGCGATCAATTTAAAGTGATTGATTAACTTTGTGAAAAATTGTAAAATCAGCTCAAATGCCAGTGAATTGTGTGCAGTCCTCTAACTACATATATAATTAAGGATATGTGAAAGTATGAGAGAAAATGGAACCCGTTTACTATCCTAAAAAAGAGAAAATCGCGATCAATCGCCAGCGCAAGTCGCTCGGCTTCTCCGCTGCGCTGCAGTCACAAAAACCAAGCACCAGCGCTTGGCGATTTCAGAGCGGGTTTCCAGCCCGTACGGTATTCTGTGATAGAGCGAGGTATGCCAACCGTAAGAGTTCTTTAGGGTTCGGTGTTACTCTATCCCGACATCACTGTTCAATCGTAAATATCTTGATATAGAAACGACCGATCAGCTTATAAAACTCAGGCGATTCCTGTCTAAGCTAAAGGTTTGCAATTATGATTACAGCATTACCTGGAACAGTGATTTTTTTTTTTTCAATCCTGGGCAAATTAATCAATGCCTTTAATTCTCTGGGCTCAAGGCCGAGTTCGCCCTAGTGCCGAGTTAGCCCGGATCCTTAATAAGTACCATAATGTCACCAGTCTTGGCGCACCCCACTCACACTTATGCGAGGTTATTTGGCACACCCTTGTAATACAGCTTCATTGCTGCAACTGCCAACTGCCCCAATCTCCAATAACCATGAATAACCTCGCATAAGTGTGAGTGCAACTGCCCTAGTCTCTGCAGAACAAAATGAATGGATGCGATTGGCTCGCAGATATTGTACCACAGTAAATAAGGAACAACTATGTGGCGTTTTGCTCGCTGCCGATCGCGTAAAGAATGACAGCAGGCAAAGTTCGTTTGCAAAGAGAATTAATCCACAGGGCTTTTTTATGTTCTAATTTTTTTGTAAAACAAGAACTTCCACTTTAGCAGACCACAAGAAAATAAATAATTGGTACCATATTTTCTCTTTTCGATGTAACAGAGCTTAAAGCTCATAGACAGTGTCGGTAGCAAAAATCATACTGGCAAGAAACTTATCTAACATAGTCACATACTATTCTCCTTTTATCATAAGGCACATGTACGAGATTATTTAACATTCCATTCACGATTTTGAACAAATTTTAGTGTAAATATATGTAAGAAACGCTTGGTAACGGTTTTTCACTGCCTCATGCTGAGACCATATCCACCCGAAGGTTCCGCACACAATAAACCCAGCGCTTCGCACTATGTGTAGCGTATTCTATAACACACAGCAATCCTCGTGTGAGTAATGTGTGTGGCTGTTGTTCGAATTTACATCCCCTCTTTTTTGGGCCAGGGATTTTTATTCTTTTCACCTCTAATTCGATAAATATTTCACTTGAGGAGGAAAAAACTTCACAGCATCTTAGTTATGTTAGTACCCTGCTATTTATTTAGTAAAATCAAAGAAATCTCTCGAAAAGTTTTTGAGGGCTTCCCAAAACTATCTAATACCTTTAAGTTCCATAGATTGGCCGGACAGGTTTTTTGCATGAAAAAATACTTTGAAATAAATTATCTTTGTTCAAAGTTAGCTGTATTGCTGAGAATGCTATGTTTCAGTCATTGACAAGCCATTCCTACAACACAGAAATCATGACGTAGGCAGCCCAACAAGCGCATTACACAGAGCGCATGTGCAATCCTGCAAGGACACCGCGATAGCTAGATAGCTTCCTGTGTATGGTTTCATATCGCGCCGCGTACTAAGTGAATACTTTATACTACAACGGAGTGATTTACCTGACATGTAGATTAATCCTTCATCCGCAATATTATTTGCGAAGGGTGTGGCATCGGTATCGGTATCGACTTTGGAGATCGGTATATCCCAACAATTCTTTGTTCGTAAATTTCCTACATGTAGTTGTGCCTATTCGCAGCTTAAACCTTTGCTTTCTGTATTTCTGTTAATAGATTTAAATAATTGTTTTTTTATATAAAAAAATATCACATTTCTGAGAACTTCATTTTTTTAGCGTAGTAACTGCTTGGTCTATGCTTCACTCTTGTTGGCTTGTGCAATATCGCACACTGTTCGCCAATGCAACAAACCTAGATGGGAATTGCTTGATCAGTACTTATAGAATAGAGGGCAGCAAATTATACTGCCACACATGTTTTCACCAGGACCGTCAAGGCTCTAGGAGTGCAAATAATCTTGTATCTACATTTAATGTTAATAAAGCTTTATCTCTCTATTCCACTAGACAATTAATTTGAAGGAATGAAAAAAAAAATGAATATAAAAAGAAAATTGACATAGAGTGTTTTTTTGAAAGTCACTCCTAGGCCCAAACCTGTGTGGGACTGAAAAACATTCACTGCTGCATCAGTGTAAAAGGAACACCAAAATTAATTACCAAAAGTATAAGCAGGATTTTGCTAGATGATCTGATTAAGGACTTTTCAACTACATGTACATGTACATGTAGATCTATATTCTGCTACAAATCTTAGTTTCCAAAGATCAAAATGAAGTATTCATGAATAATTGTTTTCCCCTTCAGCTGGTATGATATACCCTGGACTAACCCAGGCTTATATGTACACAAAGCCTATGGCATGAATTCATACAGGAACAGCTGCATGTATGCAGGGGTACTAGGTTATTTCAAATAACCTTGTACCTACATAGGTGCTGAAAGTGTTATCCGAACCGAAGTATGGGAATAGACGTTAAAGGTGTACATGTATGTAACTGAAGCTGAAAAATACTGCAAGTACTGTGATTTTGATCAGCTACCGTATCAAATCTATTCGCTATTGACCTTCAAGTTTCAACAGTTCCATTTGTTCAAATTTTGAATCTTTCAGAAGTCCGTTGGCTCCAGTCCACTGCAAATTGTGCTCTTCTGTGAAGGATCCAGGCTAAGTCATTCAGAATGCCTCCGGGGTCTGTCCTGAATCTGGACCAGTGGAGTGAAGGAGAGCTTAGCACCAATGTGGAGCTGATGTGCTTGCTACCTAACGGTATCTACATACCCCTTCAGTGCAGCAGGGAAGCTACCCTTACAAATATTAAAAGAGTAAGTACATTTGTATCACTGAAGAGATTCATCTCATCGGTAATGTAATGTTGAGAAATTGATTACTGGTTTCTCGTCCGGATTTTTTTAAAATGAGGAGGAGGGGTTCCATGTTATTTAATATTTGATTTTGCCTGTACAACATGTACATAAAAATGTTATTGGGACAAATTCCACAAATTTTTTCTTCATTCCAGAGGTTCAAAACAAGATGAAATTGCATTACATTAATTAATAGTTTTTGTTTCTAGTAAATTCTAGATGTCCTCATATTCTTATTGATTCCATTGAGGCAGGCCAAAAAAAAAAAAAGGAAGGAGGAGGGGACAAGAAACAAGGAATTAATTTTATATGGCCTTATACAATCAGTGGTTAGCTTTCGCTTGCTGTTCTGCAAGAATCATTAGACCCTCGCCATAGATGATGTTGCTATCTACTACAAAGGTCTAATGTAGCTTGCAGATGGTCAAGCAAAAGCTACATGTACTTCAGACCCTCGTCATAGATGGCACTGTTGCTGATGCAGTACAAAAGCATTAGAGCCATCTGCAGTGACGATCTGATGAAGATTGCAGAACAGAAAGAGAAGGCTAACCAAAACGGGTAATTAAAAAAAAAAATGTCTGTGTAAAAAGAACTAATTCTCATTGAGATGAGAATTAGTAAGAAGAACATTGAAGGATACGTGTAAGACCATCTTTGGGATATAGCTCCATGCTGCTGCACAACCAGAATGTTTCGCAACCTGATGGCTGAAACTGTTGCGAATGGTTAATGGCGTCCATTTTTGCTGCTAGAAACTTTCCCACATTGCACGAATTCAAATTTTTTTCCTTAATGATTAATTGATGTGATGATTGATTGGTCGATTTACAGATAAAGTTGAGTTCTCGTCATAGGATTACATTGTGAAAGAAAAGTCTCAAAGCAATTGGGAAAGGTTGATCATAGTCGTTGATCATGTCTTCACGAGAATTGGTGTTTACTGTGACGTTTTAGAATCATCAAAATGATAAGAAATTGACCCAATCTCACTGAAAAGTACATGCACTGCACACAGCATTGGGTATATGGGACTGCACACAAATGTTGAATAAATGTTCGGCCTGAACACTTCAGCTATTTCTCGTCATGATTCGAATATGAGGGCATTTGAAGAGCAATCCTTTTCGGAGGACATTTCTTCTATGATCTTCTTCCAAACTGACATGAAAGGAATGAGAAAGAGTTCTCACAAATTCTTTTTCCCCTTTACCAGAATTCAGTCTTTTCTTGAAGTGATTTGGTAACTTTGTAGAGGCTTGATAAAATCTGAGCTGCCTGGCCTTACATGTATCAGTATATGTAATATGGTGTAAAAATGAAGCCCAGGAAAAAAAAAAAGCACTTCAAAATCACCATGTGCTTCACAAAAGTAAACATATGCAAGTGACCGGAAATGTGAGACTCAATTTCCCCCATAGATTCAGTGTTGGACTAAAGCGTATGGCCATATGCTTTCGTACATGTAAATGGGAGTATTCAGTCATAGATATCTTAATAATAGCATTATATATTTGAAAACCTTTCTATGCCTAGCTACAAGTATAATTTATATATCCTTCTGAACATCATTATACAAGACAGATATCAAAATTCAACAATTTTAAATCAAGCCTCCACAAAGTTACCAAATCCCTTTTAGTACATGCATGTGTATTGTGCATCATGAGACTTTTTTTTGGTGAATTTGGAACCCTATGTACCCTAGGTAGCCAAATTTTAGTACACTTGTACAAGACACTTACATGTAGTTCTTGTCTTCTTGATTGTGTCTAGTGAGTGTGAAGAGGAATCTAATGAGGAATTAACTCTTTCAGTGCTGATGTCATGTGACAGATATACTTGTCATTTTCATTCACCAATTGCTCGACCACAGGAGAGGTATATATGGTGGTCAGTGAATATCAAAATTTTGAGCATAAATCAAGCATTCTAAAATATATGATTATAATTATATGCTATATCATAGACATTTTCAGAGAAAATTGCAGATTTTAAAAAAGATATTACCTTATACATTGTAAATTTCAACATTAAACAATTTACATGTAGTAAACAAATGAGAAACCAAAACATAAATAATGGACAAAAATGAAACTCAAATGTAATTTTCAATAATTCTTATGCATAAAGTTGGGTAAAGTAATAATGTTTGGTATCATAAGAAATGATAATAAATTTCCTACAAGTTTTGTACACAATATTTTGTGAAATAATAGATGGTTTAAAATGAAGTGCAGACATTTGAAAAGTAAGCATTGATCACATTTTGGTAAAATTTTGAAGAGAGCTAAACTCCTTGGCACATAGGGTTGGAGATATACATGTTTGTTACATGTATGATTGTGTGTCCATTGATTAGGGGAAACTCATCCCCTTGATTACAAAATGAAGAAAATGAATTAAAAAAAAAAAATCCATATGAAATGAATTCATCATGTGAACATGTATACTGTAGTTTCCTGATGTACATGTGCCTGATGATTTTGTTTTTGTGGGGGGGGGGGGGGAGATTAATCTGAATGATGTGATCAGTGAAAAGTACAGTACTGTCTTTTCTTGAAAATCATTGCCCATAAATGTACAGGAGATCCAAGGAAATAGCATCGTTCCAATTTCAAAAGGGGAAGCTTATCAGTTTCTCCCTTCAAAGACATGCATCCGACTTTTTAGAATACCAGATCAGTCCAAAAGGAGATCTTTGAATAGAAGCTGTGATGAATGGAGAAAATTTCATTGAAAGTAGTCAAATTACTCCTTTTAATATACAGGTTTCTAACTGCCGTATGAGTAGAAAATTATAGTCGTTGAAGAAGAACATTAAGTTTCCCTTCTATGATCATGTTTCTTTCAACTTTCAGGGATGTTTTTTTTCCTGGGGAGCGTTTCATCAAGCGTTTTGTCCGTGATTTTTACCGACAAATTTGCTCTCAGCCAATCAGATGCAAGGATTTCAGTAGCTTATAACAGTTGTCGGTAATAATCACTGACAAAACACTTGATGAAACGCTCCCCTGATCATTTAAATCCAAATTTAAATAAAGAATTAACAAATTTCAATAATAATGCAAAATGTTAAATACTACATGCATGCATCATGATGCCTGTACCTTTAATAATTTTGAAATTTGAGTACAATCTTGTATATATATATATATATATATAAGCAGACCTTGTTTTATCCAGGGTCCAAAATCATTAAATGGGACCAGCCTTCAAGATCATTATATTCTATTGTTCCTTTTTTTCTTCTTCAGAGGGGCATTTGAAAAGTACATGTACATGTAAATGAGTGAGTGTTTAGATACATAACTACTGGTAGGCTACTTGATAGAGAGAGGCTCGCAGATAGCCGCTGTAGAGTATAGGATAACCTGGGAGTCAGTCGTGTCCCATCCATAAACCACTGATTACCTGTCACGCTCAACCCTTGGCGCTTCTTACTCACCCCAATTAGATGCCAAATGTCGGAGGTTGGTTTAAATGCAATGCCGGTGATGCATCCACTTTTCATACTGTCTTGCATTGTATGCAAGTTACACACAATGTGAAAGGAGTCTTGTTGTGATGTACACAGTTTTACGTACTGTGCGGGTATGATTAGGTGTGTTTCTTGATAGCAGTTTGATATGTTTGGGAGACAGGGTTGGAGGGTCCCATATGTTGTGCTGTTGATTTTGATTGCAACAACAATCATACTAGTAAATTAGAGCTTGCATAACCCATTGGAGTTCAGTGCTCTCTTATGGTCAAAATTAATCAGTTTTCCCTCCTCCAGTTGGCAACAATTATTCTTATTTTCCACTTCTACATTCATGTAGTTTGAAAAAATAAAAATATTTATTAACCCTTTCAGGACAGGAATTATTTAAGGGCTAAATTGATCTCATTTTGTTCTTCAAATTGGCAAAAATAATATTTTTCTTTTAGTGCTACATGGTTCTAATAAGTTGTAATTTTAATTTTAATGTGTTCGAAAACAAACAACAAAGATGAAAAAATTGCCAATTTTGATGAAAAACAATGATATTTAACCTCTCAATGTGTTGCCAATTTATGGGTTTCAAAGCTTATTCTCGTTTTTAAAATTCCTGCCATCAAATGCAATATGGTCATGCAATAAAAATGGACATAGTGTGTGCAGAAAATTTTGCTCTTTCTACTCCTGCATCTGGTATATTTTTTAGAGCTCTGAATCAAAAGTTATTGAGTCAAACCACAAAATGTGGTCAATTGTCTCAAAAGGGTTAGATGAACCGAAGTGAATGGAAATTGCAAAATTTAACAGAAAAAAATTGCCAATTTGTACATGAAAATAGTGATTATATGTTTTACATGGCGTTGCCAATTTAGAGGCTTTGGTGATAAATTACAGTTAAATCGCTCTTATCAGTGAACGGCACAGCATACTGCATTGGAAATAGACTCAAATTGTTCTGTGATTTTTTTCTCTTTCTGCTTATGTACATGTATAATGGTTTTTTATTGAAATTTGCAACTTTTTCAACTTTTCGACAATTCTTTTAACCATGTATATTGTTTTCAAAGACATTACCACTTATTACAATCTTGTAGCACTAAAAAAAAAATATTTATTGTTGCCAATTTGAAGAACAAAATGTGATCAACTTAGCCCTTAAATACAGTCCTGAAAGGGTTAACACCTGTAGACTTAATGCCCTTCTGGCTCCAAACAGATGAAATGTTGAGCTACATGTAGAAGCAATTTGAGGGACTTTTTCATGATTTTTTAATCATAATTCAATAGATTTATTATTTGTCAAATGAAGGAAATCAATGATGTCTGGACTGTGGAGAATCCCCTCCAACCTCTTTCTTACAGCATGATGTGATGTGGCATGCATGCAGGGCCTAAATTATTTCAAGATATGCCTGTGACTTGCAATCAATACTACACCATGGTAGAGTTGTAAACAAGTCAGATTTCATAGCAACAAGAAAAAAATCAGCTTGTGTGGATATGACTTTGAGAAACTTGAACTCAGTTTCCTGTGATTATTGTGATCAAAATTGTGAAGAAATGAAATTCACCCACTCATTTTGAAATGCACCTTGATGGTGATGAAATACATGTACCAAGTTTGGAGGTTGTGTTGATACAGGTGTGCATGTATGTAAAGGTTTGAACTTTATGGGACTGAATCAATTTCCTTTTTTGAAGGAGAAAAATAGTCACTTGAGCATAGTACTACCAAAAAAGAAAGAAAGGAAAAAGAAAAAAAAGAACATGGCTTTGTCTATTTCACTTTTAACCCAAATCCTGTGGTCTTCTTTTGCCCAATCTTCAAATATTGTAAGGAGAATACTACAATCATTGTAATGATTGTCGATTAAACATGTAACCTACAACCAGATTCTATCGGAGATAATTTGATATACTGTACTAGTATTCTATTCAATAGAATCTGTTTGTACATGTAGATTGTATCAGGGACACATTCAATTTGCTTGCAAACTACTGCAAAACCAGAAACTTTCATATGAGCACTCAAAACTTCCGCAAATTTTGCAGGTGGTAGAGATTTGCGAAAGGTTTATGCTGCGGAATATTAGAATTAAATAGAGTCACAACATGAAACATTTCCCTTTCCCGAGACTTTATTGCCGCTTGGTTGTCATGAAACAGTTTACAAAAGTCTCAAGTTGGTAAGCACATTTGTGGTTTCTTCAGGCTATCTGTAATATGGCAGGGTCATTAGTTTGCATCCCACTTGATGTACATGAGAGTTATTATAGCATTAAAGGCCAAGTCCACACTAATATCAAGTTGATTTGTATAAATAGAGTAAAATTAAACAAGCATAACAGTGAAAATTTATTGAAATCGGATGTAAAATAAGAGAGTTAAGGCATTTTGAAGTTTTGCATTATTTCATGAAACAGTGATATGCATAACATGGGCGGTATGCAAATGAGTGAACCGATGATGTCACACACTCACTTTTCCTTATGTATTTTATTATATGAAATTTCAAATATTTCAATTTTTATGGATGTGATAATAAGGAATATCTCCCTTGTATCAAAATAAGTTACTATAATGATGATTTTACATGTTCCGTAAGGAGTCAAACCATGTTTCACATTATTGAAACAAAAAATTGAAATATATGATATTTCATATAATAAAATACATAAGAAAAAGTGAGTGTGTGACATCATCGGTTCACTCATTTGCATACTGCCCATGTTATGCATATCACTGTTTCAAGAAATAATGCAAAACTTCAAAATGCCGTAACTTTCTTATTTTACATCCGATTTCCATGAAATTTTCACTGTTATGCTTGTTTAATTTTACTCTATTTATTCAAATCAACTCGATATTAGTATGGACTTGGCTTTTAATGCATTTTTAATAATCGAGTTGAAATCTTTACCGTGCAATGTATACAGTATT
Organism: Heliocidaris tuberculata; assembly: GCA_025618425.1. Classification (NCBI taxonomy): domain Eukaryota; kingdom Metazoa; phylum Echinodermata; class Echinoidea; order Camarodonta; family Echinometridae; genus Heliocidaris; species Heliocidaris tuberculata. The sequence continues at coordinate 21,558,942 of CM046844.1, read as the reverse complement.
ATGAATATATTCTGTGTTATTTGCAATGACATGGATTTAACCTAACCTTCTTTACAGGGCTATTGGGTTGTTTGTTTCACAAAATGAGAAAAACAAGTCGCTAGATTTCAAGGAAGTATTGTTCCCAGGGCGCTTGACTCAGTGTTATCATTTACCAACACAGAACTGAGTTCATTCTGAATCACCAGTTGTAATTTTTTTTCCCAGCCTAGAATCGGGTATTTGAAAGATTTTTACAGTGGTATAAGAGGTACATTAGTGAAAGAAGGAGAGAGAGAGAGAGAGAGAGAGAGAGAGAAGGAGAGAGACTATATGTGTTAGAGATGCGTGAATAAATATTCTTAGCACATTACTTTGAAAGTTAATTTGATGATTGTATGAATGTTCCTGATTCTTGCTGATTTGTTGTACTTTGACTTTGACTACAGGAAAATTAATGGTTCTCATGCAATCTTTGCCAGTCTTTGTGGCTAAATAGAATCTTTTAAAGTTTTTAATAGCTTTTTTTTAATGTCATTCTTTCCATTTTTCTTTGCTCTTTTATTCTATTTTGTTTTCTTTTTTCCCCCAATTTTGTGTGTTTTATTTTTTTTTCAAAATTATGATGTTATCTACATACATGTATCTACATGTACTTGTATGACTTTTTTGGAAATAAATAGATAAATAAATAAAATTCCTCTCTCTCTTTCTTTCCCACTGTTCATCTCTTTGTTTTTCTCTCTGCTTGCTGCTATTTTGTTTTTTCCTGTTCGTCCTGTTTTTCTTTAAAAACATTTTTTTTTTCCTTTCCTTTTGCGGATGTTCTCACGTTCATTCCCTTTCAAAGCAGGTGGTTTTTTTCCTGTTTTTTTTTTTTTAGTGAAATCAAAACAAACTTCATTATGATCACAAACACAATAACCTTGTAGTGTTTGACGCAACATCTTGTGCATGCAATGTCTGTGTACTAGATCAATACATTTTGTTGTCAAAACACAAGTAATTTTCTTCTTTAAATTTAAGTTAGCTATAAAGAAATTCATAGAGATATTTCCCCAGTTCTACATATGAACATTGTATTGTGCAATTACATTCAGTTATCGAAATTGAAAATGGCATAGTACTTTCAAAAAGGGTTGTCCCGTGATTGTGTAACAGGTTTCAGACACCATTTTGATTGCAGTATTGATTATCTTGCTGACGTATATTTTTACTGTACATGTATGTTGCTTATGATGTCTGAATAGGGGATATTTCATGATCATGATTTTCTGGCCTTGGTCTTTATTTTTTTCAATTTCATTTTATTTTATTTTATTTTATTTTATTTTATTTTATTTTATTTTTTATATTTTATTTTATTTTATTTTATTTTATTTTATTTTATTTTATTTTATTTTATTTTATTTTATTTTATTTTATTTTATTTTATTTTTTATTTCATTTTATTTTATTTCATTTTTATTTATTGTTATTGTTATTATCATCATCATCATTTTCATCATCATCATCATTTAACAAAAAAATATTTATTTTATTTTTATTTATTTATTTTTATATTTTTTATTTATTTATTTATTTATTTTAATTTATCTTTTTATTTTTTTAAATTTATTTATATATTTATTTATTTATTTATTTATATATATATTTTTTTTTTTTTTTTTTGGGGGGGGGGGGGGGACATAAAGATATGGCCACTGATTGCAGTACATAAAGTTGTATTTAATGAAAGGTGTCTCTTGTGCATAGGTTGTATAATGTGTAAATTGTGTATACATGCACATTTTTTCTCTTGAGAAGCTCTATGTTAAAAGTATATGACATGTACATATAAATAAACGTCAAATTAAGAATCATGAGGATTAGCTGTATAAAGCTGTATAAAGTTACTTTTCTTATCTCTCGATGACATACATGTACATTAGACTGATCATGTTTACCTGTCACCAATCCATAGGCAAAGTTCAAGTACAATTGTACATGTGTACATAGATGTATGAAGACAGGGACGTGTACATGTATCATCATGTCAGTCTACATGTATTTCCTTTATGATCCCCCCCCCCCCCAGTAGAATCAAAACGAATCAAAACATAAGATATGTAATCTCTGACAAGCTACTCCCCCCCCCCCATAAAAGACCCCCCCCCAAAAAAAAAAAAAAAAAAAAAAGATAAAGAAAAACAAAATACTGTAGTTAGCCCTTTTACCGAATACACAATTTTTAAATTTTTTTTTTAGTTTTTTTTTGGGGTATATTTTTGGTTGGTGTGTACGGTTGGGAAGGGGTTGGAGGTGCATTTGCATTCCCCTGAATTCGCCACTGATGTACATGTACATGTACATGTACATATACTTAGAAACGTATCCGCTCTGATAAGTTTGTTTGAATACACATTATCAAACTGCAGTACAAATGAAGTGCAGCGTGTGAATTGTGGTGTTACATGTACATGTAACTTCCTCGTTGCGCTTTGTGATTATACATGTATGTACATGTACATCGTGTTAGAGGAAAACTACCATTTTCATTTAAAGGACAGCGTACAAATGTTAGAAACTATATTTGCCTTACAACTTTGTACTATACATACATGTATTTGCTCATTAAATTTCCTATCAGTGTTGTTCTTTCACCTTGAGATATATTGTGGGAAAATGTTAGAAATACACATAACTTCTGGCGACATTGCCTTTTTCAAAGTCACCACATGTACACAGACAGGTCTGAAATACTTCCTCCTCTTAATATTGTTCACTGCATCATCACTCTAGGATATCATGTACTTGTACTGTGTAAGCTTTCTACTGTATGTTCACAAAGTTTTAGATTTTGTGTACCCTCAGTTGCCCAATAAAATTAAAGCTTTTCAAGGTTGTTGTTGTTTTTTGTTGTTGTTGTTTTTTTTTTTGGGGGGGGGACATGTTGAGTGACAGGGTGAGATACCTGGGATACACAAAGTAACTTTTGCAGTTTTGCTAGATTGGTTTGTGCCCTGGGGAGCGTTTCATCAAGCATTTTGTCAGCGATTTTTACCGACAACTGTTATAAGCTACTGAAATCCTTACATCTGATTGGCTGAGAGCAAATTTGTCGGTAAAAATCACTGACAAAACGCTTGATGAAACGCTCCCCTGGTGTTGATGATTTGCAGTTTAAAGAGAAGGTTGAGTTCTGGGAAAGGTAAAAAATATAATTTTTGAGCTTTCTCATTCTCTTTTTGTTAGTTTGGAAGATCATCATCTGTAGTAGAAATGTCCCCTGAAAAGGATTTCTCTTCAAATGCCCTCACATTCAAAATATGACAAGAAGCAGCTGAAATGTTTGGGCCGAACATTGTGTGCAGTCCCATACACACATTTCTGTGTGCAGTGCATGTGCCCAGCATCAGGATTGAGTCCATTTCATATCGTATCATTTTGGTGATTCCAAAACCTTGCAGCATACACCAATTCTTATATAATCAACCTTTCCCTAATTTGCTTTGAGACAGTTTCTTTCACAATTCAATCTCATGACCAGAACTCAACTTTATCTTTAACCCTTAGAGACAATTGACCACATTTTGTGGTTTGGCTCAAAAACTTTTGATTCAGAGATCTAAAATATAAACCAAATATTTCTGCATACACTATGCCCATTTTTATTGCATGACCATATTGCATTTGATGCCAGGAATAAAAAAAAAAAAACAAGCATCAGCTTTAAAATCCTTAAATTGGCAACACATTGAGAGGTTCAAAATAATTGTTTTTCATCCAAATTGGATTTTTTTTCTCAACTTTTCAACAAAATTCATTTATATTGTTTTTAAAGACATTACACCTTATTAGAACTATGTAGCACTAAAAAGAAATATCATTGTTGCCAATTTGAAGAACAAAATGTGATCAATTTAGCCCTTAAATAATTCCTGTCCTGAGAAAGGGTTAATATTAACTTGTCACACATTGGTACCAAGGAGCTGCAAGGCAAATTAATTGTAATTAAACTCTTAATAGGTCACCCATTTCATCCTAAAATGATGGAAGATTGCATTTAAGACATTTATATTGATGCAGTATGATAGATCACAATATTATAAGGAGTACAATCTAATTAAATGTATACATTAATTACACATACATGTTTATATATATGTATGTACATGTAGGTACACTGTAATAAATGCTATTTGTAGTTGGCAAGTAAACGTACATGTATGTTATGATCTTACTCTCGTTTTCATTATGCAGTGGAGAATATGGGGATGAGGAAGTAATTAATGTTACTACGCTTCCCTGAAATAACCAGTACAGACTCTCAGTTTTATAAGTGGTAGAATTAATGACCAAAGAACAGAAACCAGAAATGGAGTATCGTTAATTACCAATACGTGCAGAGACTGCATACGTCAGTCAGTTTTCACCCGTGATTACTTGAGAATATAAAAGATAAACGGAAGCAGAGTGAGGGCCGGGGGGGGGGGGGGGGGCACTCAATATATTGGACAGACGGGTATGTGCCGCTTTGACGACCCCCTTTTTCAACGGCCAATCGCCGTTCTCAAGATACCCGAATTTCCCCCCTTCTCACGCGTACTCAGGACAAAAGCGTTTGTTTCTCTTCCTTTTGCCTTGGCGCGTCCTGTTCCCTAGCTCTCGCGTACATACATGTACGTCCATTCACCTGCACGCGCAATTGCATACATGTATATGCATGCACTATAGAATCCCCACACTAAGTGCTGTAGTTCCTTAGACCATGTTTTTTCGCTCAGCTGGGTATAGATCCACCGTTCCAAAGACCCTATGTTTTTCACTTCTAGTCAGTTCCTTAGACCCCCGTTTTGAGGGTGGCTGCAACACACCCACATCTGAAAAAAATTGGTCTGGCCAGCTCCAAAATAGCTCTGGTAATATTTAAAGAGAAAGTTCACTCTAGTATTAAGTTAATTTGAGTATATGAACAGAAAAAGTAGGGGGATGGTAGAATAAAATAAATAAAATGATATCACATTTTTTTCAAGCAAGCAAATGAAAAAATATCACATTTTTCAGGTGCTATTTGGGTCGAAAAAATTTGAAAATGGTGCAGGCAAATTATTATTTTTTTGGGGGGTTGCATACTTGGGGTTTGCCACTTCACTTTCAGAAGTTGGGGGAGGGGGACACGAGCCAGTTGTGCCCGTCAATTGGGCAGTGTTAAATTGGAACTTAGGTAAGTTTGAAATCTGAATCATTCACGTATTGTGTAAAAATATGTATGAGAGCTTTCAAACGGCTATGAATGCAGGATAAAAGCCCAATGCCTCAAATTACAATTATATGTACATGTGTATGCCTCACGTCAATTTCAATTTTTCCGCTCTGTCTGAAGGAGCTATGGACGAAAGCGCGGTCGGAACCTCTCTTCAGCCTCCTCCTTGACCTCAACTTCTACATCTTCCAGTGCATCAACTACTCGGCAGAGCAGGAGGACCTCTTGGACGAGAAGCGTCGTCTGTGTGATATCAAGCCATTCTGGAGCACCCTAAGGGTCGTCAGGAAGGCCGGTGATGTGGAAGATAGGGTGCTCAACTCACAAATTGGTCTCTGCATTGGCAAGAGTGAGTTCATTTTTATTATATTTATTATATATTTTTTTATTATAGAGAGCCAGTACACTCGGGAGAATCCAAGATTTTGTTAGGAGGGTGGGGAGCAACTCAATTTACACACAAAAAAAAAAAAAAAAAAAAAATGTTTTTCCCCCACATTTTTTATAAGAAGATTTTCCCCAAAAGAGAGGGAGAGCATTTTTGGAACTCAGATTTTTTTGTTGTGTTTCCTGATGGTGAACTGGGCACAAAAAGCTCATTTGTTCCAACTTCATAGTGTATTCTTTTTTTTTGCTAGCACTCTACATTCACTAAATTTCATGCTGAAATTGTTTTCCAGCGTTGAATTTTTTGCTATTTGCTAGATTATCGTGGTCTGGACTCAGATTTTTGGGGCTCCATGTGTTGGTGTCGGGCCTTCAACAAAGTCTTCTCGTTACTTTTGATATTTCCCGTCAACAATGTTTCTCTCGTGCCTTTGATACAGGTCTCCATGAGTACGACCTGATGAAGAACCAGGAGGTGCATGACTTCAGGTCCAACATGAAGCGGATGTGCATGTCGGTACAGAAGGCCCACATGAAGTGGTCCTGGGACAGGAAAGCCATGTACCTGTTTCCACCGCAGGTGGATCACTCGGCACAGGACAACCTTCCAGAAAATATCCTGGTCGACATGAGATTCTCTTCCAGTTTTGTGAGTTATTTGGCAGATGATTTTTATTTCTACATTATACATTTATCAAGTATGTGGTGATAATTTTTGGTGTGATTCTGTCAGAATTTATTTTTCACCATTACTAGAACTCAAGATTATATTGAAAAGACAGGTTACTGTTATTTTTTACTCTATGTTGTTTCTTAAAGCAGGTAAGGCTTTGCTACATGTAGATAGCTGTCTTGCAGTTAAATTGTCCCTATCATTATCACCGTGACCGATGTACATGTATCTTTGAAATTTCCATCCCATCTCTAGTCCACCACATCGGTTCTACAAGTGAAGAGCAAAGAGAGACCAGAAGATCTGGTGGAGAAGGCACAGAAGAAAATGTCTATGTACCAACAGAACACACAGGCTGAGGAATACGTACTCAAAATCCGCAGCTGTGAGGACTTTCTCCTAGGGGGCTATCCTCTCTCAAAATACAAGGTAAGAACGAAACAGGTTTAATAATGATGTGGTCCTTTTTTTTTTTTTACAGAGGGTAGCCTCATCAGTATTAACAGTGATCATCCTTGTGGCCCAGCAACTTTTATTACCCCAGCATTGACAGGTACCCATTTTATACGCCTGGGTCGAGAGGGACAAACGTGGGTAAAACATATTGTCCAAGGATGTAAGCACCGAGCAAGGATTTGAACCCAGAACCCAGATTCAAAAAGCCTCTAACAATATACCACATTGCTCCCACTTCCATGGTAGTCTAATGGTTTAGGGACACATGACTTGAGATGCAAAGGTCATGGGTTCAAGCCCCATCATGGCACTAGTGTCCTTTGGCAGTATATAAATCTGCATTTGCACTTTCTCCAACTGGATTCAGTGAATGGGTACTTGGAGGTTGAAATTCCCGGGATGCTGTGTGCACTGAAATTGTTATCCTCGCTAAAGCCGGGCTAATATCGGAGTGCCTTGGGCATCTTGTGAGGTGGATATGAGTGCCTTACAAGAAGCCAATATTATCATTAGTACGTGCGTTTAAACTCACTGGATGATTTTCTTGACAATGTTATTTGAATATGCATCTGACACCCTATATGTCAACTTGTGGATAACCTGTTGAATACTGAATTCTCTAATTCCCATAGGCTTATTACAGGGACCACCTTTTTCCTGTGGGCAGTGGGTTAAAAAAAAAAATTACCAAACTCATGGGGGATGCAGTACATGTACACACATGTAACGATTCATAAGTAGGCCCTTGATCTAGCAGTTGCAGCTGATCCCCTCTCCTGTCTGACTTGTCCACAGTACATTAGGAAAATAGTGAAGAAAGGTGATAAGCCTGACCTCATCCTCATACACAAGTCGGAGCTGAAGGTAGAGGATCGGTTCAAGGACCCCATGTTCAATGTCCTGGCCCAGAAGGAGGAGGAGGCCCCGCCACTTCCCTCCAAGATGGGGCGTCATGTCAGCTGGGACATAGAGGAGAAGGTCCGCGTCACATTCCGCTCTGCAAAGAACGTCAACGTGGTTGAGAAGTCAGGGGTAAGTCAATTTGAACGAGAATGGCACTACAATCTGAAGGTTCAAAGATCTTTTTGTGGAACCTGCTTTAGTGGCCACCTGTATGAATAGACCTGTTTATAAAGACCACAATATGAAACAAATTCCTAACTTCAACACTGGGCCCAAAACTAAACTTGAACCTAATCCTTACCCTAAACCTCATCTGCAGCCCAAATTGCAACCCTAAAGCTAACCCCTTAATCTCTGACAAAGTTAAGCCTAAAGCAATTGCCGCCACAGAAAATGTTGGGTCCGCGATCCTCCCCACCCAATATTTTGTAAGGTTCCATATGTTGGTATTTTATCATGATGGGTATATGACATCCACACAGGTCAGGGTCAAGGCGGGTGTGTTCCATGGGGACGAGGAGCTCTGCCCCTTCTTTACGTCCAAGGAGGTCGAGGGTCCAGATCCCAAGTGGGGAGAGACCTACGTAGCAGAAATCAACGTCAGCAACCTGCCTCGCATGGCCAAGCTCTGTGTCATGGTCTACACACTAGGGAACAAGAAGATTGTCAAAACAACATCGGGAGCAACGCTTGAACAAGGGAAGCAAAAGAGAAGAAACCCAAGGAAGGTATGTTGAGCACTTCATATTTCATAGAGATTTTATATTTTTTCTGAAATTTTTCTTAAAATGCAACAAGAACTAGAATTTCTATCTCCGTGAATAGACATTGTTGAACAGATATCAGGAAATATCTGTGCTAGATTAGAACTTCAAGAAGAAGGAAATGTGGAGGCCCAGACTAGTTGAGCCGACTTTACATTCTCGCATCTATTCCACCCGTGACTCTAGGATATGGTGCCCATCGCATGGGTGAACCTGACATTCTTTGACTACCGGTCCCAGCTGCGGACGGGCCCTATGAAGCTCTGCATGTGGCCGGCCTCGGAAGACATCGACCTGAATCCCCTGGGTCCTTGTGAGTCCAACCCCAGCAAGGATGACACTACCTCTATCGAACTCTCCTTCGAGCAATACAGGCAGGGCAGCGTCTCCTATCCTACATTTGATAAGGTTCTAGAGAGGGCGGCTGATATAGCGAGGAGTGATGACAATCCCTTTGAGACACCATCGGTAAGCGTGCTGTTTTCTGCCTTTGGAAATCATGTTCAGAATATGTAGGGCTATTGAAATTTGCCTTCTGTTGACTTCTTAAAAGCCTTTGCAGTCCTGTTGAATGTACTAGATCTAGATGGGCCTTTATAGGAAAGTTCACTTTTGTTCTAGGAAAATAATGCTTGATAGGCAATGGTAGTGCTAATCAAGAAGTCCCATGTATTCCAATGTCTTTATTGTGGATTAGTATTATTAACTGTTATTACAAATGTTCCACTCAGCCTTGCACACAAAAAAGTTGTTGTTAGGTTCGGAACCGTTCCACACGGGCAAAGGGCAAAGTGACGTTTGAGTAGAATTCTTCTGTGTAGTTTTTTTATTGCATGTTGCATAAAGGCCACCCGCCCACCGCACACCTTACTATCGGTCTGCGATCAGATTTGTGAAAGAAATCGCTATGGCATTAAATATTGGTATTTTAACAAATGAAATCTACCCTATTCAGGTTCTGAAAAGTAATATGATTACTAAACATAGGGTTTGGGTGAGCTGTCAGCTTTCTACAGGGAATAAGGGCAAAATTAGTTTCAAATCGCAGGCAGTCGTACGTTTTTTGTGATGTCACTACGACTCGGAGCCGATTTGGCCATTCCACCAACTAGAAAACTCGGCAAAGGCTGTATTATCGATTTTACTATCTGTATGACTATTCAGACCCTCAGTCAAAAATATTTTTTGTTTTTAAATGATTTGTCAAATGATATTACATTTTCTTCTGAAATCGGATCGCAGACCGATCGTAAGGTGTGCGGTGGCCTTAATACACAGGTAATGGTTGGTAACGCTTTCTTGATATGATGATCGGTGACAGCGTGTCTTTCACTTTATTTCTTAAGGAACAAGTTCTAGAGGAGTTGCGTCAGATTGTCGAGAAGGATCCTCTGGAGCCTCTGAGTGAGCAAGAGAGGGAAGACCTGTGGCTTGCCCGGCAGGACTGCCGGGATCAACTACCCCACGCTCTTCCGAGGTTGCTCAGATGTGTCCATTGGAATCACAGGGACGAAGTGGCACAGGTGAGAGAATTTTAGTATGAGGAACTTCAGCAAGGAAAATTGAGATTTGTGGAAGGGATCAGCTTCCCTACTCGTGTACGTTGGTCAGATGTGTCCATTTTGTCACGATGGCTCAGTTGTAGGGTAGTGGTCTCGTAACTTGGAGGACCCGGGTTTGAAACCAAGTGGATGTGCTAGTGCCCTTTGGTAAGACATTAATCCTCATTACCAAGTCCCTCGGAGAGGACCTAAAGCCGTCGGTACCCTGGCTGCTTATTTCAAGCATACACATGCTTTCTTAGCAGTCAGGTAAAATAAACCATCAAACCTTTTCAACCTTTCATTTTACTTTGGGATAAAGTAGTAGGTGGGATTGTTGAAAGGGAAGGGTTAGCAAGAAAAGAGAGATGGGGGGGGGTGGTGGGGAGATACATGTATCTGCTACATGTAAACCCCATTTCCTTCCTTGGTTGCTCAAGTATGTCTATAGGAACCCTAGGCGTGAAGTACATGTATTACAGGGCCCCGTTTCATAAAAGTTGTTATTGATAACGAGTTACAATAATTGTTATCAGCGACTGAAATCCTTGAATCTGATCGGCTGAAAGCAAATTTGTCATAGAAATGGGGCGGTTGTTATTGATAACACGTTTTATGAAACAGGGCCCAGTTGCGTGAACGGCATTTGGTTGAGGGAGATAGTGAAGAAGGTTTTGGGATGGCTATGGCGATTTAATGAAAAGAAAAAAAAAAGGGTGGGGTGGGGGGGGGGGAGGATGTCAACTGTGCCAAGTATATCCACTGGCATCACAGAGATGAAGTAGCACAGTTGAGTGAATGGGATAAGGGGGGCAGGGAGCATGATTTTAGATGAGAGGATGGCTGGATAGGAAAGGGAATTATACAGATTTTTTTTTTTTTTTTTTTTTTTTTTTTTTTTTTTGGGGGGGGGGGGTGTTCTACTCAGCGTCGGAAATACACGGAGGCGACGGGCGATTTCGCCCTCGTCGGCCCCCATATTGCCCCAATAAATGCTGGAAAACCTGTATTTGGGGGCGACCGTTTTCATATGAGTCGCCCCCATAAATGATTCGAAAGAAAATCACTAATATGCTCAAAAAGCAGCTAAATTCAACCTTTTATCTCGTTGTTGATTCGGAGCTTAGTACATCGCGAATGTGTAGCATCGTGAGCGCTAGACCAAATGACAACAATTACAGTATAGCCAGATATCGCACGGAACTGAAGATAACGCTTTTTTCATGCATACTACAGTAACTACCCGCATTGACGCATTCTATATCACGGTTGTATAAATTCATCGACAGCTTCATTTCACTTAGTCTTTGCGCGACACTTTTTGTGAAAATTTCCTTTCCAAAACGCAATATCACTGTTACAATGATAGGTCTAAAATTACCATCATCCGTGTAATGAGACTATCTCTAGATCTACGACCGGATACACCACACAGAGAAATTGTCCCTTACCACATTAAGTCCGTAGTCACCTCAAAAAATCAATCTGTAAAGCCAAAGCCTGCCTAAAAAATGCGGAATTAGTGCCATTTCTTCAAAGCATGCGGCGCTTAAGTCGGGTTGTGAGAAACAGGGTCACCGAAAACGCTCTACAAATCAGGAAATCGGTGGATTTATGATGGGGTTTTATACTTATCGCGCGCGAGATCGATGCTCATCGAGTGTGATGGTATCCGCGAAAAATCAAATTGGAAAAGAAAAATCGCCGGAACTGTGCGCATTCACAGTATATATGTACGTACGTACGTCCAAGCGGATTTAGGAGTATTATGTGCGAGAAAAGAAAAAACACACACCAAGCCCGCCTTTTCACTTAAAATAAACATCTGCGCAGGAAATACGCCTAATGACAGCAAATTCGAGTGAAATTGACCTATTGTTGAATTGACCTATTTTTTATTTATTCCTTCAAAGTTTTGAAAAAAAAAAGAAAAAAAAGTCTGATGGGGGGGGGGGTTAAGTTAAAATTTTAAAAATCTATGTTTTAAAATTAAATTGGGCAGTATGACGTAAAGTAAACCTGTGCATGAGATAGTACGATTAGTACCAATGTAAACAGCAATCGCAATATCACAAAAAACCCAAATTGATAACCAGGCTGACAGTCTGCTCTTTCCATTAAAATGGTAGCCCCAATAATATAAGAAATAGCCCCATAAAATTCAAAAGTAGCCCCAAGGCAAAAAAAAAAGTAGCCCCTAAAAAAAAAAAATTAATTCCTAGGCTGGTTCTACTACACCATGCCCTTCCTATGTTTTTATTGGACTCCCAGAGATGAAGTTGAACAGATGAGGGGCTGGAATGGGGAGAGGGAGAAAGGAGAGAGTGATGGTGAGTGGTTGGCTGTAGATGAGAAAGGAAAGGAAACAGAAGTTTTGGGGAGGTGGGGTCAACATCATGAGGTGAAGAGTAAGATATTTAGATTTTGAGAAAGTATATGATCTTTAATGTTATTTCATTCTTTTTGAGTAGATGCAGGCTTTGCTGCAGATCTGGCCTCAATTGAAACCAGAGGAAGCCATGGAACTCCTAGACTACCGCTATCCTGATGTCTCGGTCAGGCAGTTTGCAGTCAAGTGCCTCCAACAACTCTCGTAAGTCATCTTTCAAAGTTATGCACAAATAATCAGACTTGTATTATGCTGTATCTTGATAATTATGATAATAATAATAAGATGATGAAATTGTTTTGCACACTTACTATAGAGTGTGTATTGTAATACAGTTCAGTGCTTTTGTGAATAGATAATAATAATAATAATATAATAATAATAATAATAATAAATAGCACAATCCTTCCATTCATCTAAAAATCAATAGACATGCATGTAAAGGCCCGTATTCTCGAAAGAGGTTTATTTTAAAACATGGTCTAAACCACGGTTTAAACCTCGGCCGTGATCTAATTGAGCGTAAATAAGCGTATATAAGCGTCCGCCCATTGGACAAGATGATATGCGCGTACTACGCTTATGGAGGTTTAAACCATGGTTTAAAATAAACCTCTTTCGAGAATACGGGCCAAAGTTCTGTTTTGTGTTAATGTGATACTTAACGTTTATATATGGTAGATTGCGCAAGAACTTGTACATGTAGGTGCACTGTATACTTGTATACAATGCGACGTTAGGATGAATAATAATTGAGCATTTTTCAATGCCCGCAATGTGCTTCATATGAATTACCTATACTTTTCAGTCACCTTTTTTTTTGGGGGGGGGTAGGCAAAGTAGCTTGATGTAATACAAGAATAAAGCAAGATAGTTTTCTTACAGAGCTGTACTAAATTTCATCCCTGACCCCTTGAAAAATGAGTTAGTGTGGAGATCTACAATTGTTTGTTTTCTCTATAGCTTAATAGTTTATGTTCGTATATCTGCCACATTTAAACAATTCTTTGTTGATCCCGCTATTGTTATTATTACTTCTAATATTGTAATTGCTTTTTATATCTGTAGAGATGACCAACTCTCCCAGTATCTCCTGCAGCTGGTACAAGCCTTGAAGTACGAGACTCACTTAGATTGTGCCCTCGGCAAGTTCCTATTGGACAGGGCTCTTTCCAATCAGAGGATCGGCCATTTCCTCTTCTGGCATCTGAGGTAGGTGTATTGTCAGATGTTACCATCTCTCTGTCTAAACTAGCAATAATCCATTCATTTTTATTGAAATTTATCTCTTCTAACACAGTTGTGGTAAATGTTTGATATTTAATTTTGTTGCTTATACTCACGAAATTTTGATTTTTGAAAAAGTTTGATATTTGACCTTAGTTTTGTACCCAATCTGTGGTGTACCTGACATCATGTTACTGTTCAGTGGTTTTTAAGTATTTAATCACCCATTATAATGATAAGCTGAAGTATTAGTAAAAATTAATTTTCTGTCCTATTATTCAACCATACCGTTCAGGAGAAAAAATACTAGGGAGCGATGTGTGATTTAGTTCTTGAGAAAAAATAAAAAAGAGCTCTTGTAAAAAACAAAGAAATGTGTGAAAATTGCCACTCCCACAACTCACTGTGAACAAATCACAAAAAAAGATAAGAAAAAAAACCCTCGTGAACAAAAAGAATATTTCTATAGTGATAGCATTTCATGGACTATGTGTGTCTGTTTCTTTGTTCAGAGCTGAGATGCATCAGACGGCCGTCTGCACCAGGTTCGGTCTCATGCTAGAAGCTTATTGCAGAGGAAGCATGGCTCATATCAAAACACTCAGCAAACAAGTCAGTAACATCATTTTCGCCCCCTTTTTACCGTACATGTATGTAGGCCTTGGCTAAATATTTCTGTGAGCGTGTTGTGTTCATGAGAAGGGGTTCCTTTGCTGCCTTTTACATTTATGGTGTAGGGAGGGGGCTCTGGATTGAAATTTTTAGGCTCCGTGTGCAGTTCCATGACATTTGCTCCTGCGACAATTGCTCCGGTCTAACTTTGCCATGTTAATCCTAAACCTAAACCTAACTCTAACCATAACCCTAATCCTAATCTTCACATTGTCCTTGACAAAAACCAAATCATGAACTTGACCTTAACCTTTGACCTTTTGAGATATGGACGGAGGAGCAAGTGTCGCAGGAGCAAATATCGTGTCACCCCGTATGCGTGAGGCCATGAACCCTGTGTAAAAATGTTGAAATTTGAGGGGCCTGGACTTAGTGTCGCACCCTGTTCCAGAGTCATACCAGGGCCCTCTTGCATAAAAAGTTGCGTTTAATCGCAACTCAAAAAATTAAACGCAAGTCAATCAAGTTGTGTTTAATTTTTTAAGTTGCGATTAAACGCAACTTTTTATGCAAGAGGGCCTGGAGTGGTGAAAATTGCATGTACATGCTGTGTGCTAAATTTTGACACATTTTAAGGCAGAATACAATAATATATAATGTTATTCTGGGGAGCGTTTCATCAAGTGTTTTGTCAGTGATTTTTACTGAAAACTGTCTTAAGCTACTGAAATCCTTGCATCTGATTGGCTGAGAGCAAATTTGTCGGTAAAAATCACTGACAAAATACTTGATGGAATGCTCCCCTGGTTTTACATATACATAACGTATTCCCTGGTTCCTAGTACACAAAAAGTGGACACCTGGGCCCTGTTTCATAAAACTTGTCATTACTGACAAGTCGCAGTAACTGTTATAAGTTACTGAAATCCTTGCATCTGATTGGCTGAGAGCAAATCTGTCTGTAAAAATTACTGACAAGACACTTGATGAAACGCCCCCCTGAAAAACATGCAGTGAAATGAAGTGTCAGTGCATGCTATGGGAAAATCAGTTCACACCTAAAATGATTTTCTCTTGTTTTACGTTTCAGGTGGAGTCTCTGAACAAGATGAAGAACCTGAACGAACTGATCAAATCCAAACAGGCCAAGCAGCAAGATAAGGGAGAGATCAGAGATATGATGAAGAAGGTCCTGAAACAGGATTCCTACGCCGACACTCTCTCCAACTTCGTCTCGCCCCTGTCCCCAGCAAACAAACTCAAGTGTCTTAGGTAAGAGATTAGTTGGTCAAATGATTGGCCTGTATTCTGACCTCCTGTTTAACTTAAACTGTGGTCTAAGGGAGGTTTAAACCCAGTCTAAACCTGCCCTTTAAACCAGAGGTTAAGATAATCACATTCTGAACTCCAGTGCAGTCTAGACTCTAATTGTGGTTTAACTTTGTACAGAAATGTAGACTACAGCTAGGGATAGTTAAAGTCTGGTTTAACGTAGAGTGGAGTTTAATTTAAACCCGAGTTAAAAATACAGGCCATTAAGTTTGTTTACCACTAGCAATAGCATGTTTACAGATATTTTCTAGATATTTAAAACAGTCAGGACCAATATCCACTTCCCCTTCATTTAAAATCAGATGCATGTTTTTATTATACTCTTATCCAACCCCCTATATCTTGCAAATGTAAAAAAAAAATCAGCAAACTTGGACTGGGTTACTGTATTAAACAGCCCAAATAGCATACATCAGCATACATTTCAGTTCATAGGGATATTGATACTCAAATTTGCAGTTGTCTACTTTTAATAACAGTGTTCTTTTTAATAGTCACCATGCATGTATGTAGCAAGTGTATGACCTGCACTTAGAGATGAAATTGAGTTCTGGTCGTGAGATTGAATTGTGAAAGAAACTGTCTCAAAGCAATTGGGAAAGGTTGATTATAATAGCACATAAGAATTTATGTATGCTGTAAGGTTTTGGAATCACCAAAATCTTAAGAAGTTGACTCAATCATGCTGAGAGTCACATGCACTGCACACATAAATGTGTATATGGGACTGGTCACTACACACAGATGTTTGGCCCAAACATTTCAACTGCTTCTTGTCATATTTTGAATGTGAGAGCATTTGAAGAGCAATCCTTTTCAGGGGACATAATCTACTATGATAATCTTCCAAACTAACATAAAATGAATTATTTTTTACCCTTCCCAGAACTCAAGCTTCCGTTTAAAAAAGTATAGCAAAATCCATGTGGAATGGGCCACCACCCAGAGTGTTATGCATTATATCCATCATGAAAAGACTTTGCGCAATTGATTGGTCCAATGCGCGTCATGTGACAAAATACAAATGAACAAATTGCCATGGAGGGTAACATCTGACATCACAATCCATGAATAGTACTACTATTCATGGATACTATTTACGGCATATGACATCACCCATGAACAACAACACTGTGACAACATTCATTGTTTTAGGCACCGGTGCGTGATGATGTCACCATTACGCGTGATGATGTCACCATTACGCGTTTCATATCCACGCTAATTCATCCCTTCTTCAAACTGTTTGTGTACGTACTTGTGCGGTCTACCATACCCTACAGTGAAGGTGATCATAAGTAGATGAGCAGAATTAGGTTTTTGTTCAAGATGACGGATATAAACCACATATATACTGCCTACATTCGAGTCTCTGGTTAAACTATGGTACCCTCAGTGATGTGAAGCGACCATTTTCCTTCGGGGCTGCACCCCTCATGAAAATTATGAAAACAGTCTTGGTTCACGTCACCTCGGGGACCATATTTCCAACCAGACCCTCTCATGACAGTATATATTTGTATACTAGCACCCTGGTTTTAGGTGAGAAAGAGTTGTTCTTGTTGGCCCGTAGACTCCATCATCGCAGGACTTCTTGATATGTATAATGCAAGTTGTCCTTTCTCTCTCAATCGCAGACTAGACAAGTGCAAATTCATGTCGTCCAAGATGAGACCGCTGTGGTTGGTGTTTCAAAACGATGATCCCATCGGGGATGACGTCTTCCTCCTCTTCAAGAATGGAGACGGTAAGCATAGACGGATCCAGAGGGGTTCACGGGAATCCGGACCCCCATCCCCTTCCCCTTCTTTTTCTTGTCAGAGACATGTTTGGTGTAAATCAACTTTTGTTGTTTTTGTTGTTGTTTTGTTTTTTTGTTTGTAAAACAACTCCCCCCAATCTAATGACCTGGGAATTGGAACCCTTCCCCCTTTTTTGCAAAATCTTTATCTGCCCCGGATAAGATTTGATGTACAACATTTAAAGAGGACCAATCATCAAAAACTGCCTTCTTCTCTATGCTTCTACAAAGAGATGACATTTCAGTGCCATAGTATAGTAAAGAAATATACCATGCACTGAGAGGCTCTAGTTAAAATTATGGATTCCGAGGTGGCAAGAATAGCACTATTTTCTGTCAATGAGGACTCCATAATTTCACTAGTGGCTCGAAACAGTGCATGCTATATTTGTTTTGTATCCCTCCAACGAATCTTGAACAAATAATGATAAAGTCCCGCGGTTTACACAGTGGTCTATGAGGCCAATACTGATAGCAACTTTCACACGTTATCGATGAAAAACCACTGATCGATCGCATATCTGTGACGACATTCATGGTATAGTGCACTATACCGTGAATGACGTCACAGTATAGCACATTTTTATTCATCGGCATCGGCATTATCCATTAATATGAGGGATATAATATAATAGTATGGTAAGTTAGTATTGTATAGGTACATATACATGTAGTATAGTATGAATATAGTAATAGAGTACATTGTAGTATAGTATATTATAGCATAGTACAGTATAGTATAGAGGATTAAATTGCCCACAATGTAATTGTAATTTGAAAAATGAACCAATATTTTGCTATGTTTCGTTGTCACTCACCTGATTCTTTGAATTTTTTTCAGTGATTTCCATGAAGAACCATGGTATCATGTTGTTGTCACTCACATGAGTCTACCTCTAACCATTGTGATGTACAGTGAATTTTTCTGCGATGCTCAATAATCAATATAATCAATAGTTTACACCATATTTTCATTACTTTTTTTTTTTTCTTCAGATCTAAGACAAGACATGTTGACTCTCCAAGTCATGCAGATTATGGACAACATCTGGCAAGAGGAGGGCTTAGACCTTAGGTAAGGCCCTCATCTACAAGTGATGATTAAAAAAAAAATGGATTTGTCAGGGATATGACCTTGTTTACTTATTTGAATTGTATGAAGGTGTGAAGTGTACGGTGGATGAAAATAATGAATGAATGGAAACCAGTTTTACAAAGAATGAATGGAAAATGGAGATGAAAAAGAGGAGCTGCACAAGCAAAGGCCCCATGCTTTCTTAATCATGTGTACCGAAATGTGAAGTGCACTCTGCTTATATGTCACTAATTTCCCACTTTTGAGGCAGTTCGCTACGAGTCATGGATGTCATCTGCGACAGAGGCTTTAGTGTCACATTTCTGTGATGGCCTTAACATTAGGTGCCCACCTACATGTACATGTATCCAGCCTGGTAGCTGCTGAGGTACATGTGTATGAAAACTGATCGTTGTCGCTGTTATCGTCTTCACGACCATCTCCTTTACCACTGCGACCACCACCACCACCACTACCACTACCACCACTACTACCACCACCACCGCCGCCACCACCACCACCACCAACACTCCCACCACTTCCACCACTTCTACCACCACCAGCACCATCGCCACTACCACTACCACCACTACTACCACCATCACTACTGCCACCACCACCACTGCCACCACCACCACCACCACCAACACTCCCACCACTACCATCACTACTACCACCACCACTAATGCCACCACCACCACCAACAACACTCCCACCACTTCCACCACTTCTACCACTTCTACCACCACCAGCACCACTGCCACCACCACCGCCACCACCCCCAGCTTTACCAGCACAACCACCACCATCACCAACAACACAAACGTCACCATCACCAACTCTACCACCAACTCTACCACCAACACCACCACTGCCACCAACCCCAGCATTACCACCACAACCACAATCACTACCATCACTACCAATGCCACAATCAGTTCTATCCTCATTCTGTGCATTACTCAACCAAAACTCATCATCCACTTTTGCTTTTCAGGATAATCCCCTACCGAACCCTCGCCACCGGGCCCAAAGTCGGACTGATCGAGGTGGTGACCAACTCAGACACCATTGCTAACATTCAGAAGCAGCACGGTTCAGTCAACGTCCTCACAGCGGCATTCCAGAAGGCTGCCCTCTTCGAGTGGCTCAAGAAACACAGCCCGACCGATGCACTGTAAGATCATACATTTCACTAGCAATGGTGTCCTCTCTGACTGACCTTTTAACCCTTACTGGCAAAGTTGAATGTCCCAGAATGTTTTGCTGATGAACTAATAATTAATTGCCCTTGAAAATGATGGTAGCAGCAGACATGAGGAGATAGAACCAAATGTTTCTGCACACTTTTTTCTGAGCCCCAAGTTGAGTTTTATGTGAAGAGGTATTAAAGAATCAGTATTGTATTATTTTTTCACCATAAATCTGCACTATAATTAGTTTGTATACGTGTATGTAGTAGATTTTATTCAAGTATTTTCATTCCAGTTGAACGAATTTACACTGGAAAAGTGCAGCAGTATTGTCGTTTGTCTGTCATAGAAAATATAATACGCATATCGTAACATTGTACATGTTTGATACTTGCAGTACAGTATATTTGTCTATTACTTGCAGTATGTAAATAAACACATTATATTTATTATTCAGATTATTATTTGGTGTTTAAATGCGTTGTGATAATTTTTGTTTTTTGCAGGTTGAACAAAGCCATAGAAGACTTCACTCTATCCTGTGCAGGCTACTGTGTTGCAACCTATGTCCTGGGTATTGGTGATAGGCACAATGATAACATCATGGTTAAAGAATCTGGACAGGTTAGTACATGCAGTACCTACCTTTCTTTTTTTTTTTGCAAGGTGGTAAAGAAGGTGTTATAAGTCTATAGATATTCTGGCAATAGCTCTTTCCTGAAAAAGCCATTAATTTGCCCATGTCCAGATAAAGGTTATTTGTACCGGGTCCAGTTGATCTTTATACGCTGTCATCCCGTACGCACCACGACGTGCGCACCAGTATGATTTTACATGTCAAACAAGTAGCGCGTCCACCAAAACCAACGCCCGTGCGGTTGCAAATTGGGGTCTTTTCAGTGTCATTTGTACCATGAACTAATTACATGAACTGATGGCTTATTATGCCATAAAACTGACTTCCGTATGAAAAAAAAAAATTAAGTAATAAAACTGCCTGTCAGTGACTACCTGTATAATGATATAAATATCTTTTCAGGCGAAAGTTGAGTTTCGTTTGGAGAAGAACAATAGTTTGCAGGGTTTTTCATCGGTTTTATGCCCATGTGCAAGAATATGACAGTAGCAATGTTACTTGGAAAGGATAGCTCTGAGAATGACCTCTTATTCCATATATTACCAGAAAAAGTTTAAAGGGATTCGGTATTACTTTGTGGAGGCTTGATTTAATAAATTGTTGAATTTTGATATCTGTCTTGTATAATGATGTTCAGAAGGATAAATGAATAGCCAGGCATAGAAAGATTTTCAAATATATAATGCTATTAAGATATCTATGACTGAATACTCCCATTTACGAAAGCGTATGGCCATACGCTTTAGTCTAACACTGAGTCTATGGGGGAAAATGAGTCTGGCATTTCCGATCACTTGCATATGTTTACTTTTGTGAAGCACATGATGATTTTGAAGTGCTTTTTTTTTTCCTGGGCTTCATTTTTACACCATATTTAATACATACACTGATAGCATGTAAGGCCAGGCAGCTCAGATTTTATCAAGCCTCTACAAAGTTACATGTACCAAATCACTTTAAGACTTTGGACCAAATTTTGATCCTGTGTGTGTATGTAGTCCTCACATACCACATACCCACATCTGTGTGTGGTGATTTTCAGTCTCTGATTTTCAGCAAGATTTATTCAATGTGTTATCATCTTGATGATTCTGACCCATCGAAGTACACAATGGGTGAGTTCAAGTTTGGTGTTGAAAGCTGGTGTTGGTGTTGGGGCTAAACTAGCACCAGCCACAACACCGAATCTGAAATGAAGCTGGTGCTGGGATTGACTTCACTAGGTGTTGAGCTATCAATAATGTGATTGGTATTATTTTTATAAACCCGAATTCGGTGTTGGGGCTAGAATCAGCAGCCCAATTCACGCTCTCAACACCAACACCAACACCAACACCGAACGAACTTGAAATCACCCAATTACCCTGGCGTCCTTCATAATCAAGCATTCACAGTACCTTCTAGACAATGGCCCGTATGCTTGAAAGCTGCCTAAGTTAAGCCTGGCTTAGAATACAGGCTGGTGTCTTTCGCAATGAAATCACATGACAAGTACTCAACATAACCTTTAACTCATAGCAGTTCAGAGTTGTCTTAACCCTAAAAAGACTTGGGGGGGGGGGCCTAAAAGGCCCCCCCCCTTCGACATAAACTGCGATCATTTTGTAACGGTAAAAGATTTTGCGCTGCAATTTCATGACTTTTTTCCCTAGAGTTTTGCGCAACTTTTGATACCAAATTTGCATGCCCCGCGTGCACGGTTACGGAGTTACGTCACCGTTTCACATGGCGTGTCAAGAAGGATTCAGTATTTTGCATTCGTTTGTGTGTAGAGTCAATGGAGACTGGAAAGAACGTTACAGATACTGTTTTCAAACTATGTTTTCATTGTGTCATTTGTGCATACAAATAACTCTTCAGGATCATAAAACAATGAAATACATTAGATCATAAAACAAAGAAATACATAAGAAATAAAAAACAAGGAAATACATAAGAAAATAAAGCAAATGATAGAAAAGCTTCTTGTAGCTATATTTTCATTGCATTCTTTTTGATTAATGTCAGGCAATGAACACCTTAGTCTTAGTGATAACAAGCTTGTAAAGGGAATTCTAGACTAGAATTGTCACCTAAATAGAAAAAAACACAATTTTTCGAAAAAATTTGCATATTCGCATAATTAATTAGGAATTTCTGTAAAAATAAACATATATTAATTTGACTATGGATTCATGTAGAGGACATAATGAACTATCTTCGGACCAATTTTCGTCGTAATCGGACAATCTACAGCCGAGATCTGAGGGGGGGGGGGGCCTAAAGGGCCCCCCCAGTTTTTCCAGCCTCCAAAATACCCCAGTCTATTTAGGGTTAAGGTCTAAATTAATCAGTTTCCCACCTCCATTTGGCAGTAATAATTCATATTTTACACTCCTACGTAGTTTGAAAAAAAAAAATATTAGTAAATAAACCAATTTGAATGAAAATCGTACAATTTAACATAAAAATTGCCAATTTTTACATGAAAATAGTGATTACATATTTTACACCACATTTGCCAATTTAGACTTTAATGATTAGTTACATTTAAATTGCTCTTACTTGTGAACAGCACAATGTAATGCAGAGGAAATACACGTAGACTCAAAATGTTCTGTGATATTTGCTCTTTCTGCTCATGTATAATGTTGAATTCCTAGCATTCTGGATCAAAAGGTAATGCAAAATGCCACTGTACTGCTACGGGTTAACCTTCAGAGATTATCCAAAGTCTTTTGACGATTGCCTCTCCCCCTTACAGCTCTTCCACATCGACTTTGGTCACTTCCTGGGCAACTACAAGAGGAAGTTTGGTCTGAAGAGAGAGAGGGTACCCTTCGTCCTGACCCACGACTTTGTGCACGTCATTACAAGAGGGAAAGGAGCCAGCACCACCACAGAATTCGACAAGTGAGTTGTCCCTAAACTAGATTTCGCTCCGACATACCTGTATACTCTGACAACAATTGCTCTAGGCTTTATATCATCAAAGATACGGGGGTTCCAGTCGGGCTTCTCAGAAGAAAAAAGTTCACACATGGTTCAAATTGACAGAAATATGGCTCTACCGAATCCCATGGGGGTGATCTGAGAAGGACCAAAGCAATTTTGCAGGTTGAAAGTATGCAGTGACACATTTATTGATCCATATTGAGTGAAATATGATGTTATGACATCCCAGGGAGTTGGTTTGGGAGGACCAAAACAGTTTTGGACATTGAAAGTAAGCATTGACTGTTTTATTACCCTTGTCGGTACCCTTGTTTGAGGAATCTACACATGGTTCTTATTTTCTGAAATTCCTCATCCTTAGTATCAACACCAAGGGTGTTATGTACTGGCTAGAACGCTGGTTCCAGTTAGGTTTCCAATTTTGTTGTAGGTAACATGTCGATTTAGGGTTGGGTAGTGTTTGGTCCAGAGTTGAAATGTTCAGAATTTGGTGAGTGTGAAATACTGACCGCGGAGCAATTGTTGCCTGAGCTTGTGTCGTGTATCGAGAATAGGATGGGTAACTGTCGCTTAGGGTTGGGGTTAGTTTGATCTTTGACAATCATGTGTTCCCTACAAGGAGTTATGTAATAACCTGTGCAAGAGAACGCTGACAAAACTTGAGAAAATATGCTTCTTGGAAAGTACTGTGAGACACTGTACCATCTTAAGTCCAGTAGGACTTGGCGATGGGCCAGCACCTGCCTACACCACAGTGTTTGACAATGCGTTCTTGGGGGAAAAAGTACTACTCCAAGCCATGTGACTTCATTCATGTAGCTCAAAGTTGTCAGCAACTTGTGATACCTACATGTATATGTAACATGCAGAATACTGACCGTCATTTAATGTTTTATATAATGGTTACTGTGATCAGGTGACAATTGCTTTGAAAAGATATTCCAGGTATTGGTTCATCTATTGCTGTGTGTTACAAAGTATTGATTCGATTTGATGGTTTATTTTTCCTGACTGCTAAGAAAGCATTTGTATACTTGTAAGTAAGGAATCGGGGGACCAACGGCTTCAAGTCCTCTCCAAGGGACTTGGTAATAAGGATTAATGCCTTACCAAAGCGCATTCGCTCATCCACTTTGTTTCAAACCCAGGTCCTTCCAGATACAAGACCACTGCTCTACCACTGAGCCATAGCCCCTCCTTTGGACACTAGTTCTGTTTACTTGTAGGATCAAGATATCATCACTGTGGAAGCATAACAATATGTTTTTCTCCATTTCCTCAGCTTCCGACGGTGCTGCGAGGAAGCGTTTATGATCCTCCGTCGCCGTGGTAACCTTCTGATCAACCTCTTTGCCATGATGCTTTCAAGCGGGATCCCAGAGCTGTCGGACGAGACCATCAAGTACCTACGAGACGTCCTAGTCCTTGACCGCAGTGAAGACGACGCACTTCGTTTCTTCCAGGGCAAGTTCAATGAGGCACTTAAGAACTCTTGGAAAACTAGTATCAACTGGATGATGCACCATATTGCCAATCAAGACTGAGACATTAGCATCCACTGTGTTGTGAAGAAACGAAAAGGACGTTTTGATCTATCGCATGCACCTTGTAATACAGCGGTGCACATTGTGACTTGAATATTACGTCAAAGGATTCTGGAGTCTTTTTTCTTGTTAGACGAGGACAAAATTGTCTACGCCACGAATTGAGATGGAAATGATAGTTCTACTTAGATTATGTCTAGGCATCGAGGAATCGCAGAATACAAGTGTGCAATGTACAGCATACCCCACAGACCATATTTGCAGATTTAGACTAAATAGGCAATCTTTACATACTTAATCATTTACAAAAGAGTTATATGTGATCTGTGTATTGTACTAAGGAACAGTGCAGTGAGTTTAGTTTTCAAATTCTTGGAATGCAAGCATAGGTTTCCAGAATACTGCTCAGCAGGCTTCAGTTCACCTGCATCGAGTGGCTGAAGGATATTGCCTCCTGTCTTTGAGGCTACTTTCTACGTAAGATGAAGCATTGATTGACTTGCACTGATATAAAGTCACAAATGATGCATTTTTTAAAATTAGCCAGAGAACACTTGATTAGATTTGAGTTCAAATAAAAGAAGATGAGGCGTGGCCGTCGATTAGCTGTCATCCTGGAGGAGAGATAAAGATGTTTTCGAGAAGTCCCTTCAAGCATCGAGAAACCGGGGTTCTCGCCAGTACAGCACCTTGGTGCTAAATACCAAGCTTGAGGGACCTCTGGAAAAAAAACACACCAAACTCTCCCCGACAAGGTACCGACATGGGCACTAAATACATGTCAGTGCATACCTTAAAGTAGAATGAAACCCTGGGGAAATATCCATTTTAATGAAAAGAGAGGATGGAGAGAAGCAATTACTAAAAAGTTCCATCAAAATCGGTTATGAAATGAGAAAGTTATGAAAGTTTGAAAAGTCTAAATTTACTTTCTATGGCGATTCTCAAATTGGCAATGTTGCTTCAAAATGGCAGGTTTGGTAGTACAACTCTCAATGTGTTTTTTACACAAAATTTCATATTTTCTCCATTATCTCTGAAGATGCTGCTTGTCTTTTTGTGAACTCAACATGTGTTGTGTCAAATACATTTTCCCATGATATATCTTGAGCTAAGAAGAAAACAAGTTGCACCTTCATCAAGTGTCTTGTCAGTGATTTTTACTGACAAATTTGCTCTCAGCCAATCAGATGAAACGGCCCAGGAGTGAGCAAACTCCTGCCGTGAAGCCTGCGAGGAACAATGGAGTGGAGAGGAGGTCACCCTGTACATGAATATATTGTATAGGTTGGAGCCTTCGTTGAGGGCAAAGTAATTTTAAATGGGCATTTGATGCAGTCTGAACACAATGCAGTGGAACCTCGTTATAACAAACTCCTTGGGACCAAGGAAATTACCTCTTTATTTTGAAATTTCGTTATCACAGCGCTAGAAAACAAAATACAAAGAAGTGGGACTGGCAAAATCACCTTGTTATGAGAGTTTGTTGTAACAGTGTTCTTTGTAACGAGGCTCCATTGTACCCTCATTAACAGATGACGTGGGAAACTGCCTTTAAAAAACATCACTGCAAAATTTTAAAAACCCATTTTGTGTCTAAATGAATGACAAGTGGGGTGAAGAAAAAAAAATTAGTGGCACGCAAGTAAGATCATAGAAGCATAATTGCATTATTGTGTCTTTAAGATACAGAAATTTAAAGCGAACTAGGTTAAAGTCCTTTGATTTTTTTTTTATTGGTGGCTTTTTTTGGAGGCAGTGTACCAGGTCATGTGAACGATACACCTGTGCAGCTTTTTTTTTTACTCGTCCGGTGTAAACTGTGAAACCAGTCACATGCGCGAGATGAAAATTTTGCAAACTTTTGATGATGGCAATTTTAACAGCATGTTTAAACTTCACAAATATCAAACCTTTTTCTGTTCTGTTTCCATGTGCAGCATGACACTTTTTCGCAAATTTGGAAGCACAAGGAAAGTTCATGTCACGAAATTTTCTTTGGAAAATTTTACACTACATGTACACCTGAAGGTTTTGACTAATTGGAATTTATAAGCCATATTCGCAATATATTCAAAAGTTGTGCCTATTTCTCGGACATGGGTTGCTTTTGACATCAACAAATGCTTGCCTCCGGGAGTCCGACATAACATAAGTAATGCATGAAAATGTTGATTGAGGCGGAATTTCAAATCATTTGTAGTAGTTGAATGACACGACTCGCTAATGGGTCTAGAGAAGAAATATCCATTTATCAAAATGCACGACAGAAAGTGGTCTATGAAAATTGTCAGCAGTGTTTATGATTGGAGTACATTTGTCAATGTGTGGAAATGTGGCTGACTAAGGAATAACGAAAGGAATTCTGGAATGTGTTCTATATTCTTCTTATTTGCAATATTACTAGATATGAATATTTCAGATCTTTACTAAAGGGTCATTATCGCACTTTGCATGAATGAGTTAACGTGATGGTATACATTAGAATCATGCTTGAAGATGAATTCTGATGGATCATTGGAGATATTTGATTCAGAGGTGATTCCAAGTGAGCAACGGTAAAATGCTGTATGAAGTCAGTCAGAGATTACTTGTAGTAAATCAGTTGAAAATTTTTTATTTTATGCTTACCATGTAGTTCAGCTAAACTTATATTTTATGGTAATGTGACCAAAATCTATTGTAAAGTTTTATTCAGAAAATTAAAAAAAAAGAGAGACCTAGGAATTCATACATTCCCAGTGTAGAGTTAAATATGGCTCTTATCATTTTTTTTATTGACATGTTTGGTTTATCAGTGAATGTGTCGTTTCATCATGTGTTTTAGGAAGAGACCCCGAAAATGTGGCTGGAAGCTTTCTGGAAAGCAAGTGTCGGTTTGTTCAGATATTTGTCAGGATATGTTCATTTAGAACCGATTTCATTTTTTTATGGTATTTTTCACATTACATTGGCACATATATGTAGGTGTGTATATGAATTTGCCCTGCTTGTGTGTCTGTAGTAGAGGCACATTCAGTCAAAGTGGAAATCAGAGAGAGGAAGAGAGAGAGAGAGAGAGAGAGAGAGAGACACGGGGGGGGGGGGGGGGAGATGGGAGGAAGGGGAGAGAATGAGTAAAAGAGAGAGAGAGACTGTCACTCCCCCCACTCAAAATTGCTGTCGGAAAATGCGCCACCTTAGTCGGCAAAAAAAAAAAAAAGAGGAAAGAGAAAATGAATTTCAGTAGAAAAGAGAAAAGGAGAAGGAGTAAATGAAAGAAAAAAGAAGGGAAAGGAAAACAAAGAAAAGAAGGAAAGGAAAATATAAACAGAAAGAAATGAAGGAAAAACTGGCCAATTTTTTTGGTCACTCGCTTTGCTCGCTTGCAAAAACACGAGAAAATTATTAATCATACTCACACGTACTTATCTTATAATAGGGTGTACCTTTAATTGACAATACATTATCATTTTCGTTAACGGACCAATGTCTTGAGAGTTACTCGCCGCGCTTAGCCGAGGTAGCCCGACACCTTGAATAAATCAAACTTGTGCAGGTAGATCATGTCTTTCAGATGCATAGGAAGCTGCTCTTATGAGCAGGCTTCTGGGAACAATTTTTTTTTTTTTTTACTGGGGGTGTTGTGAGCAGAATTGTTTTTATTCAGTTGCTTATCCAGGAATTATGGCGCCAGGAGCAAACTGTGAAGTTGCGCCCCTACCCCTGCTTATCCACGTCATTGTAAACGAGAGGGAGGAAAGCGACCGAGCGGTAGATTTTCTTTTTTTCTTTTACTTTTTTAACCCCCAAACCGTAATTTCTTATGCAATTTACCCTGGAAGATTTACAATTGAGCATTGCGATCGAGGGGTAGAGATCCAAATTTTGAACACTGATAAAAAGTTTTCTATTCACTTCCTTCTCAAACGGGGCGCAGCATTAATGGAAACCATTAAGAAATAGTAAAATTAAGAGTAAAATTAAACAAGCATAACAGTGAAAATTTTATTGAAATCGGATGTAAAATAAGAAAGTTGCGGCATTTTGAATTTTTGCATCATTTCTTGAAACAGTGAAATGCATAACATGGGCGGTATGCAAATGAGTGAACCGATGATGTCATTCAGTCACTTTTCCTTATGTATATAATTATTATTATGAAACATCATATATTTCAAATTTTTGCTTCAATAATGTAAAGCATGGTTTGACTCCTTATGGAACATGTAAAATCATCGTTATTGTAACTTATTTTTAAATTTTTTTTAATTAGACTGTATAGGGTAATTAATACCAATGTCTTTTTTTTTTTAATTGTGTGTTTTATTAAACAAATCAAATCAAATTACAATATTAAAAGAAGATTCATCATATAATTAGGATAAACGTAATAACAAACAAAATAAAAAAAAAAAGTGACAGAATTTATACACAGAGCACATTATGTTTACAAGGACGAGGCCGGGACAAGGGTGCATTGATGGTGACCCCACGACCTTCAAATGACTCCAGCAAGAAAGACTTCACAACTGGCAATCAAAAAGCATTAAATTATGAACAACCCGACCGCAAGGCCGAAGCAAGCCGAACAGACAAGCCGAGCGATCTGTTGGTGAGAAACCATACCCCCCCCCCCCCCCCCCCCCACATGCCTGGGAAAACAAGCAAGCACTTATTCACAGTCATATTAAGCGCACGTACAAGCTCCTGAACGCTCACTTACTATCCCACACATGACCACACACCCACCCCTCCACCCCCCCCCCCCCCCCCCCCCCCCCCCCCCAATTCTCACACAACAAATCACCCGGCTTCCCAGTCCGGCTCGCGAGACCAATCAGTCAGAAATAGCAAGGCGAAAAACGACTGTAACCTAAATAAAGGGGTATTTAAAATAACCAAAAGAAGCAGCCCTGAAACGAGGCAATGACCTCCACGCCAGATAGCGCACCAGTGCCAGCTGAAAGCCAGGGACTTGTCAGATATTTCATCCGACAAATTTGCTCTCAGCCAATCAGATGCAAGGATTTCAGTAGCTTATAACAGTTGTCAGATAAAATATCCGACAACTTCCTTTCATGAAACGCTCCCCCGGTGACTCGTTCATGTAGTACAGAGGCAATAAAAGACAAAACTCAAACTACTCAAAGCTACATGATAGGCCCACTGGCATAGGCCAGTAATACCAGTAATTCTTCTAAAAGATAGAGGAGAATGTATACAAATAGCACACTACAACATTGTTAACCCTTTCAAGACAATTGACCACATTTTGTGGTTTGGCTCAATAACTTTTGATCCAGAGCTCTAAAAAATATACCAGATGCATGAGTAGAAAGAGCAAAATTTTCTGCACACACTATGTCCATTTTTATTGCATGACCATATTGCGTTTGATGCCAGGAATTTTAAAAACAAGAATAAGCTTTGAGATTCTTAAATTGGCAACACATTGAGAGGTTTAAAATCATTGTTTTTCATCAAAATTGGCAATTTCTTTCAACTATTCAACAAATTTCTAACCATGTATATTGTTTTCAAAGACATTACACCTTATTTGAACCATGTAGCACTAAAAGAAAAATATTATTGTTGCCAATTTGAAGAACAAAATGTGATCAATTTAGCCCTGAAATAATTCCTGTCCTGAAAGGGTTAATGAGTACAAGCACTGAACTTGTAGGGGATATACATGTATAAAGTATAAAGATCAACTACAATATACACTAAAGGGAAATAAAAAGAAATGTAATACTGTACTTATTGTAACTTATATTGATACAAGGGAGAGATTCTTTATTATCACATCCATCAATATTGAAATATTTGAAATTTCATATAATAAAATACATAAGGAAAAGTTAGTGTGTGACATCATCGGTTCACTCATTTGCATACCACCCTTGTTATGCATATCACTGTTTCATGAAATAATGCAAAACTTCAAAATGCCGTAACTTTCTTATTTTACATCCGATTTCAGTGAAATTTTCACTGTTATGCTTGTTTAATTTTCTATTTATTCAAATCAACTTGATATTAGTGTGGACTTGGCCTTTAAAGGCCCATATTCCAAATATGACTTGAAATAGTCAACAACTTGGAACGACAATTAAGGGGTAACCTCGCCAGTCATAAGGACCGCTATCCGTAACGCGTGACTAAATGAATAGCGGTCCTTTATACATGTTATAAATAGCGGCCCTTATAAATAGCGAGCAAACCATAGACAAATTACCTCGCTATTCACAAGGACCGCCATTCATAAGGACCGCTATTTATAAGGACCGCTATCCATAACACGTGACTAAATGAATAGCGGTCCTTATAAATAGCAAGCAGACCCCAAATTTTACAACACGTGTGTGTCCCATATAGACCTACCTATATAGGCTACATGTAGATCTGCGAGCAGCACTGTTTACTGTTTGATATTGATTATATCATTTATCAGCCGAAGATTCTCTTCATCATTTTGAATATTCCAAAACCTCACAATTCAGTTATTCTTCTATACTGCAAAATCAACAATTCCCATTAACTTCTTGACTGCAGCAGGGGCCGCGGAGAGTTTTTGAAAGGGGGGGGGGGGCTGATCAGATTTTAGTCATTAATGACAATTTTCAAGCCTTTTTTTCAGAGCTTTTTTAAAACGTGTATACTCAAAAAAGTGTGAGGGGGGGGGGCTGGAGCCCCCAGCCCCCCGGTTCCGCGGCCCATGGACAGTATCTTGGGTCATAACCTTTTTTTTTTTATTATCTATTTTTTTTAATTTTGAAGTCTGGCGTATTTTATGAGACTTGTTCACTTTCTGTAAACCGTAAATTCAGAAGTACGTGTACCTGCTTCTTTCACACAACCAAATGTGTTTGGAGCCAAAAGGTCATTAACTCATAATACTCTAAAAGGGCAGGGGCAGAAACGGTTTTAACTCTAAAATGGTAGGGGGCAGAATCCACCCCATAGGCTTCCATTTCAAAGCGCATAGCCTTTATTCATTCTTTAAATTTAATATAGATACCCCCAATAAAAAAAGATACAAAACATGCCCTCTGTACATATACGATCGAACCTGGAAGAACGTACCGAAATAATGACTTGACGGTGTAACGGAATCACCACATAAAAGGGGTGACAATGTACATAAAAGATGCGTGAAAAAGGAATTCGCTTTTTTCCAATACCTTTCATTTTCTTTATTTCTTTTTTTTTCTCTCCTTTTTTTTTTTTTCATTTTCCCATTATTTTCCATTTTTCTTCCCCATTTTATGGGCTTGGCATTACAGCCACATGCCCCTAACCGTACGCCAGTGGCTCCTCCCCCCCCCCAAAAAAAAACAAAAACAAAAAAAAACAAAAAAAAACGCGGATCTGCCTGAATTTTAATGTGTGCTGTTTTTGCTCGACATAAAACGTAAATAAATTTAATTATCCATAACAGGTAGCGGTCTCTGTTTGACCATAAAATTTCTTACAATGGGAGTCTGACAACTGAATTTTATGACATCCGCAAGATATTTTATACCTCAGCAGCAACGTTTCCTTCAAGTTTGGTTTGTTCCGGAGCTCTTCCAGAGATCATGCGTGATAGGGTGACATAGAAGGAATAAACAAATGTATAAATAAAGAAATAAAAAAACTATGACAGGTTCGTTTCACTTTCACTTTTCCACCAGGAGAAGTTGAAAGCTGCACAGTAGCTGCATGATACAAGATCATTATCTGATTATCATCTGTCGGAAGGTAAGTTTGCTACTTGGTGCTTAATCGAGTTTTACTTTTAGGCCTATTGTGAGGCGTATCCGTTTACTATGCGTTTATTATTTCGTTTTAAATAAAAACAATGCATATGTTTAAAACGCGTTAAATGCATTTAATAATCACTTTTATACAATGATTTATTGTTCTGAATCAACCTACATGTGTATCCAAGGACTGTTTACATTATTTGGTGTTGTGTAATAATTTTTATTTTGCTACCACTTATCTACTTATTTATTGCACAAACTTCATACAGTTTTACCATGTATATCCTATGATTATTGTCAGCCATTGATATGTCTTTCTTTGTATTCTTATTTGTATTTGAAATCCAACTTATGGTTGCAATGAATAAACGAGTATATTTATTATTTTCAATTAGAAATCAAATAGATATTGAAACGTTATACACCCGAAGTTCAGAACTATACTAAAAAAAATTATGTTTCCCAAAGAAATGGGCGGATCCTGGATTCTATCAAAGGGGAAGCACAAGACCTGAAAACTCTCTGACATTTAAAAAGAATACTAGCACCGTTGTGCCCCCTGGACCTGCCATGCACAGTGAATCTCGAATCAGTTGCTGATAAAGTTTATTTGTAATTCACAATTTCTTTCATTCCTTTAATCATTCGCCCGTCTAGAATTTTTTTCTTCTTACAATGTTTAGTCAGATAACAAACGGCAGTTCTTTTACAGACATATTCTTCAAATATTATGCATTTCAATGATCATATCTCCACCGGAGAATATCCTACGCTGTCTGTTAAAGGAGAATGAAACCCTGGGGAAAATCAATTTTAACGAAAAGAGAGGATAGAGAGAAGCAATTTTAAAAAGTTCCATCAAAATCGGTTACGAAATGAGAAAGTTATGAAAGTTTGAAAAGTCTCAATTTACTTTCTATGGCGATCTTCAAATTGGCAATGTTTCTTCAAAGTGACAGGTTTCAACCACAGAACTCGTCTTTAGGAGTTCTGTGGTTTCAACTCTCCGTATGTTTTGTACACAAAATTTCATATTTTCCCCATTATCTCTCAAGGTGCAGCTGGTCTCCTTCTTAGCTCATGATATATCATGGGGAAATATATTTGACACAACTATGTTCACATAAAGACAAGCAGCATCTTTAGAGATAATGGAGAAAATATGAAATTTTGTGTATAAAACATATTGAGAGTGAAACTACTAACTTACCATTTTGAAGCAACATTGCCAATTTGAGGAAAGTAAATTGAGACTTTTGAAACTTTCATAACTTTTTCATTTCGTAACCAAGTTTGATGGAACTTAAAAAAAAATGGCTTCTCTCTATCCTCTCTTTTCATTAAAAGGGATATTTCCCCAGGGTTTCATTCATTGATTAACTTTGCCCAGGATTGAAAAAAAAAATCACTGTTCCAGCTAATGCTGTAATCATAATTGCAAACCTTTAGCTCAGACAGGAATCGCCTGAGTTTTATAAGCTGATCGGTCGTTTATATATCAAGATATTTACGATTGAACATTGATGTCGGGATAGAGTACCACCGAACCCTAAAGAACTCTTACGGTTGGCATACCTCGCTCTATCACAGAATACCGTACGGGCTGGAAACCCGCTCTGAAATCGCCAAGTGCTGGTGCTTGGTTTTTGTGACTGCAGCGCAGCGAAGAAGCCGAGCGACTTGCGCTAGCGATTGATTGCGATTTTCTCTTTTTTAGGATAGTAAACGGGTTCCATTTTCTCTCATACTTTCACATATCCTTAATTATATATGTAGTTAGAGGACTGCACACAATTCACTGGCATTTGAGCTGATTTTACAATTTTTCAGAAAGTTAATCAATCACTTTAATGACGGAAATGCCCTTTGCATCCACTCAAGAAATTACTTGCTTGTATTTTGGCTATCACACGAGAGGTTCTTGGTTCAATTCTTGCTCAGTGCTCGCACCCTGGTCTTGGTCTTGGTTTCTCTCTACCCAGGTGTATCGAAAGGGTACCTCAAAATGGTGGAATAAATATAATTGCAGTATTAAAAGTGATGAGACTATAAATACTTCATTATTATTATTATTATCATTATTATTATTATTGTTATTATTATTATTATTATTATTATTATTATTATAATTATTATTATTATTATTATTATTATTGTCATCATCATCTTCATCATCATCATCATCATCATTATTATTATTATTGTCATCATCATCTTCATCATCATCATCATCATTATTATTATTATTATTATTATTGTTGTTGTTATTATTATTATTATTATTATTATTTTTATTATTATTGTTATTATTATTATTATTATTGTTATTATTATTATTGTTATTATTATTATTGTTATTATTATTATTGTTATTATTATTATTATTATTGTTATTATTATTGTTATTATTACTATTATTATTATTATTGTTATTATTATTGTTATTATTATTATTATTATTATTATTATTATTATTATTGTTATTATTATTATTGTTATTATTATTATTATTATTATTATTATTATCATTATCATTATTGTTATTATTATTATTATTATTATTATTATTATTATTATTATTATTATTATTATTATTATTACTACTGCTATTATTATTATTATTATTTTTATTATTATTATTATTATCAAGCTATCTGTGTAGATCTTGTGCGGCCGATGTAGATTTGACTCCGACATGGGGGTCAAGACGGTGGCTATCATTGGTAGCGGTGTCAGTGGACTGGTGTCACTCAAGCAATGTCTGGAGGAGGGATTCGAACCTGTGTGCTTTGAAAGAGAGGCATCATTCGGTCAGTAAAGTTTCAATGTATTTAGGGGCTATAATTATCGAATGACCTGTACTAGCATATAGGAATGGCACGGGGGCATGGTGGCAATTACTTAATTATCCAGTAATGCTATGGTAAGTTTTGTTGTTAAATTTGAAGATTTGTCGATAGAAATGAACCGAGAGAATGCAACGCACATGCCGACAAAAGATTTCGAGAAATATTGCGAAGGAAATACCAATGTTCAATTGTAACAGTGTTCTGTGTACAAAAATATAACATTCGCTCGCTTTGCTACCTCGAACTATAATCTAGTTCTGAAAATCTGCTACTTTAGATGATATTTCGCTATATTTACATTTAGTTCTCAAGAACCAACATGATAACATAATGCGCTGGTGGTCATAACCTCACTATATGTATTATATAGTTACTCTGTCATTACTACCTTGGGGGAAATTTCGTCGGATCATAGACTAAGATATATCATATTATCGACGACAATAGTTAAAGATATGGACCAACGCATCCGCGCTGGTATGTTTATGTTATCCTTTATTTTCTTCATTCCCCTTAACTGTTTACCCATAGAATGCCAAGTAAAGTTTTCAAGGTTAATTTTATACATTCTAGCTTAATTACACAAAATTATATTTTATTATGATTGGTACACTTTAAGAATCCTTTCTGACAAAATTCACGACAGTGGAATAGTGGGTTCTCACGGCAGCCATTTTGGAGGACATAACAATAAAAACCTGTGCATCAGACTGTGAAAAGCCAGCATAGCTGCTTCTGGGAACCCATATAGGAAATCCATGCGGGGAGACAAGTGTGTCCGAATTCTCTTCATGTGGATTCCGACCTCTATCTAGCTTATTATTTAATTTCCCTCACGAAAACCACCCGCTCTTTAGACTATGAGTATGATACTACCCTTACAATGACTATTAATATAACAGAAGAAAGCATAGCCCAATGAAATGTGCTTGCTTGCTCCGGGCGCTCGCATTTCGTATCCGAAACTATGTAATATATCCACACGCAGAAAAATTGCTCACCCGCTTCGCTCGCTCCCATATACTATCTGAGGACACAAGGCTACGCCAACGTTATAGGTATGGATGAGGAGGGAGTAGCTGAGGGATGCTGCAGCTTCCCCTCCCAGAAAATTTTGAAATGTGCAGTATGGTATTGGGGCAACCATTACCTAAAATCCGTCCAAAGAGAAGGTCTTGTAATTTTTCTGTCTTATCTACTAGTATATTTTGATGAAAAAATGACATATTCGTTATAATAAAATGTGATTTCTTTTTCTTAAGTAGAAGAATAAGGTTACATTAATTTGTTGTTGATATACGATATTACTCTTGTTGAATTTGACTCAACACTTTGAATAGGTGGGGTATGGGTGTTCCACGAAGAGGCTGTCAAGACCCAGTACACGCGTGGCGCTCTTTATCACAACCTTGTTCTGAACTCAAGCAAGAACATGACCAACTTTAGCGACTTTCCATACCCGAAGACATCTCCCCCTTACGTCCAGGGAAAGGAATTCATTAACTACCTCAAGGTGAGTAGGCTATTCCCTTTCTCTCTCTCTCTCTCTCTCTCTCTCTCTCTCGAAAGTTTTTTTTTTTTTTTTTTGGCCTTATTATAATGACACCTTGAGTGAAATCCATTTCCCCCTCACGCTAGAGCTGGTCACTCCTGAACGATAACTATGATAAATCGTTCCTAAATGGCTCCCCTGTTGTTCATAACTGTGGAAAAGGCATTAGACAACATTTTTATTCTAATAAGCCTCCCTCAACGAGTTTATAGTCTCGTTCGCTCGGCACGCGATTTTCTTCAGACAGCCCTCAACGATAATATTTGTGAGCCAATCATTTCACTCCTGCAGTATGACGTCACTATCAGCTGAGGCATGCTAAAGCAGTCCATTGTGTTGACTTAATAGAACACTTAAGATCTTATAAAAATCGTGCAGGTGGGAACACTTTTATCGTTATCGTTAAAGAAAAAAAGAATCATAGAATATCTTCTTTGTTATCATATTGGTCACTATCATTGCAGTCAATTCATTTGATCGAGCTGATGAGAAATATGTAAACTTGGAAAGTTCTAAATCAGAAATTTAGACTGAAATGGACTAGAGAAGAAGTTTTGTCACTCGAATTAAATTGAAAATATCCCTCGGATTACTGATTATTGTTTGATTTAATGAGAAAGACTGTTTTCACAAGAACAAACACTTTATTTCATTGTATGCTAATGCAAATATTGAAATTCTTATACAAGTTTGGTGTGATCAGTTCAGCTGCGTAACAAAAAACGCATCGGGAAAAAAAAATTCAAACGCATTTTTTTCTCTCTCCGTCTCTGTCTCTCTTCTTTCCTTATTTATATCGATTGACTACAAACAACTTTGCCGGGCATAAACTTGAATATAGTTCGAATAACTTTAGCTTCTGAAAAAGCTTGATTATACGCATATTTCTTCCGACAGGCGTATGCCGATTACTTTGACCTTGAACGTCACATGCGGTACAACGCTGACGTAAAACGTGTAAAGAAGTCTATCGATTATGACGTCACGGGACGATGGACGGTAACCTCTGCTCTGAAAGGCGGAGAGGAGAGGCGGGAGACATTTGATGCGGTGATCGTCTGCACAGGGCATTACAGCGAAAGGAATATGGTAGCTTATCCTGGGCAGAAGGACTTCGCGGGAGAGATCATGCATAGCAACGAATATAAGAAGGCTGACGGTCTCGTGAACAACAAAACTGTTCTAGTTGTTGGTAAGCCTTCCGAAATTCATGATAAAAATTGTTGTTGGTGTTAAGTATACCGTATAAGTGACTTTTGTGAGAAAGCATCGATAGCAAAATTAGCGCTCAATCATCATTTTGTCAAAATATTATAATTTCTTTTCAGAGAATAACGCTCCAATGAAACTGGAAAAATAGGACCCCCCCCAAAAAAAAGCGGAAGAGGACAACCCCCCCCCCAAAAAAAAACAACAAAAAAAAACAAACAAACAAACAAGCCGGTATGGACGAAGACAGGTAGAGGAGAAACACAAAAGATGAGAGAGACATATAAATACAGAACACAGAAAATCAAAGACCATTTAAGGAAATGGAATGAGAGCATCGACAGAACGTATGATATCAAATTGACAGAATTTAAAAAGGCGGATACTACGGGTTATCCCAGGAGACTTACAGCCCATGAGACCAAGGAGTACCTTGGTGAGACCAACCCTCCCTCGTCCGACGGTATATGAGATTAAGAGCCCACGAGAATTCCGGTCTCGTGAATCCTCAGATAACTTTTCAGAATGCCCTTGAGACCGATATTGCCGGGTTTCGTTGGTCGTCTGTCTCGTGGACTTTTGGTCCCTTGCATGGGCGCAAATCCAGGGGGGGGGGGACAGGGGGACATGTCCCCCCACCTTTTTGAAGATAGGCGAATGCCCCCCCACCTTTTTGAATAACCTTTTATTTTTTATTTTATTTTTTTTTTTTTTTGCTTGTCAGAGAATTTTGGAGGCAAATGTCCCCCCCCCCCCCTTTTTGAATAACCTTTTTTTTTTTTTTTTTTTTTTGGTTGTTGTTGCTTGTCAGAGAATTTGGAGGCGAATGTCCCCCACCTTTTTGAATAACCTTTTTTTTTTGTCAGAGAATTTTGGAGG
Source organism: Heliocidaris tuberculata (assembly GCA_025618425.1). NCBI lineage: Eukaryota > Metazoa > Echinodermata > Echinoidea > Camarodonta > Echinometridae > Heliocidaris > Heliocidaris tuberculata. The sequence continues at coordinate 21,520,031 of CM046844.1, read as the reverse complement.
CGAATGTCCTCCCCCCCCCCCACCTTTCAAAATGGATTTGCGCCACTGGTCCCTTGGGATGTAGCCAAATAATAGGGTGCAAAATATATATTATGGTGGCAAGAACACTCTTGTAAATCTACTCACAAGTTTTATCGTTATTTTCCCTTATATCTATTTTCCTTGATATAGGTGGTTCACATTCGGCTGGAGATTGCGCAGTTGATACAAGTCGATTTTCAAAGAAGGTATTAAGCAGTTAAGTATATTACAGAAGCTGTCATGACACTATTTATATTGAAAAAATAATATATAGATAATTAAAAAAAAAAATAATATAGAAATATTCATTAAAAAAGACATAACACAGGAATAATCATAAAAATGTGTATTTTGAAAACGGAGAAAATAAATTGAATTGAAATTTGTCAGCCCAACGTCGTAGCCGCCGGGTTTAGCCCCCAGCCCCCCAACTCCCCAAAACCTAACGATCCCAAGTCGTGTGGATTTTTCTCACTCCAGCCCATCGATGAAATTTTGTCAAGAGAAAGTAATGTGACTTTACGTTATAAAACACGAAAGCTGATTAAAATAAGGAAAAAAAAAATCAGTAGAGAAGGAGTTGTCAGACACCTCAAAGCTAATGGAAAGAATTTTTCAGAAGGAAGATGTATGACTCTTGTAAATCTACTTAGACTCTTCACCACCCCTTTCCCCCCAAATAAAATGAAATGCAACTGAGCCAATTACCCATCTGGAGGGGACGTCAGACAAATTGCCCTTCAAAATAATGTCCACTGAGATTGTTTCCCCACAAAGTCCTTAATTTAATCAACTCAATTCAGAGATATATGGTTTTATTATATGAATATTGTCTTTTTTTTGCTTGTAAATTGGAGCCAAATGATAAAACAACGTCCTGTCTATTGCTTAAAAGTACTTACATGGAATGCAGCCTTTCGCCTTCTATGGGCATTTCTTTATATGGTTGTAATATTGTAATATTCAATTTTTGAATAGTTTATACCGTATATTGTGAAACCTTTTTTTTTTCTTCTTTTTTATATTGTGATACTTTCGTAGACCTATCTCAGTCTGCGCAAGGGGACGTGGGTTTTTCAGCGGCTGGGTCACAATGGGATGCCTCGAGATATGATGGTCAACCGACGCATCAACTTCCTGTTGCCCGAGTGGCTTCGGAGAAAGAACACCGTAGATCACATCTACTCGCGAGCCAACATGGACAACCTTGGACTCAAGTCTGTCAAGAAGATGTTCTGCTCAGAGGTAGGCTAAGTCCTGATATGATGCAATGCCAAAGCGTCGCAGATGAATTCGCGTCTTAAGTGTATTTCTTCAGGAAGGGCTATCATATAGGGTCCAAACGACGCCCCCCCCCCCTTCAATGATGTAGTGCCGGAAACATGATCGATAACAACCTATAGGAAGAATCCTGCTGGCACTGCCTTGTATCATGTGTGTTTGATCTGTTAAATACTGTTAAATACTACATGCATCTCGTATGCATTGCACATACATTTTATCAGTCTGTACGACGGTCCAGTTAATGCATGTACGAGATTACACGACCCGACTGCGGTTGGAATAATAAAGGGGGGGGGGGGCATCCAAGCCGATGGTGATCCAGAAAAAATCCCTTTCTCCAGACCTAATTTGCATCGGAGCAATTACAAAAAAAAAACAAAAAAAACTTCTTCTTATTTTGTCTGCCAGATGATAAAAATGAAAGTTGAATATACGACAATGCAGTCGGAACACCGCGAAATAACCTATTTGCAGAGGAGATTCATCAATGTCTGATTCTTTCTCACAGGTGATGGTCAACGATGACATTGCTTCAAGGATCCTATGTGGTGCAGTGGTGTGCAAGACTGGAATCGACCATTTCACTAAGAAGGGTGTAGTCTTCACTGATGGAACGTCCGTTAAAGACCTGGATCTTGTAGTGTTCGCCACCGGCTATCATCTCAGGGCACCCGTCGTGGACAACGATATCATCAGCGGTACGCCTGAAAAATATTTTCCTCATATTCATTCTCACGGATGATTATACCTTTCCGGTATCTCAGCGTCATCTAAGGCAGAAAATCTGTGATATTTGTAGTCCCGGAGATTCCGAGTCGACCGACAAACCACCAAGTATAGAGCCCACGAGACCGATGGTATCGGTCCAGTGAACCTTCAGAAAAGTTGCCAGAAGGCCCGGGATCGAACCGATGATGTCGGTTTCGCGGGATGTCGGTGGTTGGCCATCGGCCTCGTAGAACTTCGGCTAGCTATTCAGAAGGCCAGAGTCGGTCTCGCGGGCTGTAGCTTTGTATTCTTATGCCACATTCTAGATCCTGTTGGCAATCAGCAAATATCAGAATTTCGAGTTTGAAACCAGTGGCTTCTTTATTGGATGAATTTTAGATCAGTTGATTATATATTTATCATTATTGTCCTTAATTGATCAAAACCTTCTGACATGACGATTTTTTGCAGTCATGAATTAAAAAAAATGCTATTTGCCTTTTGCTTCCAAAAAACTCTCCTAACTGAAATAATAAAAAGAAAAAAAAAATTGCACAAATAAAAACAATTTGTTGGGGATGTTGTTGTTTATGTCTCAGATGGATTAAAAGACTTGGATCTCTATCTCTACATTTTCCCGCCTCGCCTGAAGCATCAGACCTTCGCCGCCGTAGGGTTTGTAGAAACGATCGGAGCTCATGCCCCGGTCTTTGAGATGCAAGCACGCTACGCCACGCGGGTCTTTAAGGGCTGTGCGAGTCTGCCCCCGCAAGATGTCATGATTGCCGATATCAAGAACAGAAAGATCGTGTTGGAGAAAAGATACGGAAAACCCAAGAACTTTGTAAGTCGTCACCAGGTCACTGATATCCAGTTCAGCTGTGTGTTGAAAGAGACGTAGAGTATAGTATATCATAACAGTTTCTTGTCAGTGTAAAATAAACAGGACCAATGTTGACTTTCCACTTTCGCCCGAATTAGTGTTCTTGGGCTATTGACCAACAGGGGGCGCATACTCACGACGTGTCACCACGTGTTGTGAAAAAAATTACATACCATAAAACAAACAACAACAAAAATATGCCAATTTAGCGAATTTTCAGGTTAGAATATTGAAATATTTTGCAGCTCAAATGATGAATAAAATATGAACCAACAACGTGAGACTTAGTGAAATAATTTAGCCTAGACATTGCTTTGAAAAAAAAAGAATTGTTTGATGACATGTTATCTTTCCTGTTGCTACATCACGAGGTGACACATGCTGCATGTGCGCCCCCTGTCGGCAGGGCTTGGCTAACAGCGACAAAATGCTATTTTGGGTGATAGTGGAAAGTCGCCATTGGTCCTGACTGCTTTAGCCGATAGTTCTCGTTATCAACTCGTTGATAATTATGTGACCTGGGGCCCCTGGCACAAAACTTGCGTTTGAACGCAACTCAGGAAAATCAAACGCAACTTTATTTTCAGCCAATCAGATGTGCGCATTAAGGACTTGCGTTTGATTTTTCGGAGTTGCGATTAAACGCAAGTTTTGTCCAACGGGCCCCAGCTCTTAATTTGAATTTAGATGATTCAAACTTTGCATAAAAACATCACAATTCATTTTACAGTTCCCACCTACTCCATACCAAGATATGATAGCTGATCGCATCGGTGCCAAGCCCAATTACTGGTCCCTGCTATTCACGGATCCAGTCCTCGCCTACAGAACATTCTTTGGACCAGCTCTTCCTTACACTTTCCGTCTGGTGGGACCCCATGCCTGGGCCGGTGCACGCGGCGCCATTATGGACGTTTGGGACAGCACCTTCCATGCGACCAAGACTAGACAAGTCCCAAGGCCTGTAATAGATCTGAGAGATCTCGATTTTTTGATCGTGAAAGTTCTGGTGACTGTCGTCTCACTAATCGCCGTTTTTCTTTCCACTCTTTGTAAATTGTTGTGGTGAAGAACCAGTAGCGTGTGATATTTTAAACCACAAAAATCAAACATCCTACCTGTAAATGAAGGAAGTAACTATGGCTTGATAAGTAGTTGTCCAAAAGACATCTTGCATAACTTGATATATATATATTTTTTCAGACATTTAACATTTTATTCATAATTACGTTGGGTAGTTGTGGCTTTGCGGTGCCTTTAGGTGTTAGTGTTCGTGTGTTCAGCACTTATTTGTTATTTCATTCTTCATGATCGCTTGAAATAAATCTAAATGAGTTGCTATAGTCAGTCAGGCCCAACTTTAGAAAACCGAGCACATGTATATACTCCGAAAACGGCGTATAACTATCGATCTCTACTTGGTAGAGATCGATGCGTATAACGCACGATGAATATAGAGCCCTCATCGTTCAGTGCGAGGCAAAAGGCATAGGGAAATCTTGCAAAGTCGACCTGCTGTTGATATACATTAAAAAAAAAAAAAAAAAAATTGGCTGCCAGTAGCTTTATTTCAAATGTTTGTCATTTGAAAGTTATTTCATAATGTATAATCATTCAAGCACTTTGAAGGTAATTAAGACGCAGCATTATTAAAAAAAAACCCAACATATTTATATTTACATGTATATATATCATTGACATGTCTTTACAAGATTTTCCCCATCGCTTTCCTACACACTGCCTAGCATTGAACGATGAGGGCTCTATATTCATCGTGCGTTATACGCAGTTTTTTTTTTTTTTTTTTTTTTTTTTTTTTAGTATATACCTGTGCTCCGTTTTCCGAAGTTGTGTCTGACTGATGAAAGTATGCTTAGTTAATTGGCCTTTTAACTTGCCTCCCCCCCCCTTTTTTTTTTTATTTTTTTTTTTTACCTTTTCAAGTATGAGAAAACTTTCAAGGTGTTGCTCACTGAAATTCAAAGCGTGTGAGAAACCACTTTGAAGGTGCTTTTAACAAAATAATAGATGACTTCCGTTTGTCATCATGGTAATTTTATGAAAGTAAATCTGGCTCGTTCGTAAGGAAAGGTGCATTTGTGAGGAATTAAGTGTATTTATTAGGAAAAATGTCAGTCTCTGAACTACCATGGGCATCATGGGGGGGGGGGGCAGCTCTGCTTCCTCCCGTAGGCTTACGTCTGTAATAGGATTATTATATGAAACATACCTCGTCCTAAATATTTCGGCCAAACCAACCTTCGTAATTTAATTTTCAGGTGGTGCCTGAAATCCAACAACATATATGTTTGTACTCCTCCCCTTTTTCGTCCCCTCCTTTCAAATTTTCTTCCCAAAAGGTAGCTTTAAAATGTGATTTTTTTTTCCCTGCTTGTCAGAATTTGTTTGGAATTGTTCCCTCCCCACATTTTACAGAAGCCTGGATTCGCCCCTGGCCTGACATGTGGTGAACCCATCTGTGCTCGTTGACACCCTCGTTTGACCATATTCGTACGTGACGGGAAATCCGCTTAATATGAAAATAACTCTTGGAACATGCGCTGTGACTGAAATGTCAACAGTCATCATTCATGTATATGTGTGATTCAATATTTTGTCTCTTCTGTTTCAATTTGGGGGGAGGGGGGTAGAATGGAAAGTATTTTATCTTCTATCATTGCCCATTGACATCCTCGTTTTACCATATTCGTACGTGACGGGAAATCCGCTTAATATGAAAACGACTCTGGGAACATGCGCTGTGACTGGAATGTCAACAGTCATTATCATTCATGTGTACGTATGATTTAATATTTTTTATCTCTTCTGTTGCAATTGCGGGGAAAATGGAAAGTACCTTATCTTCCACTCCCCACGCGCTTATGATATATTTTGTTTTTTAAAGGCGATTCAAAATTGAGTAACCAATGATGCTGCAAACATTGGGAGACATTTCGCGAGAGATAATTCAAGAAAAATGAAGAATTATGTCGACAATTTTGCGTAAGAATGAGAGCTGTATATTATGTTGCATTATCTTTCTTTTATGTATTCTGAGTGCTTTGAGCTGCAACAACTATTTTTTTTATTTTTTTTAGTATATATATATTTTTTTTCACTAAGAATATATTCTTTGCGTAACCTAATTACACGGTTGACGCCACCTTTAAACAGCTGGGCATGACTCTGTCTTCAAACCTGGTGAATTTCGAAGATTATATGTTGAGGTGCAGATTAATTCGATCAGTCATTTTGGGCTGACTTGGAAAGATGATTTAACATCAGACTGGGTGATGAGAAGGAAATAAATTTAGGTGACGTCTAGACTAAAATTATTTTGAAAATAATATTGTTCAGAGAGAAAGAGAGAGAGAGAGGGGGGAGGGGGAATTACGAAGATAAGAAGGGAGAAACGGAAAGTAGAAACAACATTCAAGCAACGCGAAGAAGAAGAGAGGCAGCGAAAAGAAGTAAGTAGAAAGGAGAAAGAGAGAGAGAGAGAGAGAGAGAGAGGGGGGGGGGGGGAATGGGGGACAGAAATATAATAAAATAGACCAAGATTGGAATATACATAAACCCCTCAAAAAAGTTTGGAAACTTAAGTATTATCGGTTATATCTCTCTTGTCATGCCATAATCATCGCTATGTTTAGTATCATTATAGAAAGTATGTTTATTCCTCTTTAAAATGACACCATATTAGTCATGGAATGTGCAGTACATGAAAATATAAAAGGAACAAGGTCAAAGGTGAAATGTTGCAGAATGCACTGTTTTTGTTGGGCTGTGCATTCTTCTTTCTCTTTCGAGAGGGTGATGAAGCGGTCTTCTTGCTCAGTAGATTTTTCCTTGGTCTGTCTTTGACATCACCAGTTTCTCGGAACTTTGTTTTCAACTTGGATATGGTGCCGGGACTTACTCCAAACCGTGCTGCAACATCCTTTTAGAGAACTCTAGCTTCGAGTTGCCCTATTGCCAGGGCCTTTTCAACATGTTGTTAACATAGGCATGATGCTTCGGAAAGTTAATGACCAACAGTAGCGAATCTTGTCTGACATGTCACCATAATGCATTAATTTCATTCTTAGGATTCTTTAGAATTTGGCATTCACGGATGACCATATAGATGAACAATAGCCATGATAGCCCCGCAGTCATTTAAAAAACCCACACTTTCTTATGTCAAAGAAAGAAGAGCGCTCTGCATAACAATACCCCCTTGCTTACAAATGCACTTCGCAACGTTCACTTTTCAATGACTCTGCCCATCCTAAGGTGGACTGCTCATGTATTCCATGACTATAAAGATCATAAAAAATATGGTATCAATTTAAAGACGAATAAACACACTCTCTAATGGTCCTAAACAAAGCGATGATTATGCCATGACAAGAGATACATAATAAAACTTGAGTTTCCAAACTTTTTTGAGTTTTTTATAAAATACATTTAATAGTTGGTCTATATAAGAAGAATAGAGATGGCAAAAAAAAAAAAAAGCAAATGGAAGCGAGAGAGAGGGAGGGAGAGAGAGAGAGAGAGAGAGAGAGAGTGAGAGAGGGAGAGAGAGGGAGAGAGAAAGAGAGAGAGGAGTGCTGAGGAAAAAGGGGGAAAAATCAAATAGTTTTTCCTTCTTTTTCGTACATATAATCACATTACAGGTTCCTAAAATATTTGTATATTCTCTGTCTAAATCCACAACTCCACCACATGCAAATATAAATTAATTCGTTTTCCATATCTTCCAATGTGTTCCCCATCACTTTCCTGGCTCCTTTCTTTTTCTCTTTCTCCGTACATCATCCATTGTATTTCATGGGTATATTCCAATCTTGGTCTAAGTTACAAAATTTTCTTCTCTCTCTCACTCCTTTGCTCTTTCTCTCTCGCTCATATCTCATATACCCTTAGGCCAAAATATTTGATTTCCCCCCTTTTTCCTCAGCACCCCCCCCCCTCTCTCTCCCTCTCTCACTCCTTTGCTCTTACTCTCTCCCTCTCTCTCATATCTCAATTCATGAATGTGATTTAAAGTTGAAGCCATCGACGAATTATGGGCAGCCCAAAGGGAGAAAATTTAGAACAACATATGATAAACAGATAAAATTGTTGCTAAAGAAAAAATCCTAGCCTAAATCTGTCAAAGACAAAGCGAGAATATTTTGGTGAGCTTTCAAAACCTACATATTTGTATTTAAAGATACGTCTTTGCAGCAATCCTCGAGTATGAAACAGTGAAATGGTAGAAAAAAAAAAAAAAAAAAACTCTTTCAGATTGACACCGAAGTACGAAACAATTTGTACCCCATCAGTGGCGCAAATCCATTTTGAAATTCGGAGGGGGGGGGGGGGGGCATTCGCCTCCAAAATTCTCTGACAAGCAAAAAAAAAAAAAGAAAGTTATTCAAAAAGGTGGGGGGGGGGGGAGACATGCGCCTATCTTCAAAAAGGGGGGGGGGGACATGTCCCCCTGGATTTGCGCCCATGTACCCCATGCTGAGTTCAAGTTCAGTTTTCTAAGTTTTCCTTTTGTTAAACATGACTTCAGACTGGACGTGGTGTTTAAGTGAATTGGTAGCACATCAACTCCTTAATTATTGTTGAGCTTATGTCGGCGAAACACAAAATTATGGAGCCGAGTCGCTTCATTGCAGCAGGGATTGCTAACTCCAGACACTTTCTTAATTTAAATCATTACAATTTTATCAAATTCATAATTTAAAAAAAAATGATTCGAGCAAAACATTATTAAGTAGGATACCGTTTTATTCTATACAGGTAAAATAATACGTCCCATATTAATGTAACGATAGCAAAGTTAGCCCCTTCAAATTATTCTTTCTTCTTTCCCTCTCTACCTAATCTCTCTCCCCTTCTCTCTCTATGAGTGAGCCCCTTCGATTCTCTCTTCTCTCCCTCTCTACCCAATCCCTCTCCCTCTCTATCTTTATCTCTTTGATTTGTTCCGGACTAGCAAATTCTACATGTGGGGTTCTGACCCCTCCTATACTATTGACCAATCATAATTTTAGTTTCTTCCCTCATCCTATTTTCTATAAATGATGTACCAATCAGCTGCAGACTGTTATAAATGTGTAATTAGGTATAAAAACCAGACCCCAACCCTGTTTCACTGACTTGGCTCCCCATCCTTCCCAGCTCCCATCTTCTCCCTCCCGTACATGTACATCTTCAACTAATATTAATTTGTAATTTCACCAAAGTTTGGACAGTATATTCCCAAGTCGTGCAATTCCATGTCAAATACATCGCCCACTGAATGAAATGAACTTTTATACCGCTACGAAACAACTTATTTAAGATACATCGAGCAACATCTATTTCTACTGTATTGGAAAAGCAAGCCGCCTGATTGTTCCTGATTTTTCCTGATTGTTCCTGCTAATTATTTTGTTCCTGATTGTTCCTGATTGTTCCTGATTGTTCCTGCTAATTACTTTGTTCCTGATTGTTCCTGATTGTTCCTGATTGTTCCCGTTTCATCCCATAAAGTAATTCGTTCCAGTGATGTACTCGATCATGACATTGTTCCTGCCGTTCCTCTATATGTTGCTTATGTTCCTGTCCACCGACGCCACATCCAGTTGTTATCGACAGCATCCTCCTGAATCTAGCGTCATCATCCTTCCCGCTCCCGCATCATCGTCCCCGCCGTCAGTAACTGCTACAACGATTCGTCAATACAAATCGCGATATCGCATAGTCAAACAACCGCGTTGCATGTAAGTGGCCACCATTAACACCCCCCCCCCCTCATTAACCTCTTCATATCCTTAATGTCCCGCTAATATGTTAATATTTTAAGTTAGTTTATCATAATTATTGATTAGGGTAAAATATGGTCCATTTGATTTGATTTAGATTAAGAGTTTATTGATAATATTTGTGGAACCAGTTAGTAATTGTTTTATTCCTTAGTTGTTAATGATCCATATAAATAAAAGAATTATGACACCTTACTACACGTTGTGCCCCAGCGCTTTTATTAAATTGTTTATTAATTTTCCTTATAATTCATTTGGGATTTGTTTGTTTTATCTGTGGTCTTTTGACTAACCCCTCACCGAGTTGGAACCACCAGCTAACAGACCAAAATAATACCTGGTTCCTTCTCGGATCCTCTACTCCACTGCCTATACAGTGAAGGAGGGGTAGCAGGGCGTTAGATTAATATAATACTTAAGTGGTTATGTAATCATATTGTATTTTAATCAATAAAGTATAACGCAAACATTTTAATGATTTTTTATAATGGAGAGAAAATTTCTTAAACAGAATTCCCATCTTAAAGATCTGGAAGGAGGCAGCGTGGCGCAATTGCTCGCTCGCAAAAACACTGGATATATATACATATATATATATATATATATATATATATATGTATATATTCGGGCAACCATCATTTCATATTCGGGCAGCGAGGAACCATAATATCCACATTGAGCTGCGAGGTTCCCCGATAATTATGTAACTTATGTATGTAACTTCTGTTCGAACGGATCTGTGATGTACAGTATATAAAATAAATTATCTACTCTAATAGAAGTTCTGTAGAGATGATTAATGACTCATTTCCAGTGACAAAGGTATGCTCATATCAAATAAAGATAATACTGGTGGGATTTAAGCGCCTTTCTAGGCATAGTCAAGTTCTTTAGCTTAGCTATCGTTCTCGGAAATAACTCTAAAGGCCTGCACCATTTGGCCCCGAAGAATCATCCCCACTTCTTGGCGAAAGAGCTTGAGGCCTGACGTTGATGCTTATAGTCCTTAGGCACTTTATAATCCGTTCACTTTAAGTATCCACACTTCTAAAATCGTTCCGCAGCACCAGTAGTCTCATATATAAACTGACCTTGGTGGAGAAGAGACGTCCAGGGGTGGTATTCTGAGATTTATTTTATCTTGATTTTAGTGAAATAATTTTAATTGTCGTAACAAAATGTACGCTTATGGCTCATCATTGGTTAATGCCTACGCAAAAGTGGCTGCGTACGCAGAATTCGAGCGATCGCCAATAGGGTAAAAATGCCCGGATGTACCGTTTTTGGCGAATTCTCATTCAACTTCCGGGACCTGTGTACTTCCGGTGTATACGGATGCTAAGTTACAGTAACCGCGGTATACACACTTCAGGAATTTTTCTTCAAACTTATCTAATAAAAGTTAAGGTAATCGTAGAATTGCCGTGGCAAGCGTTTCTCAAGACTTCAAGAATATGACCGTTCTGCAGCTGAAAGCTTTTCTGACAGAAAGAGGCATTCCATGCAACGGAAAACGCAAACTCGAATTGGAATTGCTAGTACGGAGAGCCGCTGAATGTTACAGCGTTATTGAGCCTTGCGACCGGGAGGCGTCCGGCAGAAAGCGACGACGGGTGCCCGCTGCGGACGGCTCTGTTCGAGACTTAAATGACAAAGCCGTATCTTGGAAAGCTGATTTGAGAGGTTATGCACGGCCGCCGGGTCATTCACCGACCGGTCAGATTCCGGAAGTAACTAGGTCACAAAAGCTGTCCCACATTGCATTGCAAACGCACCCCGATACCTGCATCCGGGCATTTTTACCCTATTGGCGATCGCTCGAATTCATCTGCGCCAACACCAATGAAATGTGGCAATTTGAAATTTGTTATGCCAATTAAAATATTTTCACTAAAATCAAGATAAAATAAATCTCAGAATACCACCCAAGGCCAGGGCTGCCTGCAGCATGTCAATGTTAAATCCCTTCCCGCTCATTGCACTCCTGTTTCATATCCTAGACAAGTAGGAGATGGTTATCAATGCCTCTGCCATGGTCACTGATCGTCATCCACAAAATTATAATTATTCTTTATGATGATGATGATGACTGTAAATATGGCAACTCTGGTGGTGACCGCAAGATGAGGATGGCAGATGACCTTGTACCGTTTTGTGGATATCCCCAAGGATCTCTCACACTACCCCGGTGTAGTCTAGTACTTAATGTCGTACATAATGGGGACAATACCAATAAACGAAAGCACGGTCACGAGTGCGTCCTGTAGAATCTTAGAACCAAATACGCCAGAAAGTTGAGTACCACGGTGAATCCGAGAAGGGTCATGTAGTAGCCCCAGATGGGAAAGTTGAAACTCACCAGGGCCTTGACGATCTGTGTCCCATCCAGACTCCCATTTGTACTTGCGATCGACGTGGAATTCGACAACATAGCGTCCAATATCGCGCTCATGTTGGTATAAATCTCGTTTGCCCTACTCGTTGAAAGACAATCTCCAAACTCTGAGATGACTGTCGTGTTACAGCTGTAGAAAGACAAATGAAGATGGAGTTCAGTGTAATTTCCTGAGTAGGGCCTATTGTTAATTGATTTCTGCGATTCCAATAAGTGGAAAAATGTGTATTCGACAGCTTCAAGCTGAAAGCAAAACATCTATAAAATAAGAATTGCATGAAGAAGGTTTCCTGATATAATCAATGGTTCCATGACATTTGCTCCTGTGATAATCGCTCCGGTCTAACTTTGCCATGTTAATCCTAAACCTAAACCTAACCCTAACCCTAATCTTCGCATTGTCCTCAACCCAAAAAAAACAAATCATGACCTTGACCTTAACCTTTGACCTTTCGAGATATGGACGGCGGAGCAAATGTTGCAGGAGCAAATGTTGCAGGAGCATATGTCGCAGGAGCAAATGTCGTGTCACCATAATGAATATGTTCTTCAAATTCAGGTTGGAAATATATTTAAAATTCTGACACTGGAAATGAAATAGGATAAAATTTCAAGACTTAAAAAATTCAAGACTTAAAAAAAGAAGAAGAAGACCTCCTACTAATTCCTAAATATGATGCCTTTTTCGAAGGCTACGAACGCCCACAATCAACAAACATTAATGAAATGGAACAGAGCTATGTCGGTGGGACTTTATATTTCAAGTTTCGGATACAACAAAACATGTGTAAATCCATCGATTCGTGAAGTTTTATGGTGACTCATCCGCGACTGAATAAGAATATTTTGTACGGATAATACATGATAATCAGGAGGGGATACGAGGTCCTCCACAAAAGCTACATTAAATTTCCTTAACTGAAGTGAAAATTCCTTAACATGAAGAATGGGGTCATTTTGGTATTCGTTCTACGACAGAGTACAGAAACCACACAGAACACCCCCCCCCCCCCCCCACGTCCTTTGTGAACACAGCAACACACGACAGAGTTCATTCACACAGCAACACTTTATTGTTCATTACATAGTTCATTCACACAGGAACACGTGAATTGTTCATTACTCGAGATGGAATCTAATTCTGCAAGTGTCAATCAAATTTGTATATTGGGTTTAACGATCTAAGTAATAGCATAGGTAGGAGCTATCATACATTGAGGGGTTTGCCATCTAGAAGCGTTGCTCTCTGGGAACTTAATAGGTCCCTCCAACAATAGTTTCTGTTTTTGTTTGCTCAGTTTCTTTTTTCAGATGAAATGCATGGACATATCCAACGAAAGTTTATATACGCCTTTATAACGCTACTTACGACCACCCCCCCCCCCCCACACACACACACAATATCTAGTTTATTTATATATAAGTATTGCTTTGTCTTTGAGGTTCTAAAGCAGTCAAAATTGGATCTTTACTGTGATTGTTTTTTCCTGTAATTATTTTGGACGTGAATGCATACATGTATGACCTTTTCATGGGCTTTATCAGAGCAGTTTTATGGAGGGGTTGGGGAGGAGAGGGGGGGGGGGGGTGGGGCTGGAATAAAGTTTACTGACAAGGCCTTCCTCGTTTTTTTCAAACAGATGTGTTGGATTGGAGAATTGGAAAGTTTTAATCGGGAGGGAGAGAGGGGAGAATTGTTAGATAGTGATATGGAAAGGTGGTGGCGCGGAGGGGGTGGCGGGGAGGGAGGAGAACATGGACGACGCCCTACATTCAAACTGTCACAATAAAGAGGATTAAAATAGAGGTGTGCTTTACATGTTCTTACCCCCTCCCCGCCATCCCCTCCGTGCCACCCCCTCCGCGCCACCACCTTTTGTTATCTAACAATAACAAAAACCGAAGACAATACATAGAAACGTCCAACTCGCTAGGCGGAATTATCATTTTTGCCTTCATCACTCATATATTATCACAATAAAAATAATAATAATAAATAATAACAACAATAAAAATTAAATATACATTTAGTTTCGGGAGCCTCACTCGATATTACAAGCAGAGAGGTATACGGGGGGGGGGGGGGCAGGGGTTTGCCAATACCAGGCGTAATTTTATTTTCGGTGCTAATCACAGCACTTTAACATAAGCAATAAATTTTGTAACTTACGAAGGTCTCACTGGAGTCAAATGAGATACTTCCGCGCTTTTATTGCAAGCGAGTATACCAGTTTATAAAACGCATATACAAGTATGAAATACTAATTTGTGAATTTGTGACGGAAAGTCTGCATACTCTTTAGAAAATGAAAGCCGGTATGCGCGCGTGCATGCAGTAGTTAACGTTCCGGAGAGTTTGAACGGAGATTTCAGATTTTTCTGTGAGTTTTCTTACATTTCTTTCCTCAAACCTCAAGAAATGTATTGAAAAAAATACACGAGGCACTGGATTTCGGGATACTACCCATGTTAAGGGATTCTGTTGAAAATGTGAACCCATGTTTAGGGATTTTTTGTAGAAAACAGGACCCATTTTGAAGGATTTCTTGTGAAAAAGCGACCCATTTGAGCAGCACATCCCCGTATAGCGTATATTATAGAAGTACCCCCCCCCCCCGGGTCACTACCTATTACTGTCATGGGACAGTACAGAAGACAGTACATAGAAACGCCGTATATTCTCACCCCATCCCCTCCCCGTCCCACACCACTGCTGTCATCATTACCTGACAGTTTGCGGGACCATGACGAAGACAGTTGAGAGGAAAGCCCCGTAAACGTATGACGTGAAGCTGGCATAACGCAGCCACCAGAGAAAAGCGGGAAGATTTTGGACGTAGAAACCCCCGAGCAGCATACTCCACAACATAGAGAGGCTACATAATGTTATAGCTTGCTGTACTGATGAGCAGACCGCACTGATAAACCGTCCAATCGCCTGGTGGTTGAGCAAAACATTCCGAGTAAATGAAAAAAAAAATGATATACCAATCATCTTCGAGGCAAATCCATTAATCTCTTTTAAATTCATAGAAAACTAAGAATCATATTCACAACAATAAATTTAACATGGTTTGTACGGTTTAATGATGTATTCATTAAGCTTTTACTTCAATACCCATATTACTATCATGCTGCATGAATACCACATTCCCAGGAGGCATCGAGGAGCTCCCATCTTGTGTCAGATGATACCCTTGCCCGGCTCACAAATTCTGATTTGTCACTTTAGCTGCAAAACGCCATACGAGAGAAGAAGAATATCATCGTAATCATTATAAAATTAATCCAAGCATATGATTCTTAAAAGTTAAATGAAAGCGAAAAGGTACAGAGATTGAAATAGGGTTAACACTAACCCCACCCGGTACAATCGCTTGCCTTTCAGTGGTATTCCGATCCACAGCCGCGTACCATAATGTTTTCTTCTTTTATTAGTCAGATTCACACGAAGGGAGCTAAACTTTAAATTTCGCTTGTAGTTTCAAAACTTTAAGTTAACTTGTAGTTATCTTGTAGTTATCTTGTAGTTTCAGACCGTATGAACGGACTCGTGGCTTCGAAACTTTAAGTTTACTTGTAGTTCTAGTTCTAGAACTACAAGCGAGCTTGTAGTTAACGCCGGGACCATGAGCAGCAGGCGACCCTCCGTTGTCGTTATCAAATGTGCGGACAGAATAAACTTGAAGTTTAACATACCCGTTGTTAACGATGACCTCTCTGTTCATGTTAAAGACGAGCGCTTAACTCGTAAAAGTGTAATCTGAGTACAACGAGCGTCGTTGTTTCGGGCCTTTGTGAATCCTCGTCGTTAGTGAGTCGTTGTTTCGTTAACTTAAAGTTTCGCTATAACTTACAAGATGTGAAATCACTAGTCCCGTTTGAACGTAGGTAATATATATTTTAGTTTGGTTAATATTAATAAGATCAGCCAACCACGCAATGCCAGGGGCGGCGCCAGGATATTTAAATAGGGGGGGGGGGGGGCAAAATGATGCGTATAGCAACGTCGCACGTCGAGGGTCTTGAAATAACAAATAGGACTATAGCAGTTATGTCATAATTGCATGGCCTAGCCTTCTCTCTCCATTTCCCCTTCTCTTTCTCCTTTTTCCCCCCTTCTTCCTTTTTTATTTTTTATTTTTTGCTCGCTTGAAAAATGATAGGGGGCGGCCGCCCCCTGCCCCCCCCCCCCCCTGTAGCGCCGCCCCTGCGCAGTGCAGTGTTTGTTCACCTTTCTATCCAGGGACCATTTTTAAAAGCAAAGGGTCCTACAACACTTACAACAGGTTGCGTACCGTGGGTTCAGTCATTGAGGGGGCGCTGGTATAATTGAAGGATGCGGCGATCTTTCCAGGAGGATGGAATGTGATTCAACAATTTCACCGTTGGGGCAGGGTGTGGAAGGGGTCCTGTTATTTTCTTTCAGGTTCTCCCCTTCTCCTTTTCATTCTTTTTCTTTTCCCCCCTTTTCTTTTCTTTTCCCCTTTTACACGAATCGAATGCGGCATGTGCCTTCAACAGCCCCTGTGGTTAAATCAATGCTTAAAATGACACTAACCTGCCCGGCCTGCACGTAAAGTATGAGTGTCCCGACGAAACAGAAATACATCAAGACAGAATCATGAAGCCCAACCATCCAAAATGAAATGGTCGCTGCGACTAGAGCCAGCGAGGACATCAGAGGGAGAACCCCTACGACCTTTGACATGAAATAGGCCGATAGTCGGTAGGCTCCGGCCGAGCGCTCCTTCGCGAACACATCACGTTCTAGTTGGACTGCATGGATGGAAAACCGATAACAAGAATTCCATAATGCGACATACGGTTTTAAGTGATATAAATGGATGTTAAAAAAGTCGATGTAATAAAATACCACTCTCGTATACAAAAAATGAATCATAAAGTTGTTGTTCCCTTCAAGAAAATTTCAATTTTGTTCTGAAACTCGAAGTAAAAACAAACATTCATGAGACTGGAAATATAAGAATAGTTGCATTTTTTTCTTTTTTCAAATGTTCAATGAAATTACAGGTGTATGATCGGATACTTGTTGGTAAAACACACTATTTCTCGTCAGATTTCGAGTATGAGGGCATTTGACTTTTGAGTATACATTTCTGTTATGATGCTCTTCTAAATATAAAAGGAATAAGAAAGCTCACACATTATTTTTCTTTTTCCCTCAGAACTCAACCTTCTCTTAAGAATCCTTGCTGATACTTACATGATGTCAGGCTACTATAGACAGATTCAAATCCCCAGTAAGCAGACATAAAGAAGACCTGGCGAGAAAATGAAAGAAGAGGGATAACAACTATAAGATTGAGACCTTAAGTTTTCGTGGCGTATCAAAGATAGGGCAGAGGCTGCATGGGCACGCCCCCACGGAACCCCACCCCAGTTTGATCTGCCTTGCAGGTCTAATTAGCCTCACACCAGGAAAGAGAACGATTCAATGTCCTTGTGCAGAAATGAATGAAGTTGTGCAATTGTCTTGATTATTGGAAACTGGGAAAGAACAACGGAACATGTGGGCTGTGCACACCTAGCAGAACCGCAGAACCCTATATTCCTGAAGATCTAGAAGGGTAACACTTCAAAGGCTATTGGTCCTACTATGGATATGTTTATTGTAGTGACCATAGAAGATCGCCTGTATTTTGATTTCTTTCGGTTAAATTTGTATGAATTCATAAAATAACATGATTATAAATGGCAACAACAGAGTTCCAAATCAAAGTTACCCCAAGGAACCTCAAAAGCTTTGGCGATTCTTACTGATTGTCATTATACTTTCACAGAGAAACAGTGCGGAAGGGCAGATCTACCCTGAGGCTCTTCTTACCATTCCTGATATATCCCTGACGTTTTCCTCTGCAAACGTTATCTGAAACCACAGTGCACCAGTAACAAGCGCAATTGTAAGCTGTTTGAAGACATCCAGCTTGGAAAGCACCAAATATCGGTTCTGTTTGAAGTTCCTGTGCGTCAGTGTCAGCATCTGGTGCCAGAACCCTGTTGGCCATTTTTCTTCCTGCCTCCTTGTTCTATCGTACGATTCTACGTGATATCGTTGACTGTCTTTAGTTGGTCTGACTTTTTCTGTGATAACTCCTTGGTGTGATAGCGATCTGTTGAACGATGCGCGTACGCATTCGTAGTGCGACGCGTTGCCGTTGGTGTTAGAGTTGTTGATGAGCATGGACACGTTGCCGGCAGACGGTTTTCTCGCGTGATCACCAGCCTCATCAATGACGCAGTCGACGAAGACAGAATTGTCGAAGCTACCGTCCTCCAGATTACTGACTGATAGAGCTGTATTTATCAATAAAAGCGGGTGATAAGGGGAACATGCAGGAAAATAATGATTACAATAAGGAAGTATGTAAAACTCTTTATACATTTCGTATCAACTTACTATTACAACATGCCTGCAAACATACTTAATGCTGTCTCTAGCATATTAGCTACAGTTTGCAGACAATTAGCAGACAAATTCTACGAAAAACATTATCATAACAAATGCGAAAAAGAACTTTTGGAGGGCAT
Source organism: Heliocidaris tuberculata (assembly GCA_025618425.1). Lineage (NCBI taxonomy): Eukaryota > Metazoa > Echinodermata > Echinoidea > Camarodonta > Echinometridae > Heliocidaris > Heliocidaris tuberculata. The sequence continues at coordinate 21,501,403 of CM046844.1, read as the reverse complement.
CGTGATTATAATATGAAGTTAAATGTACAAAATTGTTTGCGATCATGTTAAAATGCAATATTTAACGATTTTTTTTTTCTTACAATGATTTATCCCCCCCCCCCAAAAATGGTTAAAATATCATTATTGTAAACAGATATAATCAACGACAATGTACGTCGCATGACATAATGAGGATATTTTGGAGATAAATTGGCAATTTCGCCTCAAATATTGGCGTCAATCCTGGAAAATCTCTTGCGAACATTTCCTTTCCCTCGTTAGGTCTGGAAGATCAAATAACGAAGGAAAGTAAAACTAGATCAATTTCCATCTCGTCTGATTTTTAATATTTAATACAGCCCTCAACTAAGCACCCAAACAGACATCCATCTCGTCACGGCCCACATCTATATCCAACTTTATATCCGATCCAATTTGACACCAAACTCGGCGCACAACTCGACAACCATCAAATTCTTGGAATTCAACTGGGCACCCAACACAGCACCCAACTCGGCATCCATCATAAAGTAACAGAAATTTACCGTGATTAATACTTCCTTGTCGTCCGCTCGATTCATTTTCCGACATGGATTCAACAGGGACTTGGATACAATTAGGTGAGTGCTTCCCGCAATATTGACGATTCCATGATTGCGTCTCAGCGGCGGCATGGATTTTTGAGCGCTCCTCATCGGTCCCTTTCACTATATCGACTGGAATAAAACCACAAATACGAACGCATCCACTGTTAGATAAAGCTATCTATCGTAAAAAGTAAGGACATTAAGCATATCAAACTTTAAAGGCGGTCAGGTGTTTGCTGATGCTGCAAAATAGTTCATGCGCATACGAAACTAGGTCTAGCCGAAAGTATATTGAGGAACAGCGAAATGTCCTTCTCCTCGGCAAAAATCCGCATAGATCGCTGTGATGTGTACGTGAGTTGATGTGTACGAATACGGAAATCTCCGAACTCGCCTTCGCCTGGACTGCATAGAAACACACGGGCACCGCTGACTGACTGCCTTTAAGTGGCATCCACCAAAATAGTTGTCCTTAAACCTACCACAGCCTCCATAGGTTAATTCAATATACAAAATCTTATTATTCACATTCTATTACCAGATTACGACGTTTCATTTTAAATCTAATGTGTACTGAATAGTATTTTTGTACGTTTACATATCTGTATCTAAATAATAAAGTTTTGTTAAAACATGTTCAATAAAAATATAGATCTTAAGTAATTCATTATTACTTTTACTATGACAAAAAGGAGATTTTTCTAAATTTAAAAAAAAAAAAAAATGCTGAACATACTGATATAGTCGGCAGGATTGTAGTGCTGAGGACAGTAGAGTCCCAACCGGGCAAAGTAATTCACCACCTGATCAGCTTCTCCCGAGTACACAACCTTTAAAGAAACAGATGGTATGGTGAATTAAAAATATAGGGGAACACAAGGGCGTCAACAGCTTCTGAAAAGTGTGTGTGTGGGGGGGGGGGGCACTGAGCCTGGGAGGTGTGGAAGGGGGATGCCCTTCCTCCCACAGTAGGGACTTTTTAAAGTTTTGCCATCGAAAGAACAAGATGGAAGTGCTTTTCAGGTTTTTAGTAATGGGTTTGAAACCAAAAAGTGGGGGGGGGGGGACAAATGATATGATGTCCCCTGTCCCCCACCTGTTTACGCCCTTGGGGGAACACAGTAGGACTAGAAAAGGAAGCAGAGAAGGGGAGGAGATAGACAAAAGACTGTACAGGCATGTTAATGAACAGAAAGACTAAAAAGGGGCACAGTTGATATTGAAATAATATACAGCAAAATACAACAGAAAAGATTCTAATTTCGAGTTATATCTTTTATAATACCTGTACTAAAAAAAAAAAACTGATAAAATTTAGGATTCAAGTTTCATTTTTATCAAGTTTGTAAACGCTGTGATATAGTTGTACTATGGAGAGCGTACCAAATGCTAGTTATTACTATTATTTATTTAAAAAAAATGAAATATTGATAAACATGTATTATACGAGCAGCTATCTTGCAAAATTTAGTGAAGAGGTGTTCAATGAACATCATTTTTTTTGCAACCCCCCCAAAAAAAACAACAACAACGCAGCAACGATATTTACATGCGTCTTGTTTTCTCTACATTTTCTTTCCTGATAAGGGGAAGCAGAATGAGCGAAAACTAGCCATCAAAAAGCCTCGTTGATACCACAGTCACACCAAGACGACCGACGCCAGACCCAGACAACAGACATGACAGACCGAATAAAAAATTACATTGCCACCAATAACCAAGAATCGTCGGTTGGGAGTCGGTGTGGGGGTGGTTTGGCGGTGTGACTGTGGCATTGAGAGAGTTGAATAATTCATGGCTTAGTATACCTGGCCCTCGGAGAGCAACAGTAAACGATCAAAAAGATGAAACACTCGACTCGACGGCTGGTGGATGGACGTGATTACAGTCTTTCCAGATAAAATGGCGTATTCTTTAAGAGTCTCGAGCAACTCGCAGGCTGTCCGGGAGTCTAATCCAGATGTGGGCTCCTAAGAACAATAGGAGAAACTTTGTTAATTTCATTCATCATTAATCACTTCAGATTCTGATTGTTTAAAATATTTTTTAATTGATCCATATTTCCAAAAGCACAGAAAATCAATAATATAAACATCTCTGAACAGTCTGAGTGCAGTATGTTGAATATCGATTGAAGAGCATAGTGAATAAAAGGAACATCATAAATTGTATCACAACTGGCACACAATTTGCAATGCAAAAAAAGAAGGCATATAAAACTTGTAAATGCCAATTTTTACTTTTTCGATGCAGGAAAAGTTTAAACAGGGACAATCAAAGTATAGTAAATATGATACAGCTACGAGCCCATGAACTGCTACAACACATAGGACACATACTACTACTACTACTACTACTACTACTACTACTACTACTACTACTACTACTACTACTACTTCTACTAGTATTACTACTGCTACTACTACTACAACTTCTACTTTTACTACTACTCTACTACTACTCTACTACTACTACTACCTGGCTACTACTGATATCAATACTACTACTCTACTACTCTACTACTACTACTACTACTACTACTAGTACTGCTACTAATCCTGCTACTACTACTACTACTACTACTACTACTACTACTACTACTACTATTACTACTACTACTACTAATAATAATAATACTATTACTACTAACACCCTACTACTACTTTACTACTACTACTAACTACTAGTACTACTACATTTCTATCACTATTCAGTACAATTATACATTTACCGTATTTAACAGAATAAAATTTTGTCAGGTTGTGTTAAATGTCAATTAAAACAGCGATCATGGCGATGTGCGATACATTCTATCCAGGATTTTCTCCTGGATTTTCAGCAAATAAAATGGCAGTTTGAATTAAAAAAAAATGTTCATAATGTCCAATAATCAGGCAACACAGTCATAATACCTTGAATCACTTCATGCACAGTAAGAACCCCTCCCTCCCTCCCTCCCCCTTTCCCCTTCTCTGCATCCCTCCCTGCCTCCTCCCTTCCCTTCCTTCCTCCCCCTCCCCACTGGCGTACTGCAAACGCCCATATGAATCTCTTTTTAAAAAGCCCATGTGGATTGGGAGGCACGCAAGCGAAACCTGAACCAAACTGCCTGATTGTAGATTTCATTTACTTATTACTCCGAATCCGGATTTCATTGAGCCAATCAAACACAACACGTGTTTCGGATTGAAGCTCATTATTTGGTACCAAGAAGCTCCTTGTTGGTAGGAAACGGAAATTTCAAAGAACGCTAGTGACCAAGTTCTACCCCTCGCCAGTACTCTAGCTTCTTTGATATAGATTTTGTCAAGGAGCTGGATAGACCAGTTTACAAAATCAAGGAGCTATCCCACCCGGCGTAGCCAGGCTTTTTTTGCGGGGGGGGGGGCATTTTAATAGAGGTCATCGTTTTCTGCGGAAGCGGGCATTTCTGAATGCATTACAAAGCTTAAAGAGCACTCTTTCCCATGATCAATCTCTTTTTTTATGGGGATGAAAAAAGGGGTGGGACACGTCGATCAGTAAGGCATCTCTTGGCTACGCCTCTAGCTCATCCAAAATATTCAAGCCTATACTCACATCTAGTAGCAGTATGGATGGATCAGTGAGGAGTTCACAGCCAATGTTCGCCCTCTTCTTCTCTCCTCCTGATAGTCCGCGGTCGAGTGAACTTCCCATCTCTGAAAAAAAAAATATAGTAAGTTAACCCGGCGTTGACTAGTAAATTTTCTCATCCCCATAGGCTTAATACAGGAACCACTCGGTTCCCATTGTCAGGTTGTCAATGGGTTAAGGAATTTATTAAATTCAAGTTATGTACAAGGAATGGGGGTCGAAAAACGAATAAAAAGTTGGAAAGGACATTTTGAAGAGAGGGCAGACTGCTGAGAGAGAAAGAGGGGAGAAAGAGAGAGAGAGAGAGAGAGAGAGAGAGAGAGAAAGATTAGGGCGCAGATATAGTTTGATATAAATATGATTAACCCCCCCCCCCCCGATAGAATTGAATTAAAGAAACGATGGATAGGAAGAGAGAAAAGAGAATAGCGGGAACTGAAATAATCGAGGGTACAAAAGCGGATCTCTTCGCATGAAAGATCAGAAAGTGCACTCTTGGTGACTCATCAGTATCGGATGGGGGATTTCAGTTCTAACCGCAATCCGCATCACACACGACACCTTACATTTCCACTAATGTAGTGGAAATGGTAGGTGTCGTGTGTGACTATCTTCGACGCTAAATTTTAAAGCGAGCACGTAAGTTAGCACATAATTACGAGAGTACTTTGCACATGTGGGAAGGAAAAGCTATCTAAGATTTCATGAAGAAAAAAAACCAACAACAAACAAATGTGCCAATTCGACAGAAAAGCCTGGAGGTAGTGACGCAATCTTTGGTAATCGCCGCAACAACGCGTCAAGACTGGGCAAAGGTGAGCGATGATGAGACAAATCAACCAGTGGTAAATCGGGTTCACCCTTTTTTTCCCCCAAAAATGTTAGTTCAGTAGGCCAAACCGAAAGGTCTGTTAGGATGAACAACGATGAGGTTGATAACCGTTTAGATTCAGTGTGTACGTAGGATTGGTAAAAATCCGAACAAGGCGCATTGGCCGGGATTCGGCCAACTTCGTGTGGTCCGATCTTTTACTGCACTAGGCTGACGTCACGCAAAAAGGACATGCTACGCGTCGATCAGTTACCGAGCCCTTCGCAATCCCAGTGGGGGATTGTCAGGAGTTCATGTCGTTTTTCCGAAGGTTCGTTTTTTCCGAAGGTTCAAAATTCCGAAGGTTCGTAATTCCGACACAAAAATTCCCATAGCAGGGGGTTCATAACTCCGAAAATGAAATAGGGTTCATAATTCCGAACATTTCATGCATTACCCCGAAGGTTCGTAATTCCGAAAATCAAATAGGATTCATAATTCCGAAGGTTCGTAATTCCGAAAATGCACTAGAGCCCTACATAACTTTTCGGAATTACGAACCTTCGGTAAAAACGAACCTTCGGTAAAAACGAATCTTCGGAATTATGAACCTACGGAAAAACGACATGTAACCATCCCAGTATGCTAAGATTCATTCCATGAATTCGCGACGCTCGAGTGCTCAGTTGTCTGTCTCTTTAATTTGTTTGAAGCCTTCGACAAGCCCCACGTATGAGTGCGGTCATTGCTCTAATACCATGCGTGCACAGTAGTGCAGGGTGACTCAGCGCGCACACCCAGAACCAAACACGACATGAACGCCCGACAGTCCTATTAACGGCCTCTTCCTTTTAATGTTTCCTTTAATTATCCCCCAGACCGGTCACGTTTCAGCTATCAACTCCAGCAATCAAGTTTTTCAACATCTTATTCTTAACAAGCAGGAAAAAATCTGCCTTTGATCTTTAAAGTGGAAGTGATGAAAATATTTTATAGGTTTGCGAACTTGGACAGTGTCCAAAACAATTCGCATTGCTCTTAGGCAAATTCAGTGATTTAAAAAAAAAAAAAAAAAATCGATACACCACTCCAAAAAAATGTGATTCAGGTTCATATTCGGCAAGGTAGAAAAAAAGATATAGACTTGTTTCACTTTTAAGAATAAAATAGTTAAGAACACTGCAATTTTCTTTAACGATTACAGTTACTGTACTTCCCAGAAAGTTTCAAATTGCCCTGAATCTCTCTCTCTCTCTCTCTCTCTCTCTTTGTATATATATACATTTACTAGTTTATGAATTCCCGAAACATAAATAGGCTTTCCCAAAATAAAACCTGTATACAAATAAACATGTATGAACAGACCAAAAATACATATTTACATGAATAAATGCATACGGGCATGAATTCAACATAGAAGGGGGTGGGGGGGGGGGAGGGGTGAGATCACGTATGAACTTTCTATATGCCAGGAGCTTTGTCCCTTCCATTGAAAATGTAAATGGTCGTAACATCCTTCTATTCGAATATCTTTCTATCTTAGGACTACTCTTTACATAGTTCAGAATTACTTAGAGGCAGGGGCGTCGATTGGGAGGGCAAACATATCGTTTTGCCCCACCAATAAATCCGGAGGGTGTAAAATGAAATAAGGAAAAATAATCCGAAAAAACGGATGGACGTCCCTTCTTGCTTAGAGGGGAAGAGTGGTCTGAAGAGGGAAAGATGTTAGAATGGAATGATGTTACCATCTTAGGACTACTCTTTACATAGTTCAGACTCACTTAAAGGGGAAGAGTACTCCTAAGACGGCAAGATGTTAGAATGGAAGGATGTTACCATCTTAGCATAATTCAGAATCACTTAGAGGGGAAGACTACTTCGGGAATGAGGGAAAACCATGTACGGGGAAGATGGAATTGGGGTTCACACCATCAGGGCCCCGTAACACAAATGCAATCAATTGCAAAATGACAATGGCCAATCAACATCGTTGCATGTATAATAATGGTTCAAAACTAGGCTGACCATTGTCCAGTCAGAATCATTGTCTCAACTTTGCAATCAATTGCAAAATGGCAATGGCCAATCAAGACCTTTGCATACATAAAATGGTTTAAAAGGCTGACCATTTACCAACTGGATGAACTGATTCAATCACCAACGAGGGTAACGAAAGAATCTTCTACTTTATCACATATATTCAACTATCAATACGTCTGAAATTCTCTCAGGTATAATACAATTTGATGTGTCTGATCATTTCCCAGTTTTTGCAATTTTTAAGAACATATCAAAAGTGGAGTCTAATAAAAAAAAATGTAAATCGATATGTTACAAAACATACGATATAAAAGCTTTTAAAGAAGTTATTGCTGCCTTGAACTGGGAATATCAATATAGCTTATTCTAACTTTTGCATTTCTTTCTCGAATATATGTAATAAACATGTACCATTGGTTACTAAGCAGTTAGGAAAGAGAAAAGCTGCTAAAAACCATGGATATCTTTAGGGATCATGAAATTTATTCCTGTGAAACACACAATGTATGTCAAAGTTATTAAATCAAATCATCGTCAGGATCTTGTAGCACAAAAAGTATAGAAATGTACTGACTGGGTCCACTCGCTATTCATAAGGACTGCTATTCATAGAAAACCGCTATTCATTTAACACACGTTATGAATAGCTGTCCCTATGAATAGTGGTCCTTATGAATGGAAGTCCTTATGAACGGAAGTTGTTAACTGGTAAAAATGGATCAAGCAGGTTCATGGAAAATGTGAGCAACTGAAATCTGTGTCTGACATTGTTAATTAATTCAATGACTTCTTTGTGAACACTGGACCAAATTTAGCTGATGAATTGCCAAATGAAGCTACAACACATGGTGATTATTTGCGGCAGAATACTGAACATTCTCTATTTTAGAAACCAATAACTGCGATCGAAGTTAGAAGTCAGTCATTTCTTATAGATACCAAAAAAGCTTGTGGTCACGATAAAATTCCAGCAAAATTGATTAAAGATAGTGTTCCTTATATATCACATCCCCTGGCATATATATTCAACTTGTCATTAGAGACTGGAAAGGTTCCAGATGAAAAGAAAATTGCAAAGGTTACTCTCCTGCACAAAAAAGGCTCGAGAGAGGATCCAGGTAACTACAAACCCATATCGGTTCTACCTTTCTTAGGTTAAATATTTTTTTTTTAAATTAATGAATAACAGATTAATAGAATTTTTAGAAACAAAAGATGCATTAGATTACCATAAGTATGGCTTTTGGAAAAAAAATTAGTGCCAAAGTGTCATTAACAAATTTGAAAAATGCAACTTTGAAGTCTATAGATGAGGGAAGAGTTATCCTTGGTGTTTTCATTGATTTTAAGAAAGCTTTCGACACCATTAATCATGATATACTTCTAGTTAAACTCTCCAATAACGGCATTCGAGGGCTAATACTTGAATGGTTTCAAAACTATCTTGATATTAAACAGATTTCAGTTTGTTCAATTCGGTCAAACATTATCCAAAATGAAGGAGATAAAATGTGGTGTTCCACAAGGATCAGTACTAGGGCCAACTTTATTTTTTATCTATATAAATGATTTGCCTTCAGTTACTGAGTACATGTATTTCCTTTTTCGGTTGTTTGCCGATGATTCGAACCTATTCCATAATTTTCCAGCTGACCAGGTCAAAATCGATGCGGATGAAGTGTATTACAACATACAGAAGATATGAAACTGGTGCATAGCCAATAAACTTACAACAAACTCAATGAAAACTAATTTCATGCTAATAAGTAGGAGGAGGAAAAAATAGGTATGAATGGTAAAGTGAAAATAGCTGGTGAGGAAATCAAAGAAGCTGATGTTGCCACTTTTGTTGGAATCAACATTGATAAACATCTGTGTTGGAATAATCACATTCGTTTTGTAAATCAGTGCTTAAGAACGAAAGTTGGAGTGGCATTTTGGTGCAACATTTTGTACCCAGGCGCACTTTAATACTGCTATATAAAGCCTTTATACAACCACACATTACTTACGGAATAGAAGTGTGGGGAAGCACTTGTAGGGAAGACGAGCCTATTAAGAAGCATATTATATTCACAAAAGATAGCATTCCGTGCTATAACATTTAGTGAACGGAGGAGTCATACGATTCATCTGTTTCAAAGTTGGCGAATCCTTAATGTATATGATTTGCATGATTTGTCAATTTCTACTTTCACGTTTGATTTGTATAATAACAGCTTGCCCCATACTTCAGTAAATTACTGTGACATTATACAGGACAGGTACTCCACAAGGCAAAAGGAAGGTGGACAATTGCGTCTACCAAAATTCACAACGACACAAGGTCAATTTTCATTGTCTTTCGTGGGTAGTGAATTTTGGAATAGATCATCTTTTAAAACCAGATTAACCAGGTCTAGAAGTAGGTTTCGGAATTCTGTTACAACACACTTGCTGAGTAAATCATAAATAAAGACATCCATACAAATAGTCTGTGTATGTAGAAGAGATGTATTTAACATCATTAATTTCCACGCTTTTGTACTTCATTGTTAACTATTATTATTTTTGGTAATTATCGTATACTAATCTTTAGAGAAATACTTATTTCTCTGTTATGGGTCAGGCTCGATAAGCACATGTGCTATTATCTGGCCCCGCTTTTCTTCCTTTATATGTATATGTCACTAAAAAAATGTATTGTACTTAAATGTTGTTCGTGGTGAGTAAAGCAACTAATCAATCAATCAATCAATCAATCAATCCGAATCATTGTTTGAAAAAATTGCAGTTGACTGCAAACCTTTGTGTAACGGGCCCCTGGTCCTACGTACTTCAATTTTGGTTACATGTCGTTTTTCCGAAGGTTCATAATTCCGAAGGTTCGTTAATCCGACGGTTCATAATTCCGAAAATGAAAAAGGGTTCACATTTTCGAAGGTTCGTAATTCCGAAAAGCTATGTAACGCTCTATTGCATTTTCGGAATTACGAACCTTCGGAATTATGAACCCTTTTTCATTTTCGGAATTACGAACCCTATTTCATTTTCGGAAGAAAGAACCTTCGGAGTAATGCATCAAATATTCGGAATTATGAACCCTTTTTCATTTTCGCAATTATGAACCCTATTTCATTTTCGGAATTATGAACCCCTGCTATGGGAAATTTGTGTTTCGGAATTATGAACCTTCGGAAAAACGAACCTTCGGAAAAACGAGTAAACCCCTCGCTTTTAGGGCAACATTACTCACTGGTATCGAGGCACTTGTGTAAGTCAAGAGTATCCACGATGTTCTCAATCTTCTGCTTCTTCTCCTCATCCGTCATCTGGCCTGGTAATCTCAGGTCGGCTGTAAACTATTATATAGAGTTTTACAAAATAAAGAAAAAGAAAGAAAATCTTTTACCATGGTATATGTGTCCAAGGAAAGTTTTGCAGAGTAATATCATCATACAGAAAGGAAAATGGTTGCCATTTATAATAAAATAATATTTGTTATTGTAGTTGTTGTCTGGTTTCACCACCTATTTCTTTCTCTGTGTGTCTCTCTCTTTCTCTCACTTTATCCTTCCCGTTTTCAGAATTTCATGTGATAATGTGCCATTTCATTGCTGGTAATCCTTTTTTTTTTCAATGTTTTGTTACTCATCAATTATTTATCCAGGGATACTTCGTGTAAGTGTCGAAAAGTAAACGAGATAATTCTCTCGTCCGACGTCTCGACCTCCTTGGCATGTCAGGCGCGAGAATACGGAGCCTTGTCGAGACAATTTCATGGCCATGGTGAAAATCAGGGGTGTCGGTAGAAGCTGAGGGGGTGACACCCCAATTTTGAAAAATTTCAATTTTTATTCCCGAAGACGGCTAACGGAAATAATGAAGACCTCTTTACATTTTACAAACAATTTAGTCAAACATGTCAAATATGACTAGAATCCTAGTCAGAATGACTAGAATCTGATGAAGAAAATGTGACCAGGCGATCTGGTAAAAAAAATCAAAAAATGATTAGACTTTTTAAATTTTCTTTAGAGTGTATGTTTTTGTTGATGCTTGTTACATAACTTGTCAAAACTCCCGTGGGATGGGCAACTTTGAAATCCTGAGAACCCCCTTCTATTCTTTGATTGTTGGAAATTTTATGCCATTTTATTTCGTTCTTGTCTGCAGAAAGACAACTTGATGAGATTGAAAATCCGGATATATCATTTGTCATGCCTGAAAGGATGACAAGTATATATAAGAGGGGAAGCATAGGGTCTCCTCCTTGGGTAAATTTTTGGATGCTATACATGCAAGTAATCCTCCTCTCAAAAAATGATTTGAAATATTATTTCTGCCCTTTTTTCCTCATAGTTTGCTCGATATCTATAGGAAGTCTGCTTAACCTGACAACCTGTCAGTCATATATTAAAAATTATTTAGACGGATTGTTATTTTGTATCGGATATATTGTGTTCTATCCAGATCAATACCATGCATGATATTTTGCTTCGTTTTTTCCTTGTGAAAATATTCTCTCAGAATGGTCAGACTCATTTAATGTCTTTTAAGAAATCATGAAATCTTCGCACATGTTAGTATGTAACTTTGTAATGTTACAATAGGATCCATGTAACTTCACAATGATTGTTACCATTCATTGTTGAATTTAGCATGATTATTCTGCAGGGTCACTATTCTTGTTCTTCACTTATTTTTGGCAAGCAGTAACGTACCACAAATATCATTTGTAATTGTTCGCAAGCACGTGTTAACAAATACTTTCTTGTTCAAATGCAAATTTTGTGTAAAAATTTGCCTTTTCATGAAGCGTGATGGGTTTATCCAACTTATTGCCTTTTTAAATATATTTTTCCTTATTTTTTCTTCTTTGTTTTTGGCAAATGAAAACATTTTCCCAACGGTCGAATCCACAAGTCCTTTTTTTTTTTTTTTTTTTTTTTTTTTTTTTTGAGGGGGAGGGGCGGGGGTGCTATTATGCGACTTTATAAGTCTTCACTAGATGCTCTTACCATTGTTACGATATTCATTAAGAACAAAACTCCAGCTGTCAGTATTTTGCTGTGATTAGTATATTTTGACAGGGTCACTAATTTTTCTTCACATTACTTGGGGAATCTACAACATATCATGAATATTCTTGATTTCTGTCCAAGGGTCAACAGCTACTTTGGTACTCAAACGAATATTCAATGTGAATCAATGACTTTTCATTATAGACATTGGGAGAGTGCTCCTACAAAAAACGGTAGGCAGAATTGCGTCTCATTTGTTTCACCTGCTAGAAACATTTTAAAAATATTTTTATAATTATACCTTTTTCCTCTCTTTTTTTTTTAAAGTGAGGACATTTTCCTAGAGTATCATGCGGTTCTGTGGAATTATTTCCAATTTTCTTGGAGAGATTGGACAACTAAAATGACTAAAACGTCTGTATTAACATGTGTGCTTGTAAAGTGACTGATACGATATATTTACTTTAAATAATTCCATGTTTGTATGTTTGTTATCAATATTCTTAATTATTACCATGTTATTGTTCTTTTTTTATTGCTTCTCTTCTTTCCACAGTATGTGATCTTCCTTTCTCTTTACTTTTGTCTCTCACGGGTATGATGCGTAAACCTATTACTGGGCACTTAACGCTATTCTGTCCTAATATAGGAAATTCTAAAATGTCTTGAAAATTACATGATCATGATGATAACAGGGGAAAATGCAAACGAACAATATCAACTAATCAATCTAATATCCGAAGATATGCGCTCTTTTTCGAGGTGTCCGGTAATGAGACATGATCGGCAATACCACCTACTATGCCGAAAACCATCTTCGGGCAAATCCAGATAAGACTCAAGTCGGTGCTTTCCATCTCAAAAGTCGTGATGCAAACCGCAAACTGAATGTCCACTGGTATGGGAAGAGACTAGAACACACAGACAAACCGGTGTATCTAGGAGTTACTCTGGACCGCACTCTAAGTTTCAGAGACCATATCAGCAAGACCAAGGCAAAGGTGGGAGCCAGGAATAACATCTGGAGAAAGCTGGCAAACCCCAAGTGGGGAACAGATCCAGGAACCATTCGAAGTACTGCCCTTGCCCTGTGTTACTCAGCAGCTGGGTATGCCTGCCCAGTCTGGGGACGTTCCTCACATGCCAAGAAGTTGGATCCTGTTCTAAATACAGCTTGCAGGGCCATCTCTGGTTGTCTTAAGCCTACTCGGGTTGATGACCTCTACCTGCTGTGTGGAATTGCCCCTCTTACAGTCAGAAGAGAAATGTCTTCAAGAGTGGAACGCACCAAACAGGAAGAAAACATTCGCCATCCACTTTTCCAGCATGTCCCTCCACCAAAGAGGCTAAAATCCAGGAAGAGCTTTCTACATGCAACAACCCCTTGATGGCAATCCCCGGAGCTGCAGGATAGAAGCAACAGAACAACAACTGAAACCCCATAACCTGTCTTTTGAGCCCAAGGAGTCCCTCCAAATAGGAGCCAGCGAGCCATGGTCAGTTTTGCTTTTTCTGAATCGCCTTAGAACTGGAGTTGGAAGATGCAAAGCCCTGATGCAGAAATGGGGATACAACCTTGATGGATCTACCGAATGCGACTGTGGGGAGGCCCCACAAACAATGGAGCACCTACTAAACTGCACCCTGCTACCAGAACCCTGTACATCATATGATCTCCATGATTACAACCCACTTGCCAGCCAGAGCCTGTGTTTTGCAGTGGCTGGGAAAAGTGTAGCAACACGAGAAGAAGAAGATCGGTAATACGTACAGTGACTATACAGGAACTAAAATTCAGAGCTACAAACTTCCCTCGTTAGGCATGAAAAGCAACTTTTTTGGTGTGAATCTTCCTTAGGGTATGATTTTAGCCAAGGCGCCCTCGCGAATCATGACCGTAACAATGAACTAATTTCTATTATGAACAGAATTCATGAAACGTGCAGTCTAGACATAATTTACTCAATACAAGAGTCCATTCCCATTGAACATGAATGTTCTTTCTGCGTTGTTCGTTTTTGAGATATTATGCGCAAAAAAATGTGGGTAGAAAAAAAAAACCAACTAGAGTTTAACAAGTACAACTATACAGGTGGGCTGTGGAACAGTCATGAATGAAGTATGAACTAGGCATGCGCGTACATAATTATATTAATGCTTGCGCAATGCAGTGTTTTAAACTTTTTACATGGTATGAAAGCACCTTTGACGGTATAAATTCTAGACCTAGTAGATACAAGCAGATACTCGAACCCCAACAGTAGAAGTGTTGCAAAAGCTAGGATGGGTTCCCATAGATGAGAGATGGAAATTTCAAAAAAATCAAACTTGTATACAATGCTCTGAATGGAAATACTTATATAATATTGAATGGCCTTGAGTGGGATACAAGGATTATCGCACGAGCTATGAGCATATTTCACGAGTCGGCACGACGAGTGAAATATTTTCAAAGCGAGTACGATATATCCTTGTGTCCCACGAAAGAAAAGCCATTCAATATTATTATTATTGATTGTATGATACCTAGTTCCTCAATTTTCACCATTACATGTCCTTATGTTTTTGTATTGACTTAGACATAAAACACAGGTAGAAAAACATTTTTGTCCTTACCCAAGCATTTTGCAATGACAATGACAATGACAATGACAATGACAATGATTTTATTTCCCATGTCACCCCTTCCAGGGTATTGGAGAAACAATAATTCACAATCCGTTTGTATACACAAGAACAACTATATACAAATATATACAATATTTACAGTATGTCTGTGTAGAAAAAAACACCAAAAAAAAAAAAAAAAAACACACAACTACAACAAGCGTACAATATTATGCACTGATTTGCACAGACACTTATTCCGTAACGTGGGTGTAATGGAAACTAGAATATTGCCTGGCTATAACAAACAATGTACATGTATAAAATTAATCAAATAAAAGTGTAAGAAGCAATGAAACAAAGCTAAACTACAACAAAACAACCCAAAATATAGTAGGTGCACCTATCAGTATATACATTGTATAAACATATTTGAATATTATATATTGTACAATATCTAAGCATGGAGGGACATTATCCCCTGACAGAATTTCGCTAGATTAGTTAAAACCTTCATATCTTTAGAATTAAACAATTGCTCCATTTTCAATGAACTTGGTCTGTTTCGGAAGCACGGTTTTACAAATCTCTTTCTCATAGCATCTGTTGCCGAGCATTCAAAAATATAATGAAATTCATCCCCAATCTTATTTTGCCTACACAACGTACAAATTCTGTCTTTTCTTGCAATATTAACATATCTACCAGTTTCAACAGGAAGTTTATGATTCGAGCAACGAAATTTCGACAAATGAACTCTATTTGAAAAAGGTAATTTGATAAGGTAGTTTTCAAGACCAACATTGTTCTTAAAAATTCTATAATTAGTGCAATACGTACTTTCATGGATATTACTTCTCCAATTTTGCGAATAAATGTCTCTTAATCTCAATCTAATCGCTGAACTAAACCATGAATAAGAAACATTTCTGTTGTCATAAAATATATTAGACATACCAATCTCGTGGAGACTACGTTCAATATATAATAACCATGGGGAAGAATAAATAGCTTTGTCATGTAAAAGTTTCAAAATATTACAAACTGTATTTGCTAATTTAGCCTCTTTACCATTAACAGTTCGGAACCAAAACTTTAGCATTCGTTCCTTAATATTTAAAGACATTTCCATCCTTCCAAGTTCTCCAACAGCCATGCCATTGTGTGTGTTCTTCCGTAGTCGTAAAACCTGTTTACAGAACTGGGTTTGCAACAGTTCTATCTGAGAAATATTTCCATGTCCCCAAATTTCACTTCCGTACAGAAGAATTGGCACGACAAGACGGTCGAAAAGTTCAACTTGAATATCCAACGGCGACCTCAGTTGCCTTGATTTTATAATCAAACTGTACATTGCTCTTTTTGCTTGATTATATTGTTTATTAATAGCTCTCTTAAACTTATTATTGTAAGAAAATATCACACCCAAGTACGTATATTCCTCTACAACTTCTACTATGTCATTATTAAACTTAAACTGCGCATATTTTCGAACTTTTCCTCTCGAAAAAACAACTACTTTTGTTTTACTAATGTTAACCTCTAGTGACCACAAGTTACAATAAACGCTAACAGCATCAAGAGCTGCTTGCAATTCATTCTCATTTTTCGCAAGTAGGATGGTATCATCTGCATACAATAGTGAAAAAAGTTTCAAGTATATATCAACACCTTCCGAGAGCAATGAATTGTCAATTTTAGTAGGTAATAAATCAACACCATCATATTTTTCTCTCACGAAAGATACAAAATCATTAATGTATAACGAGAAAAGTAATTAGTCCATGGGCCAGGAACCGAAAAGGTCCCCCCCCCCTTAGGCACAATTTTAAATGATGTTTTTCTGTTAGCTAGGACCCTCAGCTATCAGAATCTGCTTGTTTGCCATAAAGTTGGTGGTGGGTGTGGCCACCAGGGCCGTTACCATGGTAACGGACCAAGAAAAATGTGAATTTTAGGAAAAGTCATATAATTCCAATTCACCAATCTAAAAATACTTGGAAAGCATCCTAATATATGTATTTTGAGGTGCCCAATCGATTGCAATCATAATCAGAGTCATTTAAAGTCATGATCATGTCAAAAAATGGCCGTTACTATGGAAACGGTACCATAAAAAGTGGGTATTTTTGACAAATTTCTAAACATATCATATTTTGTTAGACAAAAAGGTGTCTGCACAGGCCTAAAGTATGTTTTTCTATTAGCTAGGACCCTCAGCTATCACAATCTGCCGATTTGATGTACAGTTGGTGGTGGGTGTGGCCTCTAGGGCCGTTACTATGGTAACGCATCAAAATATACTGGAATTTTAGAAAATACTGTATATTTGTAATTCAGTAGCTATAAAATATATGGTTAGCATCCTGATATGTGTATTTCAAGCTGCCCCACTGATTCCAACCACAATCTGAGCCATTCAAAGTCATGGGCGTGTCATAAAAGGCCGTTGCTATGGAAACGGTCCAACAAAAAGCTGTTATTTGTGAAAAAATCTATAACTAACCATTACAAAATAGAAAGAAAAAGGTGTTTGCACAATCTTTAATAAAGTTTTTATATTAGTTATGACCCTCAGCTATTATAATTTGCCTGTTTGACATCAAGGTGGTGGTGGGCGTGACCGCTAGGGCTGTTGCTATGGTAACACATCAAGAAATACTGGTATTTGAGATAATAACATGTATTTGATATTTAACAACCTTGAATACAAGGCAAGGATCCTAATAGATGTATTTCAAGCTTCCCGACTGATACCAACCCCAATCTGAGTCATTTGAAGTCATGGGCGTGTAAAAAAGGGCTGTTGCTATGGAAACGGTCCCACAAAATGCTGATATTTTTGGAAAATATCTATGATTTATCAATACAAAATAGAAAACAACTGTCTGCACAATCTTAAATCATGTTTTTCTGTTAGCTAGGACCCTCAGCTCTCATATTCTTCCTGTTCGACATAAAGTTGGGGGTGGGCGTGGCCACTAGGGTGGTTACCATGGTAACACACCAAGGAATTTTATTTTAGAAAATACCATATATCTGTAATTCAACTTCACAAAAACAAATTGTAACCATCTAACTCTATGTATTTTGGGGTGCCCGTTTGATTGCAAGCAGAATCTGAGTCATTGGAAGTCACTGTCATTTTAAAAACATGGCTGTTGCTGTAGAAACAGTATGATAAAATTGGAATATTTCTGTAACTAATCAATACAAAACAAAGAACAAGTGTCTGTGCAGCCTGAAGTGGTGTTTATCTGTCAGCTAGGACCCTCAGCAATAATCAAAAGCTTCCTAATAGCCACAAAGTTGGTTGTGGGTGAGACTGTCAACGTAGATACCATGGTAAGGCACCAAGAACCATCAGAGTTTTAGAATAATAAATAATAATAAATTGATCTTCATTACCCAGGATAGCCACATCAGCAATATTAATGCCTTGCAACTGTCATTGCCCGGTACACATTTCATACATCTGGGTCAAGCGAAACAAATGTGCGCAAAATACCTTGCCCAGGGATGTAAGCACCGATCAAGGATCGAATCCAAGACCCCTCGTATGAGAGTGAAAGGCCTTCACCAATATACCACAGTGCTTCCACTATGTATTTGTAATGAAACGAAGTACAGTGTAGGCATCTAATTATACACAAATGAAGCTGCGCCTTTAATTGCAATCAAAAGCCGGGATATTTTAGGTCACAGTCATATAAAAATATGCCGTTAAGGAATAGCATAATAAGAAAGTGAATATTGTTTTTGAAGAAAGTGATATTCATGTATCTGAATCATGAATTATCATAAACAAGTGCCTGAGTTCGTAAATTTGTAACTGTCCTATTGATTCAAATCCAGATCAAGAATATTTTCCAGGTTGGAGGCCTCAAGTTCATGTCTGGTAGGACACTTGTTATGGCAAACGAAGATGCAAATGTTAAAATAGATATGCATGGCTTCTGAAAATTCACTGCATAAGTCAATTCATATAATATTGAAACAGTACCACTGTACTTTTAGATACTCTCATCTACTGTGTTCTCGTATTACACAGGATTCGTTGCTGTAACTTTGACTGCTTGGTAGGTGTTGTACTGTGGCTGTGAGCACCAACATCACCTTAAGAATATTGGCATTTCAGAAAGTGGCATTGTTGTAGTTTAACATTTAAAACAATATAACAGTCTAGACATGCTAGATATCTCCATTGCAAGCAGCCTGAATGATTGCATTGAAAATGTTAATCACTGACGATGATCATATCCAAATAATCGCTGTGAAGGCAGATATGTGATCGAGAAAAAAAAAAGAAAGAAAAAAAGTGGCATATTTCTGTGATTTTATAACACGAAACATAATGTTGGTGATGATATTATTTTTATAAAATGAATTTCTGTCTGTACTGCGAACTGCAATGTGTCGGTATTGAGTTCACGGTCATTTCACGGTCATCTGTGAACTGATAAGTGAGGTGCACAAGTGTCCACACGCAGATGACATGATTGAGAGCTACTCCACTTTCCCCCTGCAAGGGGTTCTTATAAATGGGTGCCATTGGGAATCAGAAGTTAGAGAGCATCCTTTGAATAGAGGTACGGAACATTTTCAGCAGAATTCCTCTTCCAACAACACCCGATACTTTGGATGAGGTTGAGGATTACCCGTCAGAGTTATCATGAAGAACAGATACAAGAGGGCGTTGACAGACTTCAGAAGTACATACAGAACCATACTAACTTGAATTCCCTCTAGAGTGAAGTGAGAATTCACTCATCATCTTCATCCAAACCATAGAGACCTTACTCCAGCATTTCAAAAAATTGTATTCTCTTCCAACATAGTGCTGAAAGTAGATGGCACCTGTATCTCCATCCTGAGTTCTGACTTTATTCTGCCAAACAAACACCAGCAAGATTTGATAATATCCTCACCATGGCCTTCTCAGCCTGTGATTCAAGCCAGATAAGAGTGCCTCACCATATCAGACTAGTAAGAAAGTCAACCAAATTTTAATAAGAGAATACTCAGTTCAAATAAGGCTGCAGAAAGCCTTAAAGCTTTAAAAGATATATTGACAAACCCACTGGTGTTCACTAATTTCACAACATCATGGACTTAGCCACTAAACTGCGCTACCCCCATCCTTTATCCAACCATGCTTAAGGCAAGATAGTTCAAGAAGAGCCATCTCACAAATTATTGGCTATAATTATCTCCTGTAAAGCCAAGAGAACTGCAGCTTACCTGTAAGGGCAACTAATGTGTAAACTTATAGGTCTTATGGTCCCCAACACATCAAGTCCATGACTAATATACATGTAACCCCAATCATGCAAGTCATGAGAATGCTGAGCTGCAATTGCACCACAGGCCTTCTCAGTGGCTCTTTTGAATACCTTCTGGCAAACATAAAAAACCTCCAGGCAGCTATCAGCACTTTAGTCCTGGACTAGAGCTATGATGAGGCACCCAAAAGTTCAATTCTTTGGCCCTGTTTCTGATGAAGTCCATATCCTAGACCACCTTGGTCATGCGGTTAATCCTTAATGAACATGCAGATTTCTTATGGGCAGGAATAGGGGAAAAATTGCTAAAGTCTATTCCAATCTCCCCATATTTATTTCAAGTAGACAGGTTTAGCTACAGACCGAGAAGTTTATCATCTTATGAATACATTAGGTTCTGTGACTGGAGGTTAATCCATCTATTAAGCCTCCACTGCCTGCCTCCCTCCCAACACCAAGGCACAGAGGTGGAAGCATAACTACTCAAGTACAGCTAACCAGTTAGGATCAACTGTTTTTACTGCAAAGGTCACAAATACAAACACAATTATCAACTCAGACACCCACATCTTGCCCGGAACTATCCGAACAGTTAGAAAATGTATTTGCAACATAACTGCTGCTGTGTTATAACAAAAATATGTCACCCTTTTTTTCAATTTCTGAATTTTCATAATAGTATTACCATAGTGACAACCCTGTTTTGACATTACTATGGCCTTAAATTATTTGGATTATGAATGTAATAACTCATCCAGTTTATGATATCTAGACCAATATCTTTTGTTTTTTTTTATTGTTAAAACAGAAATATAAGTCATTTTCAAACAATTTCCAATATTTTGATGGTGTGTTGCCACAGTAATGGTGCTGGTGCTCACACCCACCATATCGTCGTCAGTTTGAGACCAAACCGATAATAAGAATTATAATTGTTTTACCCGACTGTGACCTTGAAAGCACAAAAAAAAATTGCACTCAAATGGGCTGCTTAAAATAGATGTAATGCCTAAAAAGTATTTTCACGTTGTTGATTACAGATGTATGTTATTTCCTATTTTATTACCATGGTAACAGCCCGAGTGGTCGCCCGACATCCAATTTTGTGGCAGTCAGGGAGGATATAATACCCAGGGTCCTAGCTAACAGAAAAAAAATCATTTCAGGTTGTGGAGACCCTTATTTTATACAGTGTATTGAATAGTTACAGATTTTTTCACAAATATTTACTATTTCACCATATCGTTTCTATAGCAACAGCCATTTTTTGACATGACGGTGACTTCCAATGCCTCAGATTTTGCTTGCAATCAAACGGGCACCCCAAAATACATAGAGTTAGATGGTTACAATTTGATTTTGTGATGTTGAATTACAGATATATGGTATTTTCTAAAATTCAAATCCTTGGTGTGTTACCATGGTAACAACCCTAGTGGTCACGCCCACTACCAACTTTATGTCAATCAGGAAGAATATGAGAGCTGAGGGTCCTAGCTAACAGAAAAACATGATTTACGATTGTGCAGACAGTTTTTCCCCCATTTTGTATTGATAAATCATAGATATTTTCCACAAATATCAACATTTTGTGGGACCGTTTCCATAGCAACGGCCTTTTTTGACACGCCCATGACTTCAAATAACTCACATTGTGGTTGGAATCAGTGGGGCAGCTTGAAATACATATATTAGAATCCTTACCATATATTTTATGCTGTTAAATGACAAATATACGGTATTTTCTAAATTCCAGTATTTCGCTATATGTTACCATGGTAACGGCCCTAGCAGTCACGCCCACCTTGAACTCTATGGAAAACAGGCATATTATGATAGCTGAGGGTCATAGCTAATAGAAAAATATAATCTAAGATTGTGTAGACACCTCTCTGTCTATTTTATACTGATAAGTTTAGATTTTTTTTCAAAAATGTCCACTTTTTATGGTACCGTTTCCATAGTAACAGTCAATTTTTGACATGACCGTGACTTCAAATGACCTAGATTTTGGTTTCAATCAATCGGGAAGCTCAAAATACATATATTTAGATGCTTACCAGTCATTTTTCAAATTTCTCAATTAGAAATATTGGGTATTTTAGTAAATTCCTGTATTTCCTTGATACGTTGCCATGGCAACGGTCCTGGTGGCCACACCCACCACTTACTCTATGGCAAACAGGCAGATTCTGATAGCTGAGGGTCCTAGCTACCAGGAAAACATCACTAAAAATTGTGCCTAAGGGGGGGGGGGGGGGAGGGGGGTCTACGGTGGCCCACAGACTAAATGGAGATAGGTTTTCGCCCTGCCTTACACCAATTTTACAATCAAAATATTCCGATTTCTCTGAATGTTTAATAACTCGAGATTTTAAATTTGCGTACATGCTTTTAATTATATTGAAGAGTTTCCCACTTATTCCACTTTGTGAAAGCTTAAACCACAATGAAGTCCTATCTATAGAATCAAAGGCCTTCTTATAATCAATGAATGCACAATAAACTCTTTTCTTTTGAGATAGGTATAAATCTAAAAGAGAGTGTAAAACAAAGACATGGTCACTGGTCGAATAATTTTCTCTATATCCTGCTTGTTCCTCTCCAATTATATTATAATTATCTAAAAAGTAGTTTAATCTTTCATTAACTATCGATGTAAATAATTTACCAATACAGCTGAGCAAGGTAATTCCTCTATAATTATTAGGGTCTTTCGGTGACCCCTTTTTCTTGTATATTGGACATATAAGCCCAAGGGTCCAATCTGTTGGAATAATACCTGAATCAAATATTAAATTAAACAGCTTGGTGAGTAAACTGATCAATTGCCTAGGACTACATTTCAAACACTCATTTAATATCAGATCGACTCCAGACGCTTTGTTGCATTTCAATTTGGTAATTTGATTAATAACTTCTTCTTCACAAATAGGTTGATCGAATTCCCCAAAATGTAACAAATAATCATTGTTATGGTTTCCTAACAAATTACATCTTTGTGAAAGTAATCTATTGGTATCATTTAATTCCTGGAAATGAGTTCTAAATTCATCAATATCGACAGGACAATAATTTCCCCCCTTTTTCTTCACGTTAAGAATATTCCAATACTGTTTGGGGTCTTTCGTTTTTAAGTCACGCAAATTTTTATGAAGATTATTAAAATAGACCGAACGCGCCTTATTCACAGTTTTCTTGTATAAACGTTTCACGTTTTCAAATTCTTCTTGGATCGAAGTATCCGTAGCTTTCTTTCGTTTGTTTTTCAATTTGAAAAACTGCGATCTCAATATTATACACTCTTCATTAAACCAAGGTAAACAGTTTTTTGGTTTTCTCTTTTCACAATTATTAAAGCGACGTTGCAGAGAAGTTTTCTTCACCATTTTTGCTGTAGAAGCTGCATTCATATACACTGTCTTAATCATATCATAAATCTCATCAACTGATTCTTGACTAAGCATTTCGTTTTCAATATTACTAATCATGAAATTAATGTCATCATAAACATTTTCTTCAAGCCCATTCACGAAATCCTTTGAACGAGACTTATCCCATGCTATTTTAAATGAATCAGGACCTTTGTCCCTTTTTATAGTCAATTTACTATCTTCTATATCGTACTGAGCATTAATATCAAGGTGCACATAAATTGGATTATGCTTATCTGAAACAAAATTGTCGAACTCCTCAACCACAAACTTCTGCACATATTTATAATTTTCCTGAGTTGTTATGCAGTAATCAATAACACTTGTATTGGCATAAGTCAGACTGCCGGGAACATCAGCAGTATCCCGACCATTAATAATACTTAAATCCAATGACTTACAAAGCTCAATTAATTTCAAACTCTCTCGGGAATGACATGATTTATGTCGTATGAATTAAATAACTCCATATCTTCTTCTTTGTCACTAAAATCTGGCAGATTCCCCGTACGTGCATTAAAATCTCCGATTAAAAATAATGGTGCATCAAATGTACTCCTCAAATCAATAATATCTAAGCCTATATCTTCAAAACTGTCTGAATTATAGTATTTGGAATTTTCATGTGGGATATAAACAACACCTAATATTATACTAAAATTTTGATTCACGTCAATCTTCGTCCACAGTACATTATTGGAACGTAATTCATTTAATACTCTAATTTTATATTTGTCTTTTATGATCATACAAATACCATGGACACCTCCAAATGGTTGATTCTCATTTAATTTCTTTTTAAAATAAGCTTTGTAACCCTGAGGTATTAACTTATCATCCAAAATATCGGTTTTTGTCTCATAAAAACAGGCAATATCAACTTTCCTTATATAATCATTCAAAATACCTAACTCAAGCTTTGATCGTAGTCCACAAACATTAAAGGCCACCGCACACTACACGACCTGAGGTCGTACGACCTAGAGGTCATACGACCTAGTCCACGACCTCGCAAAAATTCAACATGCCAAAACCTGGGACCTGATCGTGCGACCTGGTCCTACGACCTGAAACTTGGGTGTTTGGTGACGTCATACCGTAGTTCGGAAGGTCGTACGACCTCAGGTCGTGTAGTGTGCGGTGGCCTTAACACCTAGAATTTGTCTTAACCTTTGCGTATTTAAGCGCGTATTCACTTTTTTACGCGTCACGCGCACCCCAAACCATGAGATATGGAGATATATTGCACGGTCATCTGGGTACTTTTACACTTTTTCATACAAATAATAATTAGGATTATTATTTGTATGAAGGGTTTTCAGGCGACCAGAAAAATTGGCGTATCTCATGGTTTGCGCATGAGTACCCGGATGACCGTGCAATTTTAAAACAATATCTCATGGTTTGTGTAAAAGTACCCGGATGACCGTGCAATATATCTCCATATCTCATGGTTTGGGGTGCGCGTGACGCGTAAAAAAGTGAATACGCGTTTAAATACGCAAAGGTTAAGACAATGGATGTATGCGCGCAGCTCTTGCAAGATGCTTGGGGTAAGGACAACAATTATTTTCTTCCTGTGTTTTATGTCGAAGTCCATACAAAAACATAAGGACATGTAATGGTGAAAATTGAGGAACTAGGTATCATACAATTAATAATAATAATATTGAATGGCTTTTCTTTCGTGGGACACAAGGATATATCGTACTCGCTTTGAAAATATTTCACTCGTCGTGCCGACTCGTGAAATATGCTCATAGCTCGTGCGATATATCCTTGTATCCCACTCAAGGCCATTCAATATTATATAAATATCTCACAGATTTGTTCATACAAGCATCAAGCATCCACTCATACCGTACCAGAAGTGCTAGAAGTTTCGGAATCAATATACCAAAATGTAGAACTGAAAAAGGAAAGAAAAGAATTGCAGTTGATGGCTCAATATTGTGGAACAGTATGCCAAAATCAATTAGGATTTCAGCAACCCCACAATCTTTCATTTCATCATACTTGCGAGTCCATAGACCTTAATCTCAGATTGACAATTCATCAACACCGTCAACTTGGCATAATTGTAAGTTTGTATAATTTGTATCTCTATGTGTTTTATTTTTCTTCCAACAGGGCCTTCTGGGAGAACAGTGCATGTCACGGATGGGGCCACCCTGTATATATAAGACTTAATAATAATAATAATAATAATAATAATAATAATAATAATAATAATAATAATAATAATAATAATAATAATAATAATAATAATAATAATAATAATAATAATAATAATAATAATAATAACCTGTAAGAGCATTTTAACATAATCATGCGCATGCGCGTAATTGTATGTTTTCACTCCTAAGACACTGGAAATTATTAACAATGTTCTGAAACTCATAAAAAATCAATCCAGGGGGATGTTTCATTAAGCTGTTCTTAAAGTTACGCTTGACTTTACGAATGACTTAAATATGACAAGCCAAATGGGATGCTCAGTCATTTTTAACTGCATCAACTAAAGTTGAACTGTGCAGATGTAGATTAACATTCTTATTATAACAAACATTTTTAATGTAAAGTATATTTTTTGCCATAATTTAATTGATGTTATTGGAAATACAGTCACACTTTTTTAAAACATCATGAAAAACTTTGGGCATCCTATCTAGCACTTCATATTCAAGTCGTTCGTAAAGTCATCTTTACGAACAGCTTTATGAAACACCCCCTGATACAACTTTTAAAACATGACTAAACTTGTACACGCATGTGCGTGCATGCAAGTATTATTTCGAGTGTGCACGTACTAGAGGGTATTAATCAATGCACGCACCAATTAAAAAAAAAAGCCCTGAATACATGCACAGGAAATTCTACATCATCTTAGGCATTTTAACCGTTTGCAAGAGCGTTCAAGAAAATATATTAGAAATCATACAGAAATAGTTAGAATGCTAAAACAGTCAAAGATTAGTCATTTTCACCTGACTTGGCAATCTGTATAAGGCACGTAAGGCTGACGAGCGTGCATGCACGCACTCGAGAAAACTTTAAAATGTTTAAATGGACTAAAATAAAGTGCCCAAAATTGATCCTAGACCGTTTTTGAGCATTTTCAAAACTGGTATCATGCCAAATATGGTTATGTTTTGACTTTCTGGTGCAGAGATATACAGTGTGTTTCTTTAAAAAAGGAAACCCAATTTTTCCCATCGATTAGAAGAAAAATAAATATTTATGGGCTGATTTTTAATATTCATGTCAAAGATCAATTTATCCTCTTTCCAAATGATTCCAAATATGTAATGATATTGTCATGCATGAATAAATTTGAATGGTTTTAAGGGAGTGATGTCAAAAGTAGTTTGCGCACAGAAGTAATGCAAAGTGTAATTCCATTAGGTACAATGCAAAGAAACAAAACAAGTGATAAAGACGCATAGCAAAGAAAAGTGATATTACAAGATGTTTCCCTCCTCATATTTCAACATGTATGCAACCTTGAATGATAAACGAGTCCAAAATTAGCCTCAATGTCCTTCCAAATGACGGCCTTGTCTTTCCAAGCAAGTGTGTGCTCGAGAAAGCAGAGTGAGATTAAACGAACGGTTATTCATTGTGCAGATGAATAGATCACATTCTGGTGCGCAAATCAATTTTTACATTGCTGGTTTAAAACTGTTTTCGTTCAATGAGCCCAGACTCTTATCATTACAAACATGACAAATGTGGTAGCATATGAAAGGGAATAAAATCCCTCTTTTTATGATGTATTACAGTGTACAATAAATCAAGTTATGTTTATTTGACGAAATGTTGCTGAAGAAAATTGGGTTTCCCTTTTTTAAAGAAACACTCTGTTTAGTCTGGGAGCCTCCATTAAAACATACCCTTAACTCCATACATTTACTCGTACTGTAGAAAAAATATACTTCTTATAGCCAATAGCACATATTGCATATTTTTGTATATGTTATAATTCTTGCAAGTATAATAGTATATACGTAGATATATATAAATCTATGTATTGTTAAGGAGACCCCAACACAAGCCATGTGCTTCCTGGGGCCCTCGCCTCCTTCCCCCATGTTTTCTTGTCAATGTAAATTTAATTTTTGTATTTATTTGAGTAAGAGAAGGAAATAAATGTGTTTTGAATCTGAATCTACATTACTAAAATGCTTATTTTGACACCAAATTGCACCCCAAGAAAGTTACACTACTCAAGATTGTACTATGTAAATTTGACCTGAATTGAACGAAACATTGTGGAGTTATTAAAGTTGTAATGCCAGAAAAGGGTTTTCTCTAAATCCAGAGCATTTTGGGCAGCAAAGCTTCGTCTAGGGGCACTTTGGTGTCTTTTTGTTGTTTTTTTCAGGTGCATGTTACACAACCCTTCCCAATGGAAATTTTTGTCAGCTTTTATATTTTATTAAGGTACACTCATACCTCTTCCTTCCGACAAACTTCGTCCATGGGCCTCACTGAGGTGGAACACTTACCCCAGCTTTAAGGTGTCGACTGACAACGCATCCCGACGGAAATTTTTGTCAGTTTTGTGTGTTTGGTAATGTAGACCCGACTTGGGTCCCTTTAGGGGGCTCTGGGTGCCAAACCAGGGCCCTGTTTCATAAAACTTGTCATCAATGACAAGTTGCACTGACTGTTATAAGCTACTAAAACCCTTGCATCTGATTGGCTATAAGAGCAGATTTGTCGGTAAACATCACCGACAAGACAATTGATGAAATGCCCCCCCCCCCCCCAAGGCGGCTTCGTTCAGGCTGACAAGCTTCTTGTGAATCACAAAGATGCTCTAAGTAAATTTAAGAGGTCAAATCTCATATGTAAAAATGGGGTGACTGTCTCGGGACAGGCTCCTGGCCTAATAGTATATGTCGGATTTTTTTAAAACAAAATTTCACCTAGATGACGTCACAATGCAATGACCATGTTGAAAAGGTACGAGTGAAGAGACAATAAATATAACTACTATTTTACCAAATTTAAGTACATTTGAACAAGCCGTTTTGTAGATGTTGTGCGTACAAAAAGTAGGTAGAAGTAAAAGTAAATGAATAATACTAAAGAAAGAAAGAAAATTCGAACGAAAAGAGATGGTTTGTACTTCAAGTACAGCCTACCTAATACATAAATGATGAAGAAAAAATCGTTCAAAAACATGAGGTCGTCTGTACTTGAAGTACAACCCAGCGATAAACATCACCAACCCGACCACCCTGACACCAACATTTCTATACCTTGAGGGTTTCTCTGAGGGTAAGTTCGCTGAGGAACAAGTCTTCCTGTAAGACGAAACTGATGTGTCTCTTCAAACGTTTGGTGAGGGGTTGGCCATTCAGAAGAATATCCCCAGATTCGAGCGCCCTCTGTCGACCTGCCAAGCATGTCAGCAGCAAGGTCTTACCAGCACCTGGAAGATGAAAGCAAGTACATGTATTGGGAACTGTTTAAAGAGAGCAAGTCATTATTTGGCCAGAAAAGGAAAAAAAGTTTATGGATTTGAATAGGCTGAAATTTTATTACATTAAAAAAGAAGTCTCGGAGTGCCTCCTTTAAAATAGCATTATTTTTATTGCAATGTTGAGCGAGAAAATATGTTCGTTAGTAGCAATCACTCAATATCAAAGCTCTACTCGATTCCATCGCCCCCTGAGCAAACTAAACCGGAACAAAACCAGATTGAATTATATCTGACCGGTACTCACCGCTCGGACCCATGACTGCCAGGAGCTGACCGGGTTCAGCCCTACCCGAAACTCCACGAAGAATCTCCCTTTTGTTGATGGTGAGACGGAGGTCAGTGAACTCTATAAACGCCACCTTCTTGTGATAGCTAGACATCATGGATATCTTTTCCTCTGGCTGATTATAAATGAGTGAGAATAAAAAATGACAAATTCAATAAAATGTTGATTAAATGATTACTGACAATGACGAAGAGAGAGAAATAAATTTACATTTTATTTCATGCTTCCGATGAATACTTATAATTTTCCTGATTAAATTAAAACTACCTCATTATTGCTTATAACCCCATTTCTACACTACATTAATGGATTGTATCTCTTTAGCATATTTTTTTTCTCCAAGAATCATGATTTTTTTTTTTTTTTTGGAGCCAGTTAGCATTTGGAGCCAAGTGTAACAATTAAGAATCAATGCTGGAATTGTATTTCTGTAACAAAATCGCTCTAACCAAATGCTTTTGTAGACAAAATAAGTCCCACGACCGATTTTGAAGACAAACCCTTTTTTGGTAAGATGAGGTTGTTTTTTTTACATGACTGATTATGTTACAAGTCACAAGTGGTACACTTGGCGCGTCATAGCCACATAGTAATTGGCTAGGCAATTGGCGACCCACCGAAACAAAATCCATTCCAAATGTAACCGTCGAGTTCTCAATACAAAATCAGTTCCATGTTTTTATACTCGGAAGGGAGTTTTTAAATTAATGGTTGTATCGTCGGACTGCAAAAGGGAAAAACGGTACATGTACATCAAATATCAACGCAAAGAAAAGGGCGAACATTATTATCCTTTTTAGTACTTCAAGTCACCAGGTCACAAAACCTTAATTTCTTGCGGTTTCCTTAAAAAGTGTCTGCGAATCTTCAGGAAGAATTTTATTTTATAGCCTCATAATAAAATGTAGTGCGTCTGCTGCCTAATCTGAAAAAAAAGACTGTTAGTCTGGCAGCCTGTCTTAAAAGTTTCATCCCTTCGCGCCATCTAGCCCATGCAACTGTGTAAAACGAAATAACAAGCCTTTGAAATTAGAAAACGCACACCCAAAATACAAAATCTCCGTCGAGGAGGGGTTGTCAGACGCCCCTAAATTTCAAATTAGTTTGTTTTTCATTTAAAATCCATGGGGAAAGACCGTTTTCAGAAGGAAGAAGTATAGGCAGATAGGTATCATCACAAAATATGAAAATTAGCAAAATATTTTCCAGATTGTGTCAGTTAGCCTTGAAAAACGGTGCTTAACATTTGCCCCCCCCCCCCCTCATAGAGATGCAAGGTATGGGCGAAACTGTCAACGTGAAAGTTAAATAACAGTACCGTATGTGATTGTTTTCATTTTTTCCTTGCTACGTATACTGAGCAGAGAGCTCCACAGAAACACAAAACAACAACAACAAACAAAGAAATAAACAAAGAAATAAACAAAGAAATAAATCGTCATCGAATTCTTCAGAGAATCAAGAGGAAGTATCTCATTTGATTCTTCCGATTTTGTTCGGAACTTCGTCGCTGTTACATCATTTCCAGCTGAAAAAAATTAAAACCAAAGGACATATCTCACTCTCCTGTCCAACTTCCTCATATAATTGTTTTCACCCTGCGTGAGCGCGTGCCCGTGTGTGTGTGGTCCTCATCACTACGGCAGGGGTGTATCTAGATTTTGCATGGGGAACGGGGGGGGGGGGGGGGGGGGGGGGGGGGTCTAATGGTGCTGGAAGGACGAAATTCGCAAACCTCTTTGCCCCAAAACTAATCGACCACTAATTTATTTTCATGATTTTTTTTCTTCAGAAAAATAAACGTGATAAACAGGTTCTCTTTTTTTGAGATATTGATTTTACCTTCATGGGCTAACAAAATATCAAGAACTGAAAAAGGGGGAGGTCTCATGATTGTAAGCACTCAGCAAACGGCTCATACGAGGCAACATTGACAGGCACTATGTCTATAAAGTACTAACGACTGATATCTATTGAAATAAAATTACATCTTCCGAAACGTTTGGAAGGCCGGGAACTGACTCAGTTTCCGGTTCTGGATCGGGAAGAAAAATGTACCCTCGCAGTAACCACCCCCCCCCCCTCCCCCCAAAAGCACTTCTAAAACTATGATGCTTCCACTGCTCCTGCGTGCAGGGCAACATAGATCGGTAAGAAATCGATATTCAATGATTAAGATTGGTAAGAATTCAAAATACTCCTTTATAAATATTTAAAGACACTGTCATAAGAATATAATAGTTGCGATTTAATCAATATTTATTATGAAATTAAAGATCAAATTATATTAATGTTTGTTTCACTATAATGGGATGCGGAACCTTGGGAGGAAGGTGTATTGGAGTGCAGATTTACCCAAATGATATCTGCGCCTATCAAAATAACCAGTGGTGCCTCTTTAACAACAAAGTGGGAAAAGTTCATAGTGTGAATAGTTGCCCCCTGTTCAACTTTTGAAAATTGTCCCAGTACAGTGTATAATGCAGCCTGGTGCCGATTTTAATTCTCCGAACCGCGAAATGTCCCCCAAGATCTATCATCTGGGTGTGTGAATGTTCCTTTAAACTGGCCCTTATGTTAAAACATCAAACAGCCTAACAGTTGCTGTCATAAACGACAGGTGTTCTTCGAGATGAAAGCAGTGGAGTTGCTGTATGGGGGGGGGGGGGGGGGGGCAGGGACACGGGGGCAAGTATATCCCGGCCCTCGATGAATAACGAAAGGGGGAGATTAAAAAAGCGATTAAAAACTAGGAGGGCCGAAAGGGATGCGAAAAGAAGTTAAAACCTTCCAACACCCTCCCACTAATCAATGGCCTGTTAATTTGCATTATATTCATAGACTAAGACCGCTGTGCCCCCATGATAACTGTGCCCCTCAAGGGCTGAACCTGCCACGCTACGCCACTAGAAGAAAGTGCCCATTTCGTAAAGTCATTCCACCAACCAACTTTATATCATCATGATTATGATGATGTTGTTGGTAGCTTACTACAGTGTATGTTCACCAAAACGAGGCGTATTTTCTTTGCAAATCATCATTTTGGCATAAAAATGCTAACTTTCGATAGCATACCCATAACCCACTACTTGCCCATTATTTGATGACGGTGAATCATATAATAGTCACAAATCCGAAATGATATTTCTTACATTGGGATTCCTTAGCAAGCATTGAAATTTGACTTCATCCAGCCCGCAACCCTCCGCCCCCCCCCCTGCCCCACTCTATTCTGGGTTCCCCCTTCCAGATTTGTATTCTTTAATATAGTTTTCTCACCCTACGTTATCTATTTACTTTTCGTCTTTTGAACCAAGAAGCGGATCCAAATGGCCTGTGACAACCTAACTACCTCCGCCACCGTAAAAAAAATTCATAATCTCTTATTTTGTGTCTTTTTTCTTTTTAAAAACGTGTTATTTATGTAATACTGAATTGAGTGGGATAAAAGGGTATATCACGCGAGCAATGATCATTTGGATTAACCCCCCGGACCCAATTTGGCTACGCTTATTGCAAATGTGCCGACATCAAATCGAAATGGAAAAATATGCCCGTAAATTCCCTACAGAAAATTGGAATGTGCCAACATAATCTGGAAATATTCGTTATATCCCCCTGACCCCATATTTTCCTACCGTGTGGATGTGTAATAGGTGTGAAGATATATATATATATATATTTTTTTACCTAAATACCTTTTATAAGGCTTGGTAAAAGACTCATCGTATACTTGTTAAAACTTCGTCAAGCTCTTGTTAAACGTCTGTCAAACTGTCGTTAAAAAAATTGCCAGGCCGTCAACAAGGTCAAAGAAAAAAGTCAGACTGTCATAAAAAATTGTCAGACAGTCATAAAAAAAAAATGTCAATCTATTGTCAAGAATTTGTCAGACCCTTATGTCAAAAATACCTTACCTTTTATAAGTCTTGTTAAAGACTCATTGTATACTTGTTAAAAATTGTCAAGCCATTGTTAAACGTTTGTCAAACTGTCGTAAGAAATTTGTCATGCAGGCTGTCAAAGAAATTTGTCAGGCTGTCCAAGAAAATTGTAAGACAGCCATAAAAAAATGTCTATTTTGTCAAACCCTTGTTTAAAAAAAATATTATTCCCAAATTAGTATTTGGTCATTTGCCGAAGAAGCTCTAAAACTTTCCCCTTATCTTCCTTTATGTCAACTGAATATGGAAAAACAGTAAACAATTGTATTTCATTGAATGTGATAATGATATATATAATGATATGTCGAATACAATGGAATCGATGAATGTTCATTAGTGTATACAAATTAAATAGAGGCCGTATACTAGTATGTGCTGATGCTTCTGCACCTTTTTCTGGGATGTTATGTTTTCATATTCGTCCGCCCCGCCTCCCCCCCCCCTTTATTTTTTTGTACATACAGGGAAAAACATGGACTCAAAGGCCCGTATTCTGAACTCTGGTCTAAGCGTGACTTAAACCCAGTCTAAACCTGCCCTTTAAACCGGAGTTTTAGAAATCACATTCTGAACTCCGGTTTAACTTGAACTCCAGTCTAATGTGGTTTAACTTTGTAATAACATCTTGCAGTTTAAGTCAGTTTAATCAAACTCTGGTGTAACTTAGACTGAAGTTTAAGTTAAACCGTAGTTCGAAATAGGGCCAATGAAATTAATTTTGTTCCTTTCCCACTAGGCTTGAACAGTCGGTTTCATACACAACCACTGGAGGGGGAGGGGGTGCACCGGTCTTACTCGATGGATGAAATGTGAAATAACAAGTCCATCGTTAGGGTGTGTGTGTGTGTGTGTGGGGGGGGGGTTGTGTGGTGTTATATCATTGTTACATCCCCTCCTCCCTCTTTTCTCTCTCCTTGTCTCTCCTTGCCCCCATGCCCCCCCCCCCGATGTACTCCACTGTTCACTTTGCTATTTCGCTTCAATATTCATACCAATAACAACTTTATCTAAACAGACAATCTTGGAGAAACACGAAGGTAGGATTCGGACATCGGTGATCTTATCAAAATAATTACGCCACTGAAAATGCTGTAAAGAGGCCTAAATCAACTCCCGAAGCAAGGATTAGATATTGCATTGTTGAATTATGAATTATGATCCCTTATCGAATTAATTCACCCTATGATACACAAATCTTAAATTGAATTCAGGGATTACATTTGACACCTTTCAATTTTTTTTGACTTCGGAATATCCTAATAAGAAATCATTTAATGATACCCCTGAAGGGACTTCCCAAAATAGTAGAGGATACGAATATGCGATCAGCCAACCGTTGAAGACAAATCGGACTTTAGTCGACTTGACTTTTTATGAACGTAGAAAAGTTCTTTCTATTGAATTTTTTTTTGGTGTGTGTGTGTGTGTGTATATATATATATATATATATATATATATATATATATATATATATATATATATATATATATATATACTAGCTGAAGCAGCCCGTGGGCATATCATCCACGGGCGCTAGCTGTGATTAATCTCAGTACCGTATATTTGTCACAATAATCAAGTGAATAAAGAAAAAAGTCGGGTAAAGTGTTATTTTTTTTTTACCAAGAAGTATTTACAACATGTGAGTATGTGTTATTCATCCAAATCTTGCATGAGTTCTGAAGAAAATACATTTTCATCTTGATGAAGACTAAATGACGATTGTTTTACTTTATGAATGACTGAATAATGATATTTATTTATGTTACGTCGGCCCTGTGGTCTGTGGATGACACACGATCTCATTTACACCTGGGCGGGATTCTCGCACACAGAGCATGGATATAATTATGTTCGAATAGTATATCCATTAATAGAACTAGAGTGAGCGATTTGATCTTGCCATGTTTCTGTGGTTTAATACTCAGAGAAATTAAGGCCATAAAAACATAACATGCATAATTAGCGGTACGTCCCTTGTAAAGGATGCAAAAATTAGAAAAAAAATGAATTTATTGTCATTTTCTTTTCAGGGGGATTATGGCCCCCTTATAAGTCTTGGGAGGACCGACGGATTGACCCTTCCCGACCGTACCCCCTCCCCTACCACATCGGCCTCCCGTCACCCCCAGCGCGAGGGTTAGTATCCTATACGTATTCATATCATAGTGGAAATATTTTCGAAGGAAATTTTGGTGGGGAGGGGGGGGGGGGGCTCCTTCTTTACACCGTGGCAACCGATGTTCCTAAGTGAAATAAAGAGTCCTAAAATATGAGTGGCCGAAATCCCCCCCCCCCCTTTTTCTACATCTAACAGTTACATGTTCCTCCCGGCTTCACCCTGTCTCATTAAACATCAACCCCCACAAAAAAAACACACAAACAAACAAACAAACAAACAAACAAACAAACAAAACAATTGTATCACAGAAAGAATTAGGTTCAACTAAGAAACAGCCCCCTCCCCCCCAAAAACCCACCAACAAACAAACAAACAAGCAAACAAAACCCTGAAAGTTCAATTTATAAAGTAATGGAATGCTTACAAAAATCAAACTTCCAAAGGAGCCGAAATTTTACAAATAAAAGGCAAAAAAGGTTACGGGCACCTGCATCGATCCGAATCGATCGCGACGACCGCCCCCCCCCCCCCCCCCGATGTTTTATTGAGGCCTGTACATAATCCGCGTAATACATCTAAAAGTTACATTTTCCTTCCGGCTTCACCCTGTCTCATCGAACATCAACCCCCACAAAAAAACAACAAAACAAACAAACAAAACAATTGTATCACAGGAAGAATTAAGTTCAACTAAGAAACAGCCCCCCCCAAAAAAAAAAAAAAAAAAAAAAAACACCAACATACTAATAAACAAAAAAAAACCTGTTGAAAGTTCAATTTATAAAGTAATGGAATGCTTACATAAATCAAACTTCCAAAGGAGCCGAATTTTCACAAATAAAAGGCAGAAAAGTTTACGGGCACCAGAATCGATCCGAATCAATCGCGACGACCGCCCCCCCCCCCCCCCCCCCGGGATGTCTCATTGAGACCTGTACATCATCCGCGTAAATCACTTGCTGAATTAAAAAGCAGATTGCAGTAGGAGCAGATTATGATACTCTAAACAGGGAAACCCGTCTATCTCTGACTTTTATACCATTATTAACGGCGATTTTATATCTTGCTGAAGGTATTTTACATCCTATTTGAGGATTACATCATCATCATAGACCTCTTTTTAGCCAAAAGGAACCGTAAAAGAAATTTAACCTACTTTGGAACACACTACCGAACCATATTCCCCCCCCCCCTTCCGCGGATCTATCATCTCTGAATTTGCTACCCTTTTTCTTGATTTTTGCTTTTTTGATACCCTAAACGCGTAATCCGGGTTATGCGCTTATTGTTGAAAAGGTACCCTTTTTATCCGTGTTCATGTACGTGTACCGGCTTCAATGAGACATGTCCCCCCCCCCCCCCCCCCCCACCGTAAAACCATAGAGTTACACACGCACTAAACTGTTATGTAACCATGAAGCTACAAATAGTAAATGGAGCAGTACACTTACATGTGCGAACAAATAACACGTGTGTTGTATACTCTGAAGCCAATATACACATGCGGATATGGCATTGGAGAATACGTCACGTTGTTCTTTGGCAATACACCAATGAAGTTTCTCCCCTTCACAGGTAATCGGTATGGGTTGGGGGCATAACAGAAGGTACTTTTTCCGTGCTACGACAGTGAGCTGTTCTATCGACAGAAATATTACTCCGTCCGGAAATTCAATGTTTAAAAGTGAATTTATGAAATATGGACGGCACTTCAGCACTTAAAAAGTGCCTCCCAACCATCTGGGGACTATTCCCCGCCCGTGGGTACCAAAAGGTGGGGACCTAAAGAGCCAGGGGAGGCGCCTATTCGAACACAAAAAAGACCCCAAATCCTTAGCGTATTATATAATGGGGTGGGTGGGGTGGGGGGGGGGGGGAACATGTCTCATTGAAGGCGGTACACGTACATGAAAACGGATAAAAAGGTTACCTTTTCAACAATAAGCGCATAACCCGGATTACGCGTTTAGGGTATCAAAAAAAAAGCAAAAATCAAGAAAAAGGGTATAGCAAATTCAGAGATGATAGGTCCGCGGAAGGGGGGGGGGGAATATAGTTCGGTAGTGTGTTCCAAAGTAGGTTAAATTTCTTTTACGGTTCCTTTTTGGCTCAAAAGAGGTCTATGATGATGATGATGTAATGCTCAAATAGGATGTAAAATACCTTAAGCAAGATATAAAATCGCCGTTAATAATGGTATAAAAATCAGAGATAGACGTTTTCCCTGTTTAGAGTATCAAAATCTGCTCCTACTGCAATCTGCTTTTTAATTCAGCAAGTGATTTACGCGGATGATGTACAGGTCTCAATGAGACATCTGGGGGGGGGGGGGGGAGGGTCGTCGCGATTGATTCGGATCGATTCTGGTGCCCGTAAACTTTTCTGCCTTTTATTTGTGAAAATTCGGCTCCTTTGGAAGTTTGATTTATTTAAGCATGCCATTACTTTATAAATTGAACTTTCAACAGGTTTTTTTGTTTGTTAGTTGGTGTGTTTTTTTTGGGTTTTTTTTTGGGGGGGGCTGTTTCTTAGTTGAACTTAATTCTTTCTGTGATACAATTGTTTTGTTTGTTTGTTTGTTTGTTTGTTTGTGGGGGTTGATGTTCGATGAGACAGGGTGAAGACGGGAGGAACATGTAACTGTTAGATGTATTACGCGGATGATGTACAGGCCTCAATAAAACATCGGGGGGGGGGGGCGGTCGTCGCGATCGATTCGGATCGATTCAGGTGCCCGTAACCTTTTCTGCCTTTTATTTGTGAAAATTCGGCTCCTTTGGAAGTTTGATTTTGTAAGCATTCCATTACTTTATAAATTGAACTTTCAAGGGTTTTTGTTTGTTTGTTTGTTTGTTTGTTGGTGTTTTTGTTGTTTTTTTTTGGGGGGGGGGACTGTTTCTTAGTTGCACTTAAATATTCTTTCTGTGATACAATTGTTTTGTTTGTTTGTTTGTTTGTTGTTTTTTTGTGGGGGTTGATGTTCAATGAGACAGGGTGAAGCCGGGAGGAACATGTAACTGTTAGATGTAAAAAAAAAAAGGGGGGATTTCGGCCACTCATATTTTAGGACTCTTTATTTCACTTAGGAATATCGGTTGCCACGGTGTAAAGAAGTAGCCCCCCCCCCCCACACCAAAATTTCCTTCGAAAATATTTCCACTATGATATGAATACGTATAGGATACTAACCCTCACGCTGGGGGTGACGGGAGGCCGATGTGGTGGGGGAGGGGGTACGGTAGGGAAAGGTCAATCCGTCGGTCCTCCCAATACTTATAAGGGAGGCCATAATCCCCCTGAAAAGAAAATGACAATAAATTCATTAAAAAAATTTTTTTGCATCCTTTACAAGGGACGTACCGCTAATTATGCATGTTATGTTTTTTTGGTCTTAATTTCTCTGAGTATTAAACCACAGAAACATGGCAAGATCAAATCGCTCACTCTAGCTCTATTCATGGATATACTATTCGAACATAATTATATACATGCTCTGTGTGCGAGAATCCCGCCCAGGTGTAATTGAGATCGTGTGTCATCCACAGACCACAGGGCCGACGTAACATAAATAAATTTCATTATTCAGTCATTCATAAAGTAAAACAATCGTCATTTAGTCTTCATCAAGATGAAAATGTATTTTCTTCAGAACTCATGCAAGATTTGGATGAATAACACATACTCACATGTTGTAAATACTTCTTGGTAAAAAAATAACACATTACCCGACTTTTTTCTTTATTCACTTGATTATTGTGACAAATATACGGTACTGTGATTACTCATAAACACAGCTAGCGCCCGTGGATGATATGTCCACGGGCTGCTTCAGCTAGTATATATATATATATATATATATATATATATATATATACACACACACACACACACACCAAAAAAAAATTCAGTAGAAAGAACTTTTCTACGTTCATAAAAAGTCAAGTCGACTAAAGTCCGATTTGTCTTCAACGGTTGGCTGATCGCATATTCGTATCCTCTACTATTTTGGGAAGTCCCTTCAGGGGTATCATTAAATGATTTCTTATTAGGATATTCCGAAGTCAAAAAAAATTGAAAGGTGTCAAATGTAATCCCTGAATTCAATTTAAGATTTGTGTATCATAGGGTGAATTAATTCGATAAGGGATCATAATTCATAATTCAACAATGCAATATCTAATCCTTGCTTAGGGAGTTGATTTAGGCCTCTTGGAATATGGAATATATGCATGATTCTGCAAACGCTTATATACAAAGCATTGACATCGTCAGTCAGTGGCTCTTTCAAATAGGATTATCTCGTTGCACTGCCACTGACAAATGTCAATACAGCCGAGCGTAAGTATTCCATGCATGTGCATCATATAGGTATTCAAAAGGATCAGGTCTTGTCGTGTCTATAGTGTATAATCGATACTGATGGTAATGGTTGAAATAACATCGGAACTTAAAGCTTACAGACAGTCTTGGTAGCAAAAAAATACTGGCAAGAAACTTATCTGACATAGTCACATACTATTCTCCTTTTATCATAAGACACATGTACGAGATTATTTAACATTCCATTCACGATTTCGAACAATTTTTAGTGTAAATATCTGTAAGAAACGCTTGGTAACGGCTTTTCACTGCCTCACGCTAAGGCCATATCCACCCGAAGGTTCCCCGCACAATAAACCCAGCGCTTCGCACTGTGTGTAGCATATTCAACACACAGCAATCCCCATGTGCGTAATGTGTGTGACCGTTGTTTGAATTTACATCCCCTCTTTTTTGGGCCAGGGATTTTTATTACTTTTCACCTCTCATTCGATAAATATTTCACTTGAGGAGGAACAAACTTCACAGCATCTTAGTTATGTTAGTACCCTGCTATTTATTAAGTAAAATCAAAGAAATCTCACGAAAAGTTTTTGAGAGCTTCCCAAAACTATCTGTTACCTTTAATGTACATATTCAACCATATCACAAAAACTCGTAACACAATCAAGACTCCAGATAATCACAAAAGTTTTATTTTTTTCTAATATAGCCAGACTTATATATGCCTATATTCTCAGACGTATTTTCCCCTAAGCATATACACAAGTACCCACTCGTTATAAGCGCGCAAGCATGCATGTATGTAGGTACCATCAAATTTGATACAATTAGAATGACGTTTGTTTTCCTTTATGCCTTATTATATGATTGCAAATGGAAATTTGCATTATGATTCGTTCTATACTACTTGACGTTTACCTGCGTATAATTACCAGCGCATTATGGTTTGAAGGACAAAAATAATATCAAGTGTCCAGTATATATTTCAAAATGCTTGTCTTTAACAATGTAGTATTATTTTTCTATGAGTTTCATGACCGTTTGTAACATATTTTCTTGTACAGTGTCATACCAATTAAACAGATCGACACTAGACCGAACACATAATTGTAATTCTAACAACAACAACAACAACAACAACAACAATAATAATAATAATAATAATAATAATGATAATGATAAGAAGAAGAATAATAGTTTCTCATGAAGCGCTTTACCAGAAACAACTAATAATAATAAACAAATAAAAATAGATAGAAATAAATAAAAATACTACTACTACTACTACTACTACTACTACTGATCATATTAATAGGCCTAATAATAATTATGATATGAATAATAATAACAATAATAATAGATACAGTATTCATAATGCGACATCGGTCTAGTGCACTATTCTGAGGCGCAGAGAAATATCAATAGGAATGATTAAAATATAGGGGGAAATGCAAACATAGTTAACAAATATTGTTATGATGAGAACATGCATGGCTTTAGACTTGTTCCAAATGTTCCTAGGGATTCTGCTGTTTGGATTTTCAGAGGAAAAACATTCCATAGAGATGGAGATCCTACTAAGAGCCTTTTCTTCTTCTACATTAGACTATAGACATAATTCTTGGCACTGATAATCGTTTGCTACCAGAAGAGCGCGGATTTCTTCCCGGGACATATTCTGTGACAAGATTTTGCCAATAATGTGAAAGAAAACCATGCATGACCTGTCTTCAATTTGTGGAGTAAGATTTTGAATTCTAATCGTTTTATACTGGTCATGCTGGTAGCCAGTGAAGACTTTTGACTTTTGAAAACTTAGATGTTCTACTGAGGACCAGCAAATAATTGTCGACTATCGGACGGTTTGGCGGTGAGACGGGGTCATGAGGGAGCTACAAGGCATAAAAAAAGTTCAAATACGGCGGTAAGGACTCTTTCCTGGAGGAACTTTACCTCAGTTTGTACAGAGAGAAGAGAGAAAGAGGGAGCAGTAGAAAAAAAAAATGATAAAAATTTAGGGATCCAGAGCTCCTCACAGCGAAACATCACGAAATTTAAAAGATAAAATGACGTTTGGAAAAAAAAATAATGTAAGACTTACATTTTTCGTGCCCAAATGTACGTAGCGGTTTATTGCGTAGTCGAAACACAACAGTCACGAGTTTATCTCCTTATAGCATTGTTTTAAAGAGTTTACGAAAAGGCAAAATAATAGCCTGTAGGAAAGGGGCCCCTGTCTTTGTGACCACGTTGTTGCAATGGCCCGATTACGAAAAAGGGATAAATAGATATGACTTTCGGCAACACCTGCTGGTATGCACTAACCAAAGCATATGCTCTCTGTGGTGTAAGCTATACTTTCAAAACCACTGAAGCATTATTATGTTCTGTTCAGGTTCTGAATGCCCGTGTTCCAGTTCAGCAAATTTTGGCATGAAATACGCGAGTAAAGGTAATTATCGTCTCTAGATCTGTCATGTGTCTGCCTAGTTTGCAGGCTAGTAGGTCCATGGTCAGTCGAAACAGAAGGTCTGAAATGAGAATACCATAGGCCATGTACCTGGGCGTTGTGGCGTGCGCCTGTAATCCAGCTAACAGTGGAAGTTATAAACTGATTCAGGGGACCCAGGTTCGAGACTGAGTCACGTCTTTCGGATGGTGACGTTAAAGGTCGGTCCCAGACGTAAATAATCATATCTGATTGATACACGTCTGTAAAAACCCAATTACACACACACACACACACCTCCCACAAATTGCGTAAAATATACAAATCAAACATATTATATTTTAACGTGTTTGAAGATACACTTCATTTAAACCCGCATTCAAATTATATTTCCATTTTTATAAGCGAAATTGATTTCTGGCGTAAATGTTCAAAATTGAATGAAGCGCCGTAAAAACTGAATTAACAACAACAACAACAACAACAACTATATAAATGTACATGTCGCCCGACCAATTATGAACCCGGGTTAGGCTTCTCTCAAGACAAAATGATTTTCTAATTAAATGTCAAACTAGGGTCTGTGCTTGCAGACTACTAGTGAGTTAACGTTGTCGTTGTGGTTGTTATTGCCGTCGTCGTCTTCGTCGTTGTTCATGTTGTTGTTGAGTTTTGGGAGCCGTAGGGATGGCTTTTCCGCCACAAATCTCCGGTACAACCATTATGATAATTATGTAATGCACAAGATATGCACATACATGTATTAATTAATTCATTTATTTATTCAAACACATTTATACAGAATGACAAGATCAGTTGAGTTGTAGGATTGATCTACATTTTGATCCCCATCATTATCAAACAAATATTAAGAGTTGAACTAATTTGTCCTGTAATTTCAAGAAGTATATCAGGGCCCTGTTTCATAAAACTTGCTATCTATAACAACTGCCCCATTTCTATGACAAATTTGCTCTCAGCCAATCAGATTCAAGGATTTCAGTAGCTTATAACAATTATTATAACTTGTTATTGAGCTTTACACTTTCAAAATCACAAAGCATGGTGCTAGTATAGGTTTTCCCAGCCAATTTAATCATTTTGGTCTTGCACTCAAATAAATTTTTTCTTGCATTCAAATTAACGCGAATGTCGCCCTCGGAAGAATTCCGTCATTTGAATTAAGAATCCGAGCATTCAAATTAAACGACAAAAACACGAATTCACGTACTGTGTATTCAACTCAAATGAGAGCACCTGACCGTATTGACTTTAAACTGCACTTCTTAAAAAAAAAAAAAAAAAAAAAAAGGGGGGGGGGGGTACGCGAATTTGAAAACTGAATGCACATATGTGGATTTGGTTGACTGAATATTGAATTGAAGGGCTTGAATTCTTAATTTGAATAATGAAATTCGTCGGAGAGC
Source organism: Heliocidaris tuberculata (assembly GCA_025618425.1). Taxonomy (NCBI): domain Eukaryota; kingdom Metazoa; phylum Echinodermata; class Echinoidea; order Camarodonta; family Echinometridae; genus Heliocidaris; species Heliocidaris tuberculata. The sequence goes on along the minus strand of CM046844.1, from coordinate 21,457,997 downwards.
GACATTTGCGTTAATTTGAATGCACAGATGCAAGAAAAGGGATTTCGAGTGACCAATTGTTTAAGTTGCTGGAAAAACCTATAGTAAACAATGTTATCAAAGACAGTTTATGACGTTTTATACTACCGATTCGAACTGATCAAATCATTTATGATTTAAAAAAAAACAACCAAACAAACAAAAACAAAAACAAAAACAAAAACAAAAACAAAAAATCAGAGAAGAGGAGAACTTTGTTGCCCGGAAAAAAAATCCTCGAGATATTACATTATTTCTGTTTAGCCAGAGGCATTGTTGTGCTCAATTTTTTTCCTTTGCTATACCTTTCTGAAAATGTGTGATAGGGCCCAACAAAATCACCAAAAAGTCGCCAGATATGAGATTCTCAGCTTTAAAATGATATACTAGTATTAACTCAGTAGCATGTATGTATACAGTTTTTTGTGTAATTTGGTTGTTCAGGAGAGAAAGTGACCCTAGATCTGGTGTTCCTAATCAAAACTGGTCCTTACAGAATAGTCCAACCTCACCCATGGAACTGACAACGAATTTTGCAACATTTCATTTTAACCTTGCTGCATATTCAGAAGGACAGCGCATTCCATGATTACAAAAGCATTGCAAATGACACACCATTTTAAAGAGAAATAATCAAGCTTTCTAATGATACCACAGTCCGTGTGATGATGATAAAGCTACACGGCATATATTACCCCTCAAACTTGAATAGCAGAACTTTTTCAGATCACTTTAATAAATGGAGTTTAATATACAGAGGTTTACGCTTTCCCTTTCTTTAAAAAAAAAAACAACAACAACAACAACAAAAAAACTTATACCACTCGCATATACTTAACTTTCGTGATACTTTTAATTGGATAGGAACAACAACAACAACAACAAAAGTTTTAGAAAGACGATTATAGCACTAGCTGTGAAGTTATAGCCTACTTTTAGGCGGCGTGGTGTTTTATTGCTCTCCATTATAAAACCGAGTTGTACTGTGTCTTAGCCATGACAAAACTGTCCATTTGAAAGGGGGTGTCATACCCCCTGAAACAAATACAACAAAGTGCCCTTTGACAAAGCTTTGCCCCTTAAAATGCTCTGTATATGTAAAGAAAAGGCATTTTTTACCTTCTAAGATAATTCAGAAGTTTTTCAATTCAATTCAGTACAAATTTTACGTAACATAATTTTGAGTATTATTATTTTCTTGAGGTGCAATTTGATGTCAATTGGTCATTTCATTAATAAAAGTTGTGAAGACGTATTACCTTGTTAACATTAGCCAAACAATGCCAGGATTATTTATAAACACTCCCACTGACCATCTGACAAGTCATGCTAGAGGAGCTTGCTTGGAATTATGTGTAATAAACACATGAATGTGTAATTAACACATTTCAGCCTGGCAGTCATATACCTGACAAGCTTTTCTATTATGCCTTGTCAAACAGATGAAGAAGGACAATGAGTGTGTATACATAATCATGACAATATTTGTTGTTGCTTTTTTGCAAAGCAATACATTTTTCACGATTAATGAAATTACTAATTGCACTCCGAGGGAAATGAGACAAAAGTAGGTTTGACTATCACCAAGTCAGACCCCTTTTCGTGCGAGGTCACACACCGACCTAATTTTGACCTCTGATAGAAAATGGGGTACTCTCATTTAAGATATTAACCCTCCGTCTGTTGGGGGTAAGACTGTTATTTCTATTACAAGATAACCACTGAAAAATTAGGTTTAAATCAACTATTTTTTAGGATTTTGATCACACACGTGACTGAGAATGGCCCTTTCGTGTTTTTGTTTCAGGGGATCTGACAATTTTGCCAGTTTTTATATTTTTGTATTAAATGTACATCCATAACTCTTCCTTCTCACAAAAGTTTGTCCTTTGGCTTCAAGGGAAAAAATTCACTCCAATCTTTAGGGGCCGTCTGACGGAAATTTTGTCAGTTTTATTGTATTTTTGCAATGTCCAGTCATACTACTTCCCAATGACTAAGTTTGGAGCATGGGGGAGATGGGATGAAATCTACCCAACTTTGGGGTCTGTTACGGGGGGTCTAGGGGCTATAAAACCTACCGGCTAAAGGGTCAGGCTGACAACCTTTTTGTCAGTGACTTAGATGGTATAAGTAACTTCAAGTGGCGATAATCTTATCGGTAAAATGGGATGACTCTTTTGGGACAGGCTCCATGTCTATCTGGAGTTGAGCTCTGGGCCCCGTTTCATGAAACTTCCTTTCACTGACAATTTACAATAACTGTTATAAGCTACTGAAATCCTTGCATCTGATTGGCTGAGAGCAAATATGTCGGTAAAAATCACTGACATGACACTTGATGAAACGCCCCCCTGGTGACAATTAGTATACGGGCACTGTAGTTTAGGGATATGCTTTGGGTTGCGATTGAATTATAGGTTGCCTGCAAGGTTAGGGTTCGGTAGAGTGTTTAGTCCAGGGTTAATCCATTGACTACTGAATTCTCAAATTCCCACAGGGTTGATACAGGGACAATCCGATTCCAGTAGGCAATGGGTTAATAGTTCGGTTTAATAGTGTGCGATATCGACCGAGGAGCAATTGCTCCAGGGGGGCGTTTCATCAAGTGTCTTGCCGGTGACTTTTACCGACAAATTTGCTCTCAGCCAATCAGATGCAAGGATTTCAGTAGCTTATGACAGTTATTGCAACTTGTCATTGATGACACGTTTTATGGAACAGGGCCCAGGAGCATGTGTCTTAGACCCGTCAGGAGGAGGAGGTGTACTAATCCATTATTTAATGTAGGTATTTACTACATACCGCTACAGGAAAAGCACAGCACCTTCATAGAGGGTGTGTAGGGCAGAGAAGTGCCACACTATTTCGTTGAGATTGGGAACAAAATTCCACTCAGCCTGGATGCGGGCTACAGCTTCAAATGTTCGAAAGGGGCCTCCTCGAAAGTCACTGTGGGCCTGTGGTTTTAGACCCGGCGTCGGGTATAACTGAATTAGGATCAGACAAGCTCAAATGTCAAATTTTCATGTTTAAACAAGTACTTCCTGAGCAGTCATTGCATGTTTTACGATCGCTCCAAAATCTGTTCGGCTCAGGATTTTTAAAAGGATATTTTTCCTTCTCCATTTTCAGAATGATGGGCATGAAGAAAAGTTTCCCTCAGGGAGTGGGGCTTGTGACGTCATAAGTATGAGTGGTCCGTTACGTTAAATGGGGAAATCGAGGACAACAGGTGCTGCAAATTCATGTTGTTGTTTTTTTCCCGAAAGCATCATGAAAGGGGAAGGTGTAAGAACTAAAAAATGCTGAAACCATGTTTTGCACCTCCGATATTTATGACCTGTCCAGGAAGTAGCACGTAGTAGGTACGTGCTAACACGTTATTGCACGAAATTTTATAGCTTGAACTCCGTGTTTTGGATGCGGCGACTCCTGGGGGGAAACAAGGAGGAAACAAGGAAACAAAGGAAGGATGTGCATGCACGAGTTTAAAAAGGGCATCGTAACCACAATAATAAAATAAACTGATAAAAGTAAATCGTGATCACTCGTAGGTAGATGACAGACAATTTTAATAAGGAAGTAGCAGGAAAGGATTAAAGACACTTATATTAAGCCTGTCACGGACTTTTCATCTGTTTATGATGTGGAGGAGAGGGCGCTGCATGAGTCATAACGGATTGTTATCATTTATATCTTTATATTTACATCTTCCATGCAACATGTGCAAGAAAGAAATGCCAATTTGGTACAACCCTCGATGATTAGTAGCTTGATATCAAACTGGTCCGAGCTACAATACTTGATTATTCCTTCACAAATTTCATTGTGAAACAAATACACTTTCAAGGGTGAGCATTTAAAATCATGTTATATCTGTTTCATTATAATGTATGGGGGTAAATGTGCTGCACGCTAATTCGGTTCCAATCAGTCAGACTAACTTAAGAATAATTATAGTTAGAGGAATTACCCGGACTTATGAACTTGAGTAAGTATACAAGGTGTCTGAAAAAAAAATGCAACGAGATTTTGATTGGCAATATCTTTAAAAAACACTTAACCATCTTCAATGAAATTTGTAGATAATGATTTAGTAGCTTCACTTAAATTTAGTGAGAATTTCACACGGATCAAAGCTAATACGACAAAGTTATGATCATTTTTGTATAACGTAGCATTTTAGAAAAAGTTACAAGGAGAAGATGTTAAATAGCATCAGTGCACAATAAGTGTACCTGTCGTCTAAACACTCGTGGCAAGATGTCGAGTTAACTTTAATTCTTGTTACAAAAGAGGTGCTAAGAATTAAGATTAATATCATTTACATAAACATTAAGCTAATGTGGTTTTCTTAAGTATCTATTTTCTGGAGGCATAGTAACCATATCAAATGAATTCAAAATATGGGGAGATATATAAATAGTAGACCAGCCAAGATGATTTTTTTTACTTTGGACGGCATTTTTGGGTAATGCTTGGCATCCATGCTTAAACTCTTGCAAAAATACTGAGGAGTAAGGTACGGACGAATGCCACGCGCATTTTTGCCTAAAAATACCATTTTTGGCTCAAAATTTGAAAGAATGTCAAAAATCACGATTTTTATTTTTGTGATCAAATGTGTAATACCTGATAAAGACTTCTCAAGTGATGTCATTTTTATTTCGAGTTTGAAGTTATAAACCCGATTAATATACATTTTAAAGTTGGATATTACACACACATGTATGGCGTAATGAAACATAAAACTGTGATTTACTCAAAATGATAGGTTGTGAAAACTACCGATATATCAAAGTTTTTTACCCAACAAAAATTTGTCAATTTAAACGATTTTTCTTGATTAAACATATAATGAATATTGTCATGTCACACACAGAAAAGAAATTATCCGATAAGGTGAAAGATAACTCATTTTATGTTATCAAAAATGGAATGATGTATTTTTACTCGATGCGCATTTTGAATGAAAAACACTATTTAAATGTACATCTAGACTTCTTGAGTGTACATGATAAGGCAATTATCCCATGTATTATCAGTATAGTCCATGGGCCACAAACTGAAATGTCCCCACCCCCTTAAAAAGAATCTTGAATTAAATTTTTCTGTTAGATGGGACCATTAACTATCAAAATATGCTTCTTTGCCCTAAATTAAGAGGTGGGCGTGACCACAAGGGCTATTACCATGGCAACGGATCAAGAACAGTAGAATTTCAGAAAATGTCATGTATTCATGATTTAGAAAGTACAAAAACTTATTGTAACATTAAATAATGATGTATCAAAAGTTTCTCAATTGATTAAAACCCAAATGAGAGTCATAAAAAGAGTCTATCATATTTGAAAATTGCTGTTTCCATTGAAACAGTAAGAACAAACTGATATTTGAGCAAAAAATCCCTTGATGCTACCAAAAAAAGAAGTAAATATTAATATTGTACTTATCTCCTCTTTTACAGAACGCTCAGTTATCATAATTTGTAAAGGGGTGATGGATGTGACCACTACATGTTAGGCCGTTACCATGGTAACAAATATATTCATTGTATTTCTAATAAAATGCAGAACTATAGTTGTTTTCAAAATGAAATATTGGTAAACATCTAATAATTTTTGTCGCCTACTTGATTATATTCAAAACTTTAGTTTGGAATAGAGTTAAATTTGATTTATTAAAAAATAGAATATGTTGCCATGGAAACGGAATATTAATGAAGATGACATCTTTCAACTAAAAAAAGAAATGTAACCAACCAACCAATAGAAAATATATAGCAACCAGATTAACAAACACCCTCGGCTATTACAGTCTGCTAGTCGGCTGTGAATGTGACCACTATATATAGCTGTTACTAAAAAGTAAAAGCTTATACAAAAAGTGGTGTTGTCTTTTTACCAGAATTTCTATTTACTTGATTCAAATCTTGATACAGAATTTATTTGAACTTATCCATACAAGGATAAAAACCTGATCAATATAAAACTGTTTTGCATCATGGTCCTGATGTAAAAGGAATAAACAATAAGGTATAGCATAAAATGATAACAAGTTTTATAAGAAAATACATAATATAGGCACATGATTAAAAAAAACAACTTAAAAAAGCAACAACAATAAATTTAAAAATAACCAACTGAGTATATTATATAATGCAAAGCCTAATGTGGAATGTGGATAACATCCATGTACTAATGAGACTAGGAGATTTAAAAAAAAACAAAAAAACAAAAAAACAAAAAACAAAAAACACGACCAGTATTAACAAATATCCCATACATAGTTCTTTGTTCTTTATGGATTGTCATCTAAAAGAAGATTTGATTTGATTTTGATTTATTTTCTGTTTCAAAATAATTATACATGATACATATCGATCAAATGATTAAACATAAAGCAATGTATTCAAACTAACATACAAAAATAAAGGGTACTAAGAAGAGTACAAAAAATAATTTACACAAACGGATCATTATTGACCCAACATATAATATGAAACGGATGGGGCATGCTGAGAAAGCAATGCTTGTATGATGCATGCCCCAAAGACTTAAGACTTAAGTACGTAAAAGGGTTTTGGTCAAACAAATTTATAATAATTGGATCAATAGTGGCGAAAGTTACAGAAAAAATTCACGGTATGCCAACATAGGTTTATAGGAAAACAAAGAGGAAGAGTGAATAGACGGGAAATGGAAAGGAAAAGAGGTTGGGAGCAGGAGCAAAAACAAGGTCGTTAGGCACGTGTTCACCGGAAAACATGTAAAGGGTGAATGTTCTTTTTTTTTTTTTTGTATTAAGCTTGACCTTGGGGGGGGGGGGGGGGTGTCGAGACCACTAATTTACCGACGAGTCTGAGTTACCGATACACTTTTTTTTGGGGGGGGGGCAGGTGCAGAAACTAGTAATATGATTTTTTTTCTCTCAACCAGTGTCAACCGTGAGTCCATCTTCATCTAACAAATCTAATTCGAAGAATTTTTTTTTCTTGCCGATTTCTAACTAAAGCAACGCTTTTTCCATTTCGGCGAGCGAGCGTTACGAGCGAGCGAAAATTTTTATGCTTATCATCTCATATTGAACATGTTGAATAGCATCTTCCCGCCTACCATCACTTATTAATCAAATGAGTGTTTATGCCATATTCGCGAGCGAGCGCCCTTTTAATGTTCTATTTTAATAACAATTGGCAGCAAAAAAGGAGTGTTGTGACAAGGATCTTAAACTCGATTCTAGCACGAACAGGTAACCAGTGTAGTTTCTTCAAAATAAGAGAGATAGATTCATTCGAACGGGACCTCGTAACAAGCCGTGCAGCAGAATTTTGGATTCTTTGGATTCGGTTCAGTTGAGTTTCAGGTAGATTGTAGAGAAGAGCATTACAATTTTGATAATACTTTGTAGCATAAACGGGGTCTTCTTGCTGAGGAGCGGGGCGGACGCAAACAAATTGAAGGAGATATGTATTTCATTTTGGCGAGCAAGGGTAAAATCAGGCTTTTAATTCATATTGAAAAGCATCTGCATAATATATATATATATATTTATACAACACATACGTAGATCCTTGACACCTGATTGGATGAATGTGGGTCACATGATATTCAGAAGAAACAGCTGTTGCACGCTGACACAAAACCAGCCGTGCAATAGTGCATCTATTGCACGCTCAAAACCAACCGTGCAATAGAACCCAGGACACACTGAACTTGCGTACTGCACTGCACGTACCAGGGCACGTACTTAACTGCATGCGCGTACGTACCCTTTGCGCTGCCAGCGCATATATACTATACACATGCGCATCACTGCATGTTCGCACAGTATTTTTACAATGTAAATACGTTCAGCTGTTAAGTGTTTTGCAAAGTTTAACGTGGTATCATCTGAACTCTTTCCTGGACTATTTTATTGTTGCAAGAGTTTTTACAAATTTCGGAATATTACTAAGTTTTGAACAGTGAACTTTTACACAAACTAGAAGTTTCTGATTCGTGACTAGTGACTAAGATATTAATGGATTTCCATCTGGAATTTGCAATGTGGAACTAACTTACATGTAGACCTTATCAAATATTGGAACACCGGGAAAGCCTTCTATTGACGTACGAAAGGTAAGCAAAATAAGACCTCGTCCAGACCTTCATGTAGGCCTAACGTTAGATCTATCTTGGTTTCATTAGTCCATTGATTTAGTCTTATTCCTATCGTATATCGTGTGTTGTAACAAATATTCAATGTTTTCATTCGTGCGGTCGGTTCGAATATTACATTCGGTGCAAGTTGAACCGTGTAAGCAAAATAAGACCTCGTCCAGACCTAGGCCTATCTCGGTTTCATTTAGTCCATTTAGTCCGGTTTCTATCGTATATCGTGTGTTGTATAAAACAAATATTCAATGTTTTCATTCGTGCGACGGTTCGAATATTACATTCGGTGCAAGTTGAACCGTTCAATTCAACTCCGCTTCGCGTCGTTGAATAGAACGGTTCAACTTGCACGCTCATGTAATATTCGGAACCATCGCACTCATAAACATTGAATATTTGTATAATATACCACGCCTTTTATTAATCACTGATATAAATTATCACACAAGCATTAATTCATACTGGCGAGCGAGGTAGCGAGCGAGCGAAATTTTAGGTATGTCATTTCATATTGAAAAATATCTGCCTGCCTACCATATCTTTTGAAATTTCTTGAACATTTTATTTAATGGGTCTACGGTATCCTGACCAGTGTATGTGTGTGTGTGGGGGGGGGGGATGCCCCCTCCCCCCCCCCTTTATCGACGATAGACCTAATTATATCGACCATGTATGGGAGGAGGCCGAGGGAGCTTTGGGGATTATAGAAAACAAACTTGCTCATTTTAATACTAGTCGCTTTGAGACTATATGTAGGCCTAGAAAGACAAGCGGGCACTTATCACAAGGGAAAGGACATTTATTCGAAAAGACAAGGAGCTGGTGTAAGAGTAACAACAGGTCTGAGGACTACGAGTTCACCTGAGTCCATAAAATTAGAATTTAGTGTTTATTGCCGAGAGGGGCTGGGAACGCTGTCCACAGCCCCTAGGAGGTATTCATACCCACTTTGCCCATGGACGATGTCGAAGTATTTTTTTTTTTATCAGGGACTTCTGCTGCTCAACGTGGGCCTGATCTGGCTGGCCTTCAGAGAAGCTGCAGCTTGGGGATCTTTGGGTATAAGAACTAGTGGCTGCTTTCCCACGGCCAGTCCTTCTGTCACTATTCTTTGGAGACATAATGGAACACATAAGGGGTGAGGAGGCAAAGTAGTTGTATGTCTTGATCTTCTTGAAGCGTCGAACGGGAATGGGGAATGGGAAGAACGCGCTGGGTTTTTATAGCCCTAGAGCCAGGACGGGATTGTATGCGCACTAGGAGCGCGTTCTAACGCCCTAAGAACGAGATGAGGACGAGTTGAACCGTCTCAGAATTTAAACTGACTACGGACGGGCTTGAACTGCATGCTTGGAAATGGCAATTTACCCGATCTGAACTTGATATGAACTGACTATGGACGGGGTACTGACGAGATAGACGTATTGAAAACCGTTTATCAACGAACTAGGATCGTTATAGAGGCCAAAGTTGCACATTCTACTCCGACCACAGCCCGTTTTACGATTTTCTAGGACGGGGTAGGGAATTTCGAGAACGTAGTGAGAACTAGTTTGGTGTGATGGGGGCTTAAGGATGATTCCTACCAAGTTGCGTTAAAATTCAGTAGTGCAATATCGAGAAGGAGTAATATATTGCCACAGGGGCACTTCATGGCTCTGCCCCCTGCCTCATTAAGGGATGTGCACCTTATTGGAACAAATCCAGATTCCTCCTGCCTAAGGATGATTCCTAACTGGTTTGGTTAAAATCCAGCCATGCATTTTTTTAAAAAGAAGTTGAAATAAAAGTGAAAAGTTTAGCACGACGGACGACAAAGATGGTGAGTGGTCGCATTAGCCCAATTGAGCATTTTGGCTGAGGTGAGCTAAAAGGCCAACAGTCAGAGGTGAAAGAGGCACATCTTGCATATCATAAGTGAAACTAATCAGCTATCAGTATTAGAATGGAAAAGGGAGACTGGAGTATTTATTATTTAAAAAAAAACAGGGCAATTATTGCCCAAAAAAAATAAATGGGAAAAGGGACACCTAACAGATTTTGATAGGGGCATTTTGATCAGAGGAAGGAGCTCTTATTAAACCCGAGGGCACTTATTAAAAAAGAATAGGGGCACGTTTCATAAAAAGTGACATTTTTTAGGGGTCAAAAGGGCACTTAATGGAAGGAAAACGCCATGTATCAGAATGAAAGGGGCAGCACCTATTAGAGAGAAAGGATCACTTTATTGAAAAAAGGGGAATAGGGGTACTTGTCTAAGTAAAACGGGTAGCTCTCAAAAGTGTTTATATAATACAATACACAATATCATACAGAGTATTGTCTTCACATAACCCTCTTAATACTTAAGTCTGCTCATCCCAAGAGTATAGAATTCCACATTACACATCATCACTGAATATTGTTGTTTATTTCTCTCCCTTTCTGATACAATGTTCCACCTCCCGGAGATTGACCCATTGCATTCACATGACTTTTTTTGTTTTTTTATTCAAGAGGAAAATGATATGTTTGTGGAACCCACAGCAAATTTATAATGAACCATGATATATATAAATGTTATAATGTTCATATAACATATAACATTTTCCCAATTATAGTTAATGATAACTTATATAATAAAGATAAAGTTTTGCTTTTGCACGACAAATCAATGAAACCCCCAGATATCAAAGATCTTTTTTAACCATTTCTATAATTCTGCAATATTGCAAATTGTAACTTACATTTTTGGGTAAATCTGATTCAGCATTATTTAAATAATGTTTAAGTATAGTGTTAAAACTGATGATTAATCTCCTTGAATAATTTTGCAGAATGCGTACAATAATTTCTTTTGTAGACTTTAATTTATTTTATTATTTTTTTTAACTTGATGTATTTGTGTGCTTTGATAGTATTTCGTTGCTCTGATAATAAGCTCCACATTAGCATCAACCTGCATACATGTTAAAAGAGAGGGTTTTTAATCATCCACAAGTTCTGTGTCTCTGACAGTAAAGGCCCGATCAGACCAAGGAGGTACTAGTACCTCCTTGATCAGACTTCATCGATGTTCACTATTATATAAATAGTGCATATGCATCTTGTCTATCATGCACTATACTGGACTGTGTCCACGACAGATACTAAATTATCCCGAGTGCAGTTTTGTTTATATAGACCTGCACGAGGGATAATTTTGTATTTGGAGTTCATATAGTCCGGTAATGGTGCATAAATAGAACATGCACTGTAAAATAGACCCCTGGATCTATAGCTGTTATTGTGTATTAGGGCCGGGCCCTAGGTCTAGTACGGGATTCCCCGTGCAAAAATCAAAGTTATAACAAAAGTTTTGCACGTCACGTGATGCAAATCTAACCAATCACAGCGCGTATTATACATACACTATTTACTATTAACAAAATATTTGGACACTACCAGGGGCAGATTGGGACTGCTAATCGGTTATAGGGAATTGGTATGTGACTGGCCCATCCATTCTGTAACATACATGCTGGCAGGTTTTCTTAATATTCAATATGATTATGATACATTATCAATATCTTGGCAAGACCGACTTCCGATTGGTCGACCAAAGGATGAAAGCCATGAAGACCAAATTTTGATGGGGTGGGCGCTAATGTCTTTATAGCTCAAAATCAGCTTTACAGTATTTAAAGTTTGCGAGCGAGCAGAAATGTTGACATTGTTCAGTCAAAACACTTCTTTCTAATATATAGAAAGATTTGAATTGAAAGCTCAGATTATATCCATTAAGAATCTGACATTTGCTTGTATGTTGTTCAATTAGGAATGTGTGGTAATTTTCAAATTCAAATAGTTTGTGATGTGTAACTCATTAACCATGACAACGTCCATGAGGAACGCATCCACAACCAACTTTAAAGGCCAAGTTCACCCCAAAAATTGAGTTGACTCAAAAGAGTAAAATTACTCCCCCCCTAAAAAAAAAAAAAAAAAAAAGAAAAAGAAAAAAGAAAAAGAAAGAAAAGGCAAAAAAAAAAAAATCTTTAAAATCGGATTAAAAAATGAGAATTTATGGCATTTCAATTTTTTGCATTGTTTCATGAAAAAGTGACATTCATAACATGCAAATTATTGAGAGGATGATGTCATAATCTCACTTTTCCTTTTCTATTTCATTATATGAAATTTCAAATATTTCAATTTTCTGCTCCAAGAATGTAAGTTTTGACTCCTCATGGAATGTGTAAGATCATCATTATTATAACTTATAGTGATACAGTGAAGAGAATCTTTATATACATCTATGAAAAAAATTAAATAATAGAATACAAAAGGAGAATGAGCTTATGACATCATCGGCTCACTACTTTGCATACAGCCCATGTTATGCATATCACTGTTTCACGAAACTATGCAAAACTTCAAAATGTCGAAAATTTCGTATTCTTATCCGATTTTGATTTTTTTTTCTTTTGCTCTTTTGTTTATTTAATTTTACTCTTTTTATTCAATTCAACTCATTATTTGGGTGGACTTGGCCTTTAAGGCAAACAAGCTGATTCTCATAGCTACGGGAAGAAATGATATTTGTTTCATTTATTTTGTGTTTTGTATTGGTTGTTTACATCTTTCTTTGTTAAAAGATTTCATTTTCATTAACATTCTGTTTCCAAGGAAACATCTTTTTTATAAATCAAATTTAGCTCTACTCCAATTAACTAAACTTTTGAATATAATCAAACAGGTGGCAAAAATTATAAGTTGTTTACCATTATTTCATGTTGAAAAAAACCCATAGTATTTTATTAGAAATACAATACAATAAATATATCTGTTACCATGGTAACGGCCTGCACATGTAGTGGCCACATCATCACCCCTTTACTAAAACATATTATGATAACTGAGTGTCCTGTAAAAGAGAAAATAATCATGTACAATATCAATATTTACTTCTTCTTTTTTTTTCAGTAGCATCAAGGGATTTTTGCTCAAATATCATTTTTTCTTACTGTTTCCATGGAAACAGCCATTTTCTAACATGATGGACACTTTTTATAACTCTTACTTGGGTTTTAATCAATTGAGAAACTTTTGATAGATTATTTTAAAATGTTACAATGTGTTTTTGTACTTTCTTAATCACAAATACATGACATTTTCTGAAATTCTACTGTTCTTGATCCGTTGCCATGGTAAAAGTCCTTGTGGTCACGCCCACCTCTTAATTTAGGGCAAAGACATTTTAGGGCATTTCAGCTTGGGGCCCATGGACTTTACTGATAATATATAGGATAATTGCCTGTTGTATACTCTAGAAGTCTAGATGTACATTTAAATAGTATTTTTCATTCAAAATGCGCATCGAGTAAAAATACATCATTCCATTTGGGATAACATAAATTGAGTTATCTATCACCTTATCGGATAATTTCTTTTCTGTCTGTGACATGACAATATTTATTATATGTTTAATCAAGAAAAATCGTTTAAATAGACAAATTTACGTTGGGTAAAAAAACTTTGAAATATTGGTAGTTTTCACAACCTACTATTTTGAGTAAATCACAGTTTTATGTATCATTATGCCGTACACGTGTGTGTAATATCCAACTTTCAAATGTATATTAATCAGGTTTATAACTTCGAACTTGAAATGAAACTGCTATCATCTGAAAAGTCCTTATCAGGTATTACATATTAGGTCAAAAAATAAAAATCGTGATTTTTTACATTCTTTCAAATTTTGAGCCCAAAATGGCATTTTTAGGCAAAAATGCGCGTGGCATCCGCCCGTACCTTAAAGGGTGACTAAATTAGAGAGAAAAAAGGTGCTGTTTCCATGTATTTTTGCTTTCAAATCACGAATCTGGCAATTGATTGTCAAAATTATGTCTCGTTTTGGCGAAAAAGGGGGAAAAGCAGAGGTTTTGGGACCGTTCCTTAAAACTCGTGAGCTGATTGGCTAATGGACGTCACACCCCCAAGTGACGTATGAAGAGTAAGAGGCACAAGATCTGCAGGCTGGGGCAATGTAACATTGTACACACAATGCGATATTTGACCCCTCTGTTCAACGGACAATTTATGAAAAAGGGAAATTAATTAATATAGTCTTAGGAGTGAATAATCATTATCAATATATTTTCTACAAGATCAGTGAACACTTTTGCCCCAATATACAGCTCTTGTTTTGTTTTTTTAACTTTTCTTTGAACAATGTTCTCATCCATCTGAGCTTGCCGAACGATAGTTTTGCATTGGTCTTAAACGCGTACACAGCCGTTTTATGCGTCTGTGCAATGTACTACACATCTTTAGTACGGCAACTATGTTCCCCCTCGTACTAAGCGACTGGTGAACGCTTTTGTCTGGTTTGTTTTTACTCTCGCTTTTTTTTTCTTCGCTTTACATGTATTACACGCTACAAGTTTAGTACTGACTTAGATTTTTGGCTGAATTCTTCGAGTAACTTAGAGAGATGGATAGTGATCGCGAGTCCGATTTGGAGGACTTTTTTGAGCCAGATACGAACTTTGATTTATCAGATGATTTATCTATCCCGGAAGAGAAGAAGCTCAAGTGCAGTGGCAAGGGGAATTAGACAATAATGTTTGAACCCCTCGCAGAAGACGCGCCAGGGCATGGTGAAGGGATCGCTGGGGAAGGGGCCGCGGGTGAAGCTGCTGCAACTGCTGGAGAAGATCACTGCAAATTGTACTCCACTCGCTTGGCTCTTGCCACTCTGCCCGCGTGAGCATACCTTTGCGACCCACAATTTCCGTAGATTTTCATCTTTACGAAAATAATGTACGTAGGCTTACATCATCTTTAGGGGTCTTGCTACAGCCCGCAACTATACACCGACTTGGCATTGTTGATGAAATTGTGTCCCAAAATCAAATTTATTCAGGAATTAAACACACGAAAATATGCGATGCAAATGGTCGATGCGGTGAATGTCATGCTCGGCACCGGGCTGGGCCTGCCGGGGCCTGCGGGCGCGCACGGTATATAGGTTGGTGGAATATTTCCCTTACTTCTCGTACGTCACAGATCACGTGATCATGATGTCGCTTCGATGGGTTTTTTTAGGGGCGGGGCTTATGACTGTGTAAATCAGCAAAAATGTACTTTTCAAATGATTATGAAATACGACTGAATGCATAAAAAAGTGTGTGACAGTGGCGGATCTACGGGGGGGGGGGGTTTAGGGGGTTTAACCCCCCCCCCCCCCCCTTGGGCTGCCAAGCAAACATTTAATGTGCATAGGAAAACAAAAAAGAGAAAAAATAGAGCATGCAAGTATGCTTAAAATCGCAAGCTGGCAACCCTAAAAATGAAAAATCTCCCTACTGTGGGAGGGGGGTATCCCCCCTCCCACACCCTCCCCCCTTGGAAAAAAGCTAGATCCGCCCCTGTGTGATAGATATTTTTTGGCTCCTGATGACTCCTTCCTACGAAAAATGGGCAATTAATTTTCTATTTTAGTCACCCTTTAATCCTCAGTATTTTTGCAAGAGTTTAAGCATGAATGCCGAGCATTACCCCAAAATGCCGTCGAATCTTTTTCTAGAGCCTTTTTTGATGTTTGGCTGGCCTACTATAAAAGACTTGTTAACCCTTTATAGATCTTCTGAGAATGGATATCGTAGAATCAGTGTTAGGGGTGTTTGTTCCTTAACTTGAAATTAAACATTTGAACAGTTGAATCAGTATTAAAATACCATTGTCTTTTTTTATTTAAATCTTGCCCACTCCATAATGATTGATATCAAGGAGTTGCATAAAAAATTTCCTAAAATATTTTCTTTTGCTTCCTATACTTAACAGATATTTGTACGCATGTTCCTAAATTTTACAAATTATTATTCTAATGTGTCAGTGGTGATTTCACATGAAATTATGAGTTAGAATGACTTCAACTGAAAGATGTGTCATGAAACGCAGAAGCGACAGGTATACGCTTACTGTGCACTGATATGTTATCCATTGTGCTCTCGTGGTAACATGTCGAAATTGCTACGTTTTACGAAAATGGTCAAAAGAAAAAATAAACAGAAACATAAGTTTTTACGCTCAGTCAAAGTTACTTCAAAGTTAACCCTTTCAAGACAATTGACCACATTTTGTGGTTTGGCTCAATAACTTTTGATTCAGAGCTCTAGAAAACATACCAGATGCATGAGTAGAAAGAGCAAAAATTTCTGCTCACACTAACGTATTTTTGTTTCATGACCATAATATTATTGCGTTTGATGCCAGAAATTTTTAAAACAAGAATAAGCTTTAAAATCCTTAAATTGGCAACACATTGAGAGGTTCAAAATCATTGTTTTTCATCAAAATTGGCAATTTGTCAACTTTTTAACAAATTTTTTTACCATGAATATTGTTTTAAAAAACATCACACCTTATTAGAACCATGTAGCACTAAAAGAAAAATATTATTATTGCCAATTTGAAGAACAAAATGTGATCAATTTAGCCCTTAAATAATTCCTGTCCTGAAAGGGTTAAACCAGTTCATTTCTTTGATTCCCTGCTTCCATGAAGATCAAATCGGGGGAGCGTTTCATGAAAGGAAGTTGTCGGATATTTTATCCGACAACTGTTATAAGCTACTGAAATCCTTGCATCTGATTGGCTGAGAGCAAATTTGTCGGATAAAATATCTGACAAGTCCTTTCATGAAACGCCCCCCTGAATGTACCAACTTTGTGTGAGAGTTAAATTCTCATTTAAACCCATGTATTGTGACAAACTGACAATCAATCGTGTCATCAGCGTTAGTTTGTTATAGACGAGCGTGCCTTATCATCTTCATTCATTCATTCATTCATTCTACATCATCATCGTTTTCTTTTTCTACTTATTCAAAATAGTTATCGTTATTTTGAATTCGCAACACTTGACCCAGGTGAAGTTCAGCGCCTTTTCAAGGCAGAGAGGCTACAGCCCGCGGGCGATAATCCAAAGCTCTTTGAAAACGCATAAAGATATTGCGCAGTACAGGATCTCCAATATTAGAACTGAACATCATCAACTTTAGTTCATTTCACGATGCCAAAGTCAAGATAATGCGCCTTCCAAGTTATAAATAGTAATCCGATGAGGGGATGATGAGTAAGTTGACATGTCATAAATTGGGGGATGTCCCTTATTCCCCTGCTTCCTTATTAAAGGCCAAGGGCTGGTCACAACTGTCCGATATCAAACTGTTAAGCAATAACGATAACGAAATGTTTCATTATAAAAGATACACCGTAGAGCTGCCGTACTGTTACATACACGAGCATGCTCATACGCATACACCATTATGGTCTACCTTTAATTTTTTTTTTAAAGTAGTATTTATTGATTCATTCAGTTCAATCATACAAAATATAGTATATCTCTACATTAACATTAACAATATAAGTCGAATCATGAACCTTGTAAAGTATAAATTCATAAGACATAATATGGTATTATATTACTAATATAACCTAATAATAACTATTGAATGGTCAACTTATATCACTCTGAATGAATCGGTGATTGATTTGTACTGACCCCGCTCCCGCCCCGCCCCCCCCCCACAAAAGTCACAAGACAAACAGACAACGAAACAAATAAATATAATTAGAATAGCCCCTCCCTCACACCCACACACACACCCACACACAAACATGCACATATACGCACCTACAAACAGAGAAAAAGAAAGAAAGAAAGAAGAAAAGAAAAAAACAAGATTAAAAAAAGAAAAGAAAAGAGGGCAGTCTACAGCGGCGAGGATCGGTCAAACCCCAGAATGCGCGAACCCGGCGGACCCCTCCCATCATCATCATCCTTCTTCTGGTTTTGATTAGTGCTTAATACTTTTAGATGTTCTCATTTTTTATAGTGTCGTGTTAATGTGTTTCGCTCGAATGCAATCTTCTTTTTCTTCTTCTTTACTCTTAAGTAGCTTTTCTCGTATCTCTTCAGCAGTCGGTGGCTTATTTTTTCCTCTCCCAAGGTATATTAAATATTTAATTAGTAAAACAATATGATTAAGTAATTGTCTATTTTCAGCTGTCTCATCTACCCCAATATGAATTTCCTTCCAGCTTAATTCTTTAAGAATTGGAAGATTGAACAGAACACTGCATAATTTCCACAATGTCCCTACTGTCTCACAATCCAAAAATATATGTCTATATGTTTCCTCATCTTTACCGCAAAATATTACTTGCTATAAATTGAAACCTGTGTAAATGATAATTTACAAAAACAATGTTACATAGTAATTTAAATTGAAATTCTCTCAATTTGTTGTCCAATGTACTTGATCTAGGACGATAAAAGACCTTTTCAATTTCTTTTACCGACATATTGTATGATGATTCTAAATTGTGAAAACTAATCTTATTTATACAAGCCCTATACAAATTCTTCAAACATACCGATTCAAATTGGAAAACATTTTTACAGAACATAAATTCAATTTTTAACCCATCAACTGAAGTATGCCTTTTAAATTTACTTTTCCATTCTCCAGGGGTGTCTGCAAATATGTCTTTGATCACTGATATTTCTTCTTCATCTAGTCCCATACATCTGAAATAAGTGTCTGACTTAAGTGCACCTTCTTCATCTGTAATATGATGCAATTTAAATGTATTTTTAAGGAAAAGATTTTCATGAAAATATGGTTTTCTTTTCTTCTGAATATATCTGTTGTTAAAGAAAATTTCGTTTCTTTTATTACTTATATCCTTTTTAATAAACACATTCATATCAAACCAAATACTAAGCATTTCCTGATAATATTTTGGTAGCTTTATATTGATCATATCAGGCGAAAAGTTGCAATAAAAAATTGAATTACCACCGAATGGTCTAAGGAGAAATTTAAAGTATTTTTTCCATTTTACCTTCTGATCTCCAGTTACGAGTCTTTCGATCCACATTACCCTCTGTACCATAACAAAAAGTTTAAAATTAAGCATCTTTCGTCCCCCTTGTTTGTAATCAAGATTATAAGGTGCTTCTTTTTATTTTGTTCCTCCCTCGCCATCAAAAATCGAAACAGATATCATCAATTTCTTTAAAAACCCATTCAGGCACCGGAGTCAGAGAGCTAACATAAATTAATTTTGAGTACGCATATGTTTTTAACAAGTGCATCTTTCCGATCAAAGTGAGATCCCTTTGTTTCCACCAATTTAGTAGCTTTTTAATTTTACTCAAGATCTCTTTATAATTCATTTCTTCAGCAACATCAGGATCTAATGAAAAATTATGCCTAATATTTTAAATATATCAACTTCCTTCCCAAAGGGGAAAAACAACTCCAGACGACCCAGAGGGCCCCAGTGGCAAAATGAATGTTTTATTCTTATTAATCTTAAGTCCAGATATTTTTCTAAAATTCTCTAGGATGACCTCCAGTCTATGTATCGAGTCTAAATCTTGGACAAATATTGTCATATCATCAGCGTAAAGAATTTGCTTTATTTCCGTTTCGCCAAAGCGAATACCCTTTACCAAATTATCGTTTCGAATGCAATGAGTAAGGCACTCTATACACAATATAAAGAGGTATGGAGACAGGGAGTCTCCTTGCCTTAGCCCCCGTTCGACTTTGAAATAACCGGTTGATGACCCTCCATTAAAGACACAGCTCTGTGCATTAATATAAAGTATTTTAACCCATTCACTGAATATCGGTCCAAAACCAAGTTTAATACCTTCGAGCGATCGCCAATAGGGTAAAAATGCCCGGATGCAGGTATCGGGGTGCGTTTGCTATGCAATGTGGGACAGCTTTTGTGACCTAGTTACTTCCGGAATCTGACCGGTCGGTGAATGACGGGGCGGCCGTGCATAACCTCTCAAATCAGCTTTCCAAGATACGGCTTTGTCATTTATTAAGTCTCGAACAGAGCCGTCCGCAGCGGGCACCCGTCGTCGCTTTCTGCCGGACGCCTCCCGGTCGCAAGGCTCAATAACGCTGTAACATTCAGCGGCTCTCCGTACTAGCAATTCCAATTCGAGTTTGCGTTTTCCGTTGCATGGAATGCCTCTTTCTGTCAGAAAAGCTTTCAGCTGCAGAACGGTCATATTCTTGAAGTCTTGAGAAACGCTCGCCATGACAATTCTACGATTACCTTAACTTTTATTAGATAAGTTTGAAGAAAAATTCCTGAAGTGTGTACCGCGGTTACTGTAACTTAGCATCCGTATACACCGGAAGTACACAGGTCCCGGAAGTTGAATGAGAATTCGCCAAAAACGGTAAATAAATACCCTGGTTTACTAAAATTTGATGTGTGAAAAATCATGTCATTAATTATTCTGACGGCTTCGCCAATGTTTCTATCATTTAAATAACCTACTTGATCAACTGACACAACATTTCTCAGAATAGTTTTTATTCTCTTAGAGAGTATCTTAGTAAGAAGTTTGTAATCTACATTGAGTAGGGAAATAGGTCTATAGTTACTAATAAGCGTTGGGTCTTTACCTTCTTTATGTATGAGGGTAATTATTGTTGTTTCTGAGATGGCGACAATTCTTTATATTTTAGAGTATCATTAAATGCATCAACGACTAAGTCACCGATTACCTGCCAAAATGTGATATATAACTCAACAATCAATCCGTAATTTCCAGGCGATTTATTCTATTGCATTTCTTTTAGAATTTCAATACAATCTCCTTGATTTATCTTTCCTTCACAGTGATTTTTTTGTTTTCGGTTAGTTTAGGTAAGCTGTTAGGGGAAAAATTAGAGTTCTCACCTAATACTACTTCTGATTTAGAATAAAATGTTGAGTAAAATATTCTGATTTCATTTAAAATATCAATTTCGTCATCAATTATATTTTCCTTCACTTTCAAGTCTTTAACAATACTTTTTCTCCCCTTGGACTCTAACAACTGTTTAAAATATGCAGTTTCCCTTTCCCCACTTTCAAACCATGGCGCTCGAGATCTGATTTTTATACCTTCATTTACATAAGCGTAAATTGTTTTTAATTCATTCCCTTTTCTTGCCAAAGTCTCAATCAGATCACTATTCCTATGTGTTGGTCGCTGTTGTAGTTCTTCTTCTATTTTTACAATTTCATGTTCTAACTTGGCAACCTTCTCCTTTCTTTCCTTAACCTTTTTCTTGGAATATTTTCTAGTAAAACCTCGAATTTCCATTTTAACATAATCCCATAGTATTCTTCAATTGAAAATTTTGTTCTCATTATCGTTATCGGACAAACGTGACCATGCAGTCCTTTAATCGTGATGATGTATTGCGACTTTCATATCATTTGATGCAGTTTCACTTTTTGGTCCCCTTTAGTGCCGTTACCCCCCCCCCCCCAAAAAAAAAAATGAAATAAAAATAAAAAATAAATAAAATAAAATAAAATAAATAAATAAATTTAAAAAATAAATAAATAAATAAAAAAATAAAAATAAATAAATAAATAAAAATTAATCAAAAAAAAATATGTAATTTTGGCTAGACTCTTTAACTACCCTGAAAAAAAAACAAACCCCAACGCCAATGGGGGCCAAGAACCCGGGAATAAAAAGCCCCGGTTTTAAAAAAAATCAAGAAAATCATATTCGTATCAGATTTTATATAAGACTATAAAGGTACTTATTATCATTATTTTTTTTTAGCGAAAATGAGATATGTTCCATTATGTGCAGATTTCCATGCAGACATGATTTATCTGCGTGAAAGGGCATGTTGGGAAGTTTCTGGTAAGAAAAAAAAGAAGAAATCGTTTGGTGTGTTCAAGGATAAATTTCATTTTCTTAGTATTTCATTTTTTTCCTGAGTGCACATTTGGTGCGTTTCATAAACGTTCATGCAATGAGTTTAACCCATTCGCTACTAGAACCGGGTAGCCCCTATATGTGAATGAAAGAATTCTGCAGGCAACAGGTTATATTGTAATAATTACCTACAAGAGTTAATTTTTACAAAAATGTGCTTGACCTGTTGTTTGTCTCTGATGGATTTCTTGACTTTCTAAATAACATGAATGAAAATGTCATTGCGTATCAACAAGAAATGGGTGAACAGTGTCTTTAGGAATTTGTTATATTCTTTGAAATACGTTTAGAGTGTTTCCATCACGGTTCACGTTTTTCACGTTTTTCCTAGCTTGTCTGCGTTTACTCTTGTTTTGACAGCTGTGTATGCCAACCTCGAGCACTAGAGGTTTGGTTCTCCTAATTTTATAATGTAGTATTGAACAGGGGCGTAGATAGCGGGGGGGGGGGGGGGGGGGATGGGGGGTATGCATCCCCCAACTTTTCAGGTGTGGGGGGGGGGGGGATGGTGTGTACAAACCACAAACCCCCCCGCCAAAAAAAAAAAAAAATGGTGGAAAATATACATTTCGGTTATATGTTGTAGATAAATATAATTTGATATATCATATATACTATTACAATTTATATATTCTTTATTTCAATATAGATATCATTTATCTATGTACAATAAGGTAGATTTATACGAATTTATTAATATTTATCTACAATTCTGTCGTTGCTTCTGATTTTCCCGATATATTTTTATATTACTAGAAAGTGAAAACCATGCATCTACTTCAAATTATACAAACATGGGTGTTGATCTGGGAGGGATATGGAGGTATGATTTTTTAAAAATGAAGTGGAGGGAGGGGGTGGCCTGTGTTACCATCCCCCAATATATTTTGAGGTGATTTTTTTTTCAAAGCCATATATGCATTATAATGCAGAAAAATAATTTAGATTAAAAGTACATGTAATTATTCTTGATTTAGAGGGTTCAGTCGGTAACTTTCCTTTATAATGCGATTTTGCCACACTTATGTTATTGGTAATACTAACAATTTTCAAAATTGAAATGAAAATATAGTCACTGGAATTGAATGTGGTAGGGAAAGAGAGAATACAGCACCCCAATATTTATCGAGGATGATGACATGTGTCATCATCACCCAACTATACACAGAAGAATGATGAAATGACAATCATAACATGTAGACCCGGTCAGAAGCACCGCTCCTGGGGTTGCATGTGGGCACAGTGCCTCTACTTTTCCCTTAACTTCAGATAAGTACCTCCATTTTTCTTTCCAATAAGTTCCCGTTCCATATTCTTATAAGTGCCCATTTTGATAATTACCCTCATCCCTCACCTTACCTTTGATAAACAATCCTATTTCAACAAGAGCATTTATCCCTTTTAATCCCTTTTAATGTAACAAGTCATTTTTTTTCTTTGTAATATATAGGCACTGACTTAATTGTTCTACTTTATAAGAACATTTTTCCGTTCTTATAAATGCCCCTTTTCACCTCTGATAACTGTCTTTTCTTCCTTTTCTACACATTCATTTATTTTTCTAATAGGTGTCCTTTTCCCCATGATAAGTACCACGTTTCCCTTTCCCATAACATGTGCCCCTAATTAAAAGGACTTAAAGCCAATATTCCCAAATGCCCGCGCTCGCTACGCTCGCTCCTATTAAAAGTATAGCTTATTAAATAAATTTTCATTGTGAAATTTTGCAAATGAAACACCATCAGAATTGTGTTTCCCCGTTTTTACATTACAATGTAGTTGCGACCTCACAGATTTTGAATATTTTTTTGCTCGCTCGCTCAATATTCAAATCATATTACAAAAATGAAAGGCGTGATGCTAAAGTTGTATCTTGGATATGTAAAGAGAAAAACCATGCAAAGGTAAACCCCACCGGACCTCTCTCTCTCCATATATATATATATATATACACACATGTGTGCGTGTGCGTGTGCGTGTGTGTGTGTATGGGTGTATATATATATATGGTCCTTGAGGGAAATCATACCCCCCACATATGAGGACCTGTCTACGCCAATTGTATTGAATGATTTTTCCTAAAACGGAAAGGTTGCGAACTTTAAAGACGGTGTTCCGGAATCGAAAGCGCAAATAATAAATCATGCACATTCAACTATGTTTAATATCGGTAATGTTTGCCAAGTTATATTCCCTTCAAATTAATTCAATGACCTCTGACTAGATTACAATAATTTCATTTAACCCCCGTAGTGCCAGTGCTAGCTGCACTTTTACATGTACTCTACATGCTCTACCTGTATGCAAACACAATAATCCCATAGTACAATTTGGCGTACAAACACTTAAGGAATGGTGTCTTTAATAAAGAAAGTAATGAGAATAAGGAAAAGAAGCAAACATAGTTACCGAAACCAGTGACTTGGGTATTCCCATCTTGAACAAAGAGAATCTTCGACAACCAGAAGGACCTCCAAACCCAGTTTATCTTCTGTAAGCAACAACACTTAATTCACACTGAAAAAGATTGGGTTAGAGAAATATTGGTCCTTCCGGCTCAAGTTCATTCCATGAAATTAATGTCCACCAATCCCAAAAGCTTATAGAAAACTGCGATTGCAAACTGAAGCTGTCTTTCTACTTAACATGACGTCCAAACGACAACACTAAAATCATTCAAAACAGAGATGGCGAAATACTCGTCAGTCCTCTACCTTATGATTTTGTAAAACCACTGTCCACCTTCCGCAAACAATAGCCGGTGACTGAAAAACGGAACTGTCTACTCCTGTCGTCTAAATGAGAACAATAAAATCGTCAGGCTTGGAGACATATTCGTCCTCCCCCACGAATTTCCAATAATAGAGTACGTTTGGAACTGTTATACTTCTATAAAGTTGAGAAATAGGCCTACTGACCTCTCTAAGCCAAATCATTCCAATATGTATCCATCCATTGCATATGAACACGCCGATCGACCATGACGGAACGACTTGAAGTTACCGCAGGAGATGTGCGTTGGTCTAACGGTCAGCTCCTTGTCTTCGCTTCAATCTGACGGACCCTGGTTCGAAACGGAGTTGCGTTCTTCGGACGGTGACTTTAATGGGCGGTCCCCGTACGTAAATAATCACTGATGATTGCTCTACAAAACCCACTTACACGCACATATCGCTGGTGATATATATATATATAGGACAGTTTTTCACCTATTCTTTCTTGTACTGTGGCTGAATACCCTGTGGTCTAATGCCGGAATGACTATCTCCGCATCCCAAGAAGATGATCTCATCCAGGCACGCACAAATGGGTGCCTGGGAATGGTCTACTGTGCCCACAGTTAAATGAAGCCTTCATGTGCGTGGTCTAAGAATTAGTCATGTTACTATAATTTATACATATAGTCCGTGTTTTGCCACATGACATGGTAGATGACGTTGAATCCAGGTTGGTGGATGACTGAATAATAGAATTAAGTCCGCAGGTGGCATGGTTGCATCCGGTTATTGTTCAGTAGAATTATCAGGTGGTACGTGTTCTTCTGGGTATATATTCATATAACCCTACCAGCATAGCCTAAGCCTGTGCTTATATAGTTTGAAGCTGGGTTTTTACGTTTTCATGACTATCTGCCCAGTGTACATTGAAACAGAGGTATAATTTTCGTAATGTTCTCTGAGAGTAAAACCAAGTCAACTTAACATTAGTGTTTTCCAGAATGCCTGCATTAAAAAAAAAAAAAAAGCAGCTTAGCAATTAAAGAAATATTGAACCTAGCGATATAGCTGTTTCTTAAATACAATCCGAAAAAAAAACTAACAATAAACAAACCAGGATTAATTTACAAACGGACTTGTCCCGTCGCCAGTTCACGTGACCTTTATGGTGATCCATGTAAGTTTTCAAGGCCATTTTGGGGAAAAAAGAAGATTATCGATCATGAAGACGCACAAGGAAAAACCTATTTCAACTAAATACATGTACATGACCTTCATCTTTACCGTGTATTATCTTTAAAAAAAAGGAATTCCCCATGTATGACGTCACACATAATGGTCGCATTGCCAATTGGAGATTCCCCGTAGCATTAGTGAACTTAACGTCATTATTTTTTATTTGTAGTTTTCTTCACACTTTCATCGATACACCATTCTGATTTTCTGCTTCTACTCAAGTCTGCTCTCTGTGAAGAGTTACACACACACACACACACACACACAAAAAAAAAAAAATCCAAGGTAAAATTGACTAGTTTGGCGAACGCACGCCGATAGAAAGCTAATTGATGCGGTTAAAGCTAATAACCACGTCGCTATGTCACCATCTTGGGATTATGACAAATTTTGTAGTATTTGTCACCATCTTACGATTATGACAAATACTACAAAATTTAATTAAAAAAACAAACAAACAGCAACCAACCTACAGATC
Organism: Heliocidaris tuberculata; assembly: GCA_025618425.1. Taxonomy (NCBI): domain Eukaryota; kingdom Metazoa; phylum Echinodermata; class Echinoidea; order Camarodonta; family Echinometridae; genus Heliocidaris; species Heliocidaris tuberculata. Next base: position 21,431,604 of record CM046844.1, on the reverse strand, counting down.
AGACGGCACATGACGCTGTGTAAGCAAGTAAAGTGCCTCCTTTTATTCCAAATGGCTTTACGCCTAGATTGCTGAAGCTAAAATTGTAACATTCCATACCACATCTAATGAAAGCTTGTAACACAGCAACAGTCAATGCAACCTCGTTAATAAAAAGGAATCGGAGTGACACCCTCCATTCAAAATTTCCTGTCTGTCTGCTGAATCAGAATTTTCCGAGCCTTATGGGCAAATCACCGAAAATATTAAATGATTATCTCCCTTTCTTCGATTGACTTTTTTAAGGGGGAAAAAATGGAACCCCTGACAGAAATTTAGGGAATCTGAGGACCCTTTTATCACGTGTCATGTTGCTTGGTAGATAGATGTTAAAATCTTGGGGATGGTTGTCTTTTGGGCATGTTGGGAGTTGACCTGGAAGTAATATTCTGGGGGGGGGGGGGGGGGTAAGAGTCCGAAGTAGTAGGCCAGGTTGGTGTTCCAGGAGGTAGCTTTTTTTTGGGGGGGGGGGGTTGTACTATGCGAATCGTATTCTTTCAGAATTAAGTTTACTATTAAAGACTTCAAGAGAAGGATGAGTTCTGGCCACACGATTACATTGTGAAGGAAACTGTCTCAAAGCAATTGGGAAAGGTTGATCATGTCTACATAGGAATGAGTGTATAATGTGAGGTTTTGGAATCATCAAAATGATATAAGAAATTGACCCAGTCTCGCTGAAAAATTTCATGTACTGCACACATGCAGAAATGGGTATGGGGCTGCACTTAGGGGCGTCGATTATGGGGTGGCAGGGGCAGTTGCATCCCCCAAGAAAATATTGGGAAGGCAAACATATCGTTTTGCCCCCAATAAATCCGGAGGTGTAAAACAAAGTAAGGAACGTGATCCAAAACTCGGGAAATGAAACCTTCCAAACAATGAAATAGTCGAACAGATTTCAAGCCCATACAAATAAGCTGCAAAAAATTCAGAAGAGGGCTGCAAGAATAATTCTGAACAAAACATATGACACACCGTCGGCTGATTTGTTCACTAGTCTTAAATGGATGACACTCGACAAACGGTTTTAGCTAAGTCGCGTTATGATGATATATAAATGTGTTCATAACTTAGCACTTTCTTACCTTCAGGTAGGCTTAATCAATCCTAACGATGTACATGAGCATCATACTAGACAAAGAGACAGTGGATGTTTACGCGTGCCCAGATTTCACACTGATTGTTATAAGTGTAGCCCAATTGTATCTTCTATATTTGAATGGAATAAGCTCGATAATTCGATGAGAACAGCTTCCTCTGTCAGTTCATTTAAGAGGATGTTTAAACAAAGTTGTAATTTATGAATAACTCAGCCTAACATACACTCAGTGCTTATTCTGTAATATTAGTATGATTTGTGCACATATTTGCGACTGAATCAATATTTTCATATTGGCATTACAGTTGAGCTAGTTTACTGATATTTGTTTATTTTTCAAATGAGTATTCGTTTGCGCCACGTCTATTATTGCTTTGTTTGCACTCTCTAATTTTACTGAGGATTTTTATTTTGAACTATTCTGTATATACGTTATGCATTTTGATGTAAATATGTTTATTATTATTCAGGGCTCCATGGAAGACCACTACTTAATGGTGAATGGGCTACCCTGACAAAAGATTAGAAATAAATAAATAAATAAATAAACAAATAAATGAAATACGTGATCAGACTTCAAATTTGCACCGCGCTCCGCTCGCAAATTCTCTAATTCTCTAATAACCGTAGAAAAGCTGGTAATTAAGAGGCGTTAACAAAATCATGAAGGATACTATTGGGCTGTCTCCCCCCCCCCCCCGCATCCGAAAAACGGATCGACGCCCCCGGCTGCACTGTCTGCACACACACATGGCATGAATATTCAGCCTGAACACTGCATGCACCCATTTTTGGGGTTATATTTCGAATAATTATATTATAAGGGCATTTTAAAAAGCAGTCATTTTGAGGGGACATTTCTACTATTTGATGATCGTTTAAACTAACATAAAAGGAATGAAAAAGCTCACAAATTATTTTTTACCTTTCCCAGACTTCACCTTCTCTTTAAACTGAGTTTGACCCCTTTCCTCTCACTGACCTTCTTGGCTCTCTCTCTCTCTCTCTCTCTCTCTCTCTCTCTTTAGTCTGTCTGTAAATCCTATAAGTACATCCCCCCCCCCCCCTCACACACAATCCTTCCTTTAGTCATCTTTCGTATCGTATGCTATTTTATGAAAATGGGGTGCGTGAAAGTGAAAAGGAAATTTTATTTGTAGAATCAATTCGAATGAATTTTCTCGTTACAAAATACATTTTATTCACAGTATACAAGGCAGGTATCGTTAACAATCGACAGTAGAACAATATCGTCATCACCAGTCGTCTAAACATGCTAAAGAAGCCTGCTTTGTTAGTATTAGCCAAAAGTAACACAGCGAAAAATGAAATTGACGGGGTAATTAGAAATCAGGTTTAATGAGATGGAAAAAAAAACCTTTATTTAGTTGTAATTGTACAGGTGTTGTAGTCGATTGATTTAAACACTTCACTGGAGTTGTAAAAGTCGCGGGTTCGTTCCCCAGCTCATGACATGACTTGTATTACTATCATAATTATCAGTATGATTATTATTATCATAACCGTTATTATTATTATTATTATTATTATTATTATTATTATTATTATTATTATTATCATTATTATTTTTTATTATTATTATTATTACTATAATAATAATTATTGTAATTAATATTATTAATATCATTATCATCATAATTACTATTGTTGTTGTTGTTTTTGTTGCTTTTCTATGTAAAAAAAAATCACCAAGTGAATAATGGTTTCCCATTCTGCAGCAGCTGCAACAAAAAAAAAGGTCATCCCCATATTTATGCTTTCCATCAATGAGATGACGAATCGGAAATGGAAAGGGGAATAAACGTTAGTATTCATTATGATTCAAATCGGGTGAAGCAACATGATTTTGTTATCCATATCCTCTGGGGAGCAGCATGTGGTCCAACGCTTGGGGATATAACAGGGTAGCCTTTAATGAAGCCGGAATGCTAGCTCTTGCTACGTATACACATGTAGATCTTTTCTTTGCTGCTTTAGCTCAAGCTCTATATCGATCCTCGAAACGCGCGGAATAGCTCTGATTGCGAAAAGTCGACATGCGGGTCTCAGACTTAATTCCCGCGCAATAATCAGAGGACTATTCCTCGCGTTTCGATGATCGACCAGGGGATCAACAGAGCATCACAATCGCCTTGATTAAAGGCTAATAACAGGGGGAAAGTGGGCAGGAGGAAGCTATTAATTTAGAAAGGCGATGAATAAAATGAACCTTGCAGAATTCAAAACCCCGATGGCCCGATAGTTACCCCCGAAGTAAACCCTAGCTAGCATGTAAGGTGAAATGTATTCGTAAGTATTATGGATTAACTTGACCCTTAAGGCTGGTATTAATAATAGCGTACTAACTTTAGTCCAAACTTAAGTCCAAAACTTGTTATCAAAAACAAGTTACGATAGTTGTTATTAGCTAGTGAAATCCTAGCATCTGATTGGCAAATTTGTCATAGAAATGGGCGGTTGTTACTGATAACAAGTTTTATGAAAAGGGCCCAAGGTTCTTATTGAGTAGAGTTGGTTCACTGATTCATGGAGAGTCAGTTTCTTCATCCAATAGAAAATGCAATAATTCCAGTGATAGAAAACGAAAATATCACCTCATCATGATATCGGTTTTTGCATTTCTATTCCATGATTCAATTCCATTTGTCTTTTCATTTTGTTACAGAATTACGATATTATGTGTACAGCATTGGAATGGATGAACCTTTGCGCTCCGTATTCTCATTAGACTTGCTAAGGCAACGTTTAACGTTGTCCGTCTTATTGGGAGACAAAATCTTTCAGTTAATAGTCCTGTTCACCGTTCAGTCATTATATTACCATAATAAACAAATTCTATTTAAACAGCCATTGTGAAGTTGACATATCTTGCGTCATCCACTGCTTTAGAAGGGTATATAGTATAACATGATTTCCAGATGTCCAGGGGAGGGGGGGGGGGGGGAGCTGATGTTCGACATGGTAGATAGAAAGGGAACGTTGCTTCAATTTTCAACAAAAAAACACAAGTTACAAAACGTTTCGATAGTTTTCAATTGACAACGGTTTTGATTAGATACGAAATACATTGTAGTATAAATATTATCTCATTGGGAATTGGAGCGTATTAAATATCTTGAAAGACCCACCCCCCCCCCCCACCCCCACTCCACACACACACACACAAATTTTATGATCAACCAACTTCGGCCAACTTTATTACTTTTCTTTTTGAGCAAGTCTCTCTGAAAACGTCAAACATCTGAAAGTCCTTTTTGTTTATTTGTTTTTGTCTGCTTGAGTTTTCGGGAGTAATTATCTATATTATTTGGTTTCGAGCCAAATCAATGCTGTGGTAGACATTTAGAGCATTACAGTATCATATTTAAAGCTAATAGAAGAGTATAGGCCTATTGGATTGATGGGTGTCAATAAAGCCAGTGTCTGCCACATGATGTCATAAAGATTAATGCTTTACTCTTAAACATCAGATATGGGCTTTAACAAAACTTTATATATATTGGCAACCAAGAATATTCACAGTTGTCTTGATGTCATACTGCGAATTCGACCTGAAAAAAACTTACGGATAAACTATTAGAGAAAGACTACACGCTTACCCAACACCTTTAAAATAGTAATAACATGTCATTATTCATGTAACAGCCCCCCCCCCCCCTTCTAACACACATCCCTTCACCGACATACTATTCCTACGAGCATTACAACGCTCAACGTAATAACGAAAGAAAAACGGTCATCACTCCTACAAGCGCCACGAGACCGAGAATCTTCAAGATGATATAACCAACATCGCCAAGATCTCCTGCGCCCGATTTCGGAATCTGTCTCGTCTTGGTGGAATAGAAAGTGCTATCCCATACGCCCATGATGGCGTCGCGTGCACCAGGCCAAACATGGGGTCCTGCGAGACGAAAAGTGTAAGGTAGAGCTGGTCCGAAGAAGGTTCGGTAGGCGAGGACGGGATCTGTGGACAGCAGGGACCAGAACTTGGGCTTGACACCGATGCGATCGGCTAACATGTCCTGGTACGGATCTGAGATCTGCAAAATGAATGATCGTAATTGCAGGGTATATCGTCAAATCGGTTCAGTAGGTCTAAGCAAGGGATCGTTCGAACAGAAACAATATCTAAACCTCTTATAAGGGTACTGACCCACATTTATTGTGTAAAAATGAAATTTCTGTAAAATACTCATTAAATCATGATTAGCCCCTCTAGTGTATGTACCATTTCCCTGTTAACAGTCCGTCGGTCTCTATCTCCCACCCTCACTCTCTCCCTATTATGTTTTCCCGTATATCTTACTGTGTATGCATCTTTCATATATAAAAGCCTCAAGAGACTTACAAAAGACCTTGGTTTCCCGTATCGCTTCACCATCAATGTCTTTCTCTTCTTGATGTCGGCAATCATGACATCTTGCGATGGCAGACTCGCACAGCCCTTAAAGACCCGGGTGGCGTAGCGTGCTTGCATCTCAAAGACGGGGGCATGAGCTCCGATCGTTTCTACAAATCCTACAGCGCCAAAGGTCTGATGCTCCAGGCGTGGCGGGAAAATATGGAGGTACAATTCAAGGTCTTTCAAGTCATCTGTGGGATATACAACAATACACAATCAAATTAAAAGGAGAAGTACTTGTTTCATCGGAAATCTTCCCAACACCGATCATCATATCCTCCTAGTATTCAGTACTTTGCGTTACTAAAGATGAATTGGCTTTCTACCCATTCATCCCGATATTGTCATTACTGTCGTGGATAAAGCAGCAGCAGCAGCATTATATTTCCCCATAATTGCGATGGGGTATAACAGGGCTATTTGGTTGGCCCGCTGCTATTTGTCGCTTATATCATTCAAGACGTTCATTATCCTACATGATGTATGCAGATGGCATCCAAACGTAGTTTTCGATGAAGAAATCAAGCACGTGGGAAGCAGGTTACTATATGACTTAAGAAATTCACACCTGTATGGCGAATATCATATATATATATATATATATATATATATATATATACAGTGTAGTAAAATCACGTAAAACCGTTATAACGCAAACCCGTAATAAATTGATGTCAAAATAGTTAATCGATTACCAGGAGATCACTCTCCGGGCTCCACTGTGCAAGAGAATTTGCACGCAAACCCTATGTGAATGGAGAAGGCATAAACGATTCCAAGATGCGTTCTCAATCTTTAAATTCACAGGGACGGCTTTAAAAGCAAAGGGACGGCGGCAAAATACGATACTTTATACTTGATCAATCTATCCGCGCCGAATTTTTTTTCCCCGTGGCGTTTTGCTATAAATCAATCAAAATTATAATTCATCTTTTGCAAGCAGCTGAAAAGAACGCCTGATAGATGCAATGACAGTCGTTGTTTGTCAAATATCCACGTGTGTATGATGACCAACACGGCTGGCGTGGCAGCAGTACTATAGTATTTCTTTGTTTTTCTTCTCTCTATCTTCATTCTTTTCTGATGAATTTCTTTGTTTTTCTTCTCTCTTGTCTTCTTTTTCTTATGTATTCCTTTGTTTTTCCTCTATCTGTCTTTTTGATTTCTTAATGTATTTCTTTGTTTCTCTTCTACCTTCTTTTTTTCCTTATGTATTTCTTTGTTTTTCTTCTTTCTGTCTTCTTTTTTTCTTTATGTATTTCTTTGTTTTTCTTCTCTCTTCTTTTTCCCTTATGTATTTCTTTGTTTTTCTTCTCTCCGTCTTTCTTTCCTTATGTATTTCTTTGTTTTTCTTCTCTCTGTCTTCCCTTTTTTTAAATGTATTTCTTTGTTTTTCTTCGCTCTTCTTTTTTTCCTTATGTATTCCTTTGTTTTTCTTCCCTCCGTCTTCCTTTCATTATGTATTTCTTTGTTTTTTCTTCCATCTCCTTTTGTCCTTATGTATTTCTTTGTTTTTATTCTCCATATCTTCCTTTTTTTCTTTATGTATTTCTTTGCTTTTCTTCGCTCTTCTTTTTTTCCTTATGTATCCCTTTGTTTTTCTTCTATCTTCTTTATTCCTTATGTATTTCTTTTTTTTTATTCTCCATATCTTCTTTTTATTTCTTTATGTATTTCTTTGTTTCTCTTCTATCTTCTTTTTTCCCTTATGTATTTCTTTGTTTTTCTTCTCGCTGTCTTCTTTTTTTTTGTTATGTATTTCTTTGGGTTTTTTTCTCTCTTCTTTTTCCCTTATGGATTTCTTTGTTTTTCTTCTCTCCGTCTTCCTTTCCTTATGTATTTCTTTGTTTTTCTTCTCTCTGTCTTCCATTTTTCCTTATGTATTTCTTTGTTTTTCTCCGCTCTACTTTTTTCCTTATGGATTCTTTTGTTTTTCTTTTCTCTGTCTTCCTTTTTTCCTTATGTATTTCTTTGTTTTTATTCTCCTGATATCTGATTACGTCATGCTCACCAGTTTATGATCACTCTTTGAGAGGGAAGTCCACTCTGGTATTAAGTTGATTTTAATAAAAGCAGAAAAATTAAAGTAACAGATTAATGAAAGTTTGAGCAAAACCCGACAAGATACAGTATAAGAAAATTATGAATGTTTGTAGCTGTAATTAATCAAACACAAATTGGCAATCCTGTGACGTATCTTGCGAGCTCCTCTCCTATTTTCCCCGTACTAAAAAATCCATAAATTTCGACTTTTTCTAAAGAAAACATTTAATCATACATGCAACCTAGATATAACTATTGCACATGTGTTGTTTTTTTTTTTTTACACCAAACCTGTATGAAAGAAATGTATTCCTTTATCAACAACTACGGAAAGGAAATTCATTGTTAGGGCTTGTAGAAAAACACCGCCACTGTACTGTTTCAACACAATTTTATGCAATTTTAGAATCAAATGATTCAGCTCTGTGAGGTCTTTTCCTAAAATTATCTGCACAAACAGGCAAAAAAGTTTATCCTTACGAATACAGTAAAGGCGATTCAATGTGACAATCAATATAATGTCCTTTTTTACATAAATCAAAAATCAAATCACGCATCTTTTGCATAGGAGTACACTGGAATCGTACATAGCAGACGGTGTCCCACGTAATGAGTTTGAGTGTAGGGCTCCTATTTTGGTTGTGCGGCCGCATCAACTGCTCGCATAGAGCCGTGCGTACGATGCTTTATCCATGCAGTAGAGGCATAGGGTAGAGATCGATGGTACAGGCCAAATGGGAGAGGAGCACGCAAGATAAGTCGGCAAATTGCCTATTTGTGTTTAATTGATCACAACTTTAAAAATTCATAACTTTCTTGTTTCCTATATGATTTTGCTAAACCTGTCGCTAATCTGTTTCTCTTATTTGTCTTCTTTTGTTAAAATCGACTCTATACCAGGGTGGAGTTCACCTTTAAGATAAATATGGGGGATATTTCTTATTTTTTTACACGTACCGCTGATGATATCTTTGTCTACAATGGGTACCCTGAGATGATAGCCGGTGGCGAACACTACAAGATCCAAGTCATCAACAGATGTTCCATCGGTGAAGACCACACCCTTTCTGGTGAAATGGTCGATTCCAGTCTTGCACATCACTGCACCACACATGATCCTGGACCCAATTTCATCATTGACCATCATCTGTGATAAAGAATCCGATGATGAAGACTCTTCCGGGCAAATTGGTTATTCTGACGGCAATGTCGTCATCTAAACTTTCATTTTGAATAAGGTGTTTAATGGAGGTAATGGTGGGCAACTGAAATTCGTTAATTGATGAAAAAAAAATCATTGGCTGATCGTAAATGGATTAGAAGTTAAATTGACATAATTGCGGGCACCGGTCATACGTGGTGGATGGAAAGTGAACAAGGCTAGCAATTACAGAAGGAATCATCTATCATCTTCTTTTCTTTCTATGATCAAGATTTTACAAAATGTATTTAAGGTCTAGCTTAGTGAGTGGAATCCAAACATGTCTTACCTCCGAGCAGGAGATCTTCTTGACAGACTTGAGTCCTAGGTTATCCATGTTGTCTCGCGAGTAGATGTGATCTACGGTGTTCTTTCTCCGAAGCCACTCGGGGAAGAGATAGTTGATCCGTCGGTTGAACGCCATGTCACGAGGCACCCCACCGGGCCCAAGACGCTGAACGGCCCACGTCCCGTTGCGCATGCTCAGATACGTCTATCGAAACAGGACAAGATGGGGGGAAATTCATTGAAGATGAGTAATGTTTACTTGTCTTTATTGTTTTAGTACGAAATTGGTATACAAGTTTTATATCATTCCAATACAAGGGGACATAAGAAATGTAAGAGCATGAGAGGACGAACAACCTTGAAAGAAATCAAGTGAGAATGATATCCGCTCTCTTCCCTCCCACTCTATCTTTACCTCTATCTCTCTCCCTCTCTATTTGTATATTTATAAAGAAAGATGCTGATAAAATGTAAACGTATTTGAGACTGAACTTTTTATTTTGCCAAGTGCTCATTTTAACCCTTTCGAGACAATTGACCACATTTTGTGGTTTGGCCCAATAACTTTTGATTTAGAGCCTTAAAAAATATTCCAGATGCATGCGTAGAAAGAGCAACAAATTCTGCACATACTGTGTCCATTTTTGTTGCATGATCATATTGCGTTTGATGCCAGGAATTTTAAAAAGGAGAATAAGATTGAACATCCTTAAATTGGCAACACATTGAGAGATTCAAAATCATTGTTTTTTGTCCAAATTGGCAACTTTTTCAACTTTTCGACAAAGTTCCTGACCATGTATATTATTTTCAAGACATTACATCTTATTACAACCACGTAGCACTAAAAAAAAAATATTATTGTTGCCAATTTGCAGAACAAAATGTGATCAATTGAGCTCTTAAATAATTCCTGTCCTGAAAGGGTTAATCTGAGGAATCCTTCCCGTTTCACACTTCGCACAATCTCATATCGTTAGTTGAATACGCTTACCTTCTTTGAATAATGACTTGTGTCAACTGCGCAATCTCCTGCCGCATGTGAGCCACCTATTTAAGAAGCAATTACAAGAAAGAAATTGCATCAGACTGCACAAAGGTAATGGGATATCTAATACAAATTTAAATTGTTTATGTTTTACGTCTTCTCAGTTCCCTTTTCTACTGATCTCTTATCCATTGCTTCATATTCAGTATCCTGTCTATTCTACTCCTTTATTGTCTTTGAATCTACTTGCCATTCCCCTCTCCTAATTCAATTTTGCCAATTGGGTTTTCTTTGACAACACAAAGGCAACGTCACCCCTTATTTTAGTTCCACGACCATGCAACATTAGCAAATGCTAAATTTTACCGACGACGAGGACAGTTTTGTTGTTCACGAGACCATCAGCTTTCTTATAGTCGTTGCTATGCATGATTTCTCCAGTGAAGTCCTTTTGCCCTGGGTACTCAACCATATTCCTTTCACTGCAAAGCCCTGTGCAGACGATCACGGCATCGAAAGTTTCTTGTGTCACTTCCCCGCCATTCTGATCAGAGGTGATCGTCCACCGACCCGTGACATCATAATCGGCAGCCTTCTCCACGCGCTTCACTTCAGCGCTGTACCGGATGTGATGTTCAAGGTCAAAGTGGTCAACGTAGGACTTTGGGTAAGGAAAACAATAATCCGTTTATAATTGTTTATCAAATAAATGAATTATGAGCTTCATCATTATCCTCAAAAATTCCTAAATGAATCCATTTTTTTATAATTACGTAACATTTGCTGAATGAGAGAAAGAGAGAGAGAGAGAGAGAGAGAGAGAAAGAAGGGAGATGAACTTATTCTGGTGTTGACTGTAGTCTTCCGTAGACCGACCTATTACGTAAGGCAAAGACTATTATTACCTTGAGGTAGTTGATGAATTCCTTCCCCTTGATGTAAGGACACGTAGTCTTCGGGAATGGAAAGTCGCTAAAGTTGGTCATGTGCTTGCTGGAGTTGAGAATATGGCAATCGTAGAGGGCGCCACCTCTGTTCGTCTTTTTAGCCTCGTCGTGGAAGACCCATACTCCACCTATTCAAAGTATTGAACCAAATACAAAAATATATAATATCCCATCAACTGGAAAGTAACATAACCATCCTCCCCCTCCCACCCCGGCGAATATTTGCGATTTATCAGTAGCAGTAGAGGAATTTCATACATCCTATCAGATGCCCCGTGATCTTAGGTCACTGATTTGGTGAAAGTGTAGTTTCATTTGGTGCATTTTGTTAGTAGGACGTAATAGAACTGATTAAATTAAATATGTTTCCTCCAACCATGTCAACTATTTGTCAAAGCTGTATATAGGATGACAACACTTGTCGGAAATATCTGTTACCTTCAATCATGTTAACTATTTGTCAAAACTGAAGGATGACAACACTTGTCGGAAGTATCTGTTTAGGAAGAGCAATAGGCTTCTCCCTTGAAATTTGACAAATGTAAATTGAAAATAAAGGGGAATGTAAAAACATGAAGAAATGCTTAATGAAACTGCTCTTCATCGACTTATTCAGCCACGACCTTGAGTTAAGTATTGCCTTAAAACAGCGGCAGCGGTAGGATGTAACTCTTGCCTCTTTGTGTGAATTCTGTGCATAAACAAAATGTTCGAAAACTCGTTTGCATTCAAGTGACTGATTTTTTATCTAATATGTACAGCCTTTCTCCACTTGCTTTCCCAGAATGTTTATTCATATGCTTGAAGTCCTCAATTTTTGTAAGATTGTTTGAAATACCTAATATCTATTGCTCCGAGTTACTTTCCTCTGTGTGATGTTATCTTCAACAGTGATTCTCTGATAATGTCTGCTTTTTATTTAAAATATTGAACAAAAATTTAATCAACTCAAATCAAATTAATTGAAAAGATGTGTTAAAAGTAAGACAAATAACACATCATCTGATCAATATGCCCAATCTAGATTGATATTTTACTCACCGAACGATGCCTCTCTTTCAAAGCACACGGGTTCGAATCCCTCCTCAAGACATTGCTTGAGTGACACCAATCCACTGACACCGCTACCAATTATAGCCACCGTCTTGACTCCCATAGTAAAATAAAATCTATGACACCTTCACAAGATCTATATGGATAATTTAATAATGATCATAATGAGATATTAATATGGTTTTCCTTACCACGGACTATGTTCTTACTAAGGGTAGCCCCATAGGTATTTTGATACCGATGAGGCTACCTTTATGAAATACTGCCCTTTCTGAGGGCCCTGCTATTTGGTCTTTCCTCCGACTAGAAGGCTCACAATAGGCCGTGATTTCGATTTGACTATCTACATGACTCTGAAGAACCTCAATCCAAAATATTTTATGCGTTTAACTGCCTATATCTAAAGCTATTACATTTTATTCCATAATCGGATCGCAGACCGATCGTATAGTGTGCGGTAGGCATAAAGATGAATAATTAATCAAGTGATATGCGGCAACCTTACCTTTCGATAATGATCTTAGACAGTTCCTTTGACCAGCTTCAACTGCTCCTTAAGCAAAAGTGAGAGCGAAATGGATCTGTCATAAGTTTTTATTTATTTATTTTTGTTTGTTTCACCTTATCGCGTTCTCAGGAAATGGGCGTGGATGCTTGTTCCCTCGTAAAAATTAATTAAGCACTATTCTGCCATATCACCGTTTTGTGTGCTTACGATGACCTCCGGAAACAAACGTCGTAAATTTTTACCATTGGTACGTGTCCTATTTATATGCCTACTATTGCCCTGCTCTATATTACCCCCCCCCCCCTCCCCCAGCCGCCCCAGACCACGTCCTTGCTTAAATAGTTATTCGTTTCCCCTTTGTTTCTACCCCTTCTCTCCCCCCCCCCCTCTCTCTCTCTCTCTCTCTCTTTTTACCTCCTTTGCTTTATTTTGTTTTAATTTCATATTGATTTTGTTCTGTCTTTATCTTGTTTATGATCGTTTTCACAGATGAGGATGAAATGGATCTAATAAAAACAATGAACGGTCAAATAAATTATGTTCGCTATCGGTACCCGAGTTTCATTAAAATATAATAGAAATGTAGCCAAAGCTGGAGGGGAAAATAAACAAAGATAACACCACCAACAACAAAAACAAACCTTTTAAAACATATCAAGTTTTGAAAGGTATACAGTTAGGTGAATAAAAAATCACCTGTGTGTTTTAAAAGTGATAATATAATAGAAGAGAGAGAGGCAAAGAAACAGAGAGAGAGAGAGAAGGAGGTAGAGAGATAGTGAGAATGTAGGCAGATGTAAACAAGACACGTACGTTATCACAATTGCTGGTATTTTCTTATAGTTTAGTGTATTAAACAATCACTTATTACATTATCGCATTCAATGGAAAAGGTTTTGAGTTGAGATCAAGTTTAAGAGAAATCTTTACGTCTTCCTCACTCAGATGACCCCCTGAAGACCTCTAATAATTGCGGGAAATTGTCCTGGTGTAGGCATGACTGTGGAAAATTGAAGGGTACCATTATAATCATAAATCCTTACACAGTCATACTCTGTATTCTGTTGCATCTAATAATAATAATAATAATAATACCTGGATTTATATAGCGCCTTTTCCATAGGATACAAGGCGCTTGTCAATCAGTCTAATTGACAGAGTTGTACAAGTAAGTTTTCAGGTGTTTTTTGAAGATGTCTAATGAAGCATCTACGGTTATAAAGTGGAAAAAAGGTTAATTGGAGTCGGCCTTTACGTATGTCAGTGATCAAAACGATAAAACGTGTAATCGCTAGGGTAAAGTATCGGGCACGTTCTACTTTCACAGAATTTAAAGCTGAGTAAAGCTTCCCATCCTTCCAAATCCATTACATTTAAAGGGGAAGTTCACCCCGAAGATTACTTGTGTTCAAAAAAATGCAGAAAAAATAAAGAAAAATATTGGCGAAAGTTTGGACAAAATCCGTTAAAGAATAACGGATGTAATGTGATAAATATTCCATAACATACAGTTTTCTCAGAAAATTTAGAATATTTTCGTCTGTGCATTTGATATATTGTCAGAAATGTTATTCAATACTAGATTCTGAAAAGAAACAATATTAATTTATCGTGGAACGTAAAAAAAAAAAAAGGCGAATATATGGAATATTTATTACATGACCAATGGGCAGCTGCTCGCATGTGACGTCACGAATCCAAAACTTTAAATACTCATAACTCTTTTATTATTTGACCGATTTTCATCAAACCTTCGCCAATATTTTTCTTTATTTTTTCTGCATTTTTTAAACTCAAGTAATCTTCAGGGTGAACTTTCCCTTTAAACTAACTCAAAGCTTTGGAAAAACCCCTCCCCCCCCTTTTTTTTTTGGGGGGGGGGTCAGTTTTCTTTGATTTTAGTTGATAAATAACAAGAGGCTAGCAAAAATTGTCCTGGTGGAGTAATGTGCATTAACCATTCTCCGAAATAAGTAGATGGCAACAAGGTTCAAGGTTAATTCCAGGGAAATCATTTTACTGTATATTCTTACCCCCGGTTGTATCGATGTACGTGCCATTACGTGTATGCACCTTCCGAAACAAATTAGACCTACTTTTTCTTTTTTGCTTAACCTGAACAAAAAAAAAACGAAGTTGTGCAATCGTAAACTAATCGACAAATTTTCCTTGTTCGTGTTTGTGAATGAACAAAAGCGACTTATTCTATCTCAGTTCATAATCATGTTCAAAAACATGCTACCATCAAACAAACAAACAATAAACAAAATAATAATAATAATGATAAAAAATAACAAAATAATAGTTAGCGAGGGAATGAAGTAAAAATAAAAATCTATAAAAATTCCAACCTATCTGCATGAGATAGTGATTTTTATGTCATACATTTTTATTAGTTTTCTGAATTTCCTCGGACTAAAGAAAAATGCTGTTTCTCTGATTTTTCTGCTTTTATTTTGCCTTGGGCCGCAGGTGAGTTCTGGTAACGGGTAAAAATGGTTGAGTATTCTTTCTAATTTTGATTTTATTTGTTTTTGTGAAATAACTTTTGATTTTGAAGTATGTGTTGTTTGTGGTATGTTTCATAACAACCAATATTTTTCATGATGAAAAAAATGAAATCTGTGATTTCAGAAATTTCAGTCATACGTTTCGCTCGCATCTGTTAAAATTCTTGCGTGCTTCCAATTTATTAGCGAGTACGCAAATGTGTTTAATGTGTTTGGTAGTATGTGTGTGTGTGTGGGTGTGCGTGTGCGTGTGTGTGTGTGTGTGTGTGTGTGTGCGTGTGTCCTAAAGTACTTCACAAGGAATGGTGTGTCACGGGAATTGCGAGATTATTTAATTTTACATGACCGTCCTCAAAATGACCTTTACAGCAGAAGTGGCAAAGTGCAAATCCCTACTGCAAAGGTTTGGGTGGAGGCTTGGCTGCATGATCCACCAAATGTCACTGCGGTGAGAAGCAAACTGCGCCCCTGCTACCAGACACGAGATATCCAGGACTTTAACATGCGCGCCAGAGCCTGTGTGATTTAGTGACCGGGGAACCGTGTGGCGACACAACCAGAAAAGGATTCATGAAATTTCTCTATTCAGTTAGGAAGCGGGTGTTTCCATTTGGTGACCCACTTTCTTTCTGACACTCCTGACACATGTTTCTGTGATCGGTTTTTTTTACTAGTGAATATTCATTACCTATCTAATTGATTTTTCATGAGGAGAGGCTTGGTTTGATTCCGTTTCTGTGATTGGCTTTTTTGCTATTGAATATTCATTAGCTTTCTAATTGATTTTTCAAAACAAATTTGTGGTCATCTTTTCGTATGAGTATAGCCTACCGTCTAAGGGTTAAAAAGCCCTTGTAGTTTTGGCTTTTATAGCTCCTCTTGAGATTGAGAAATAAAATCATTTCAGGAAAGACAAAAACTACAGTTCTGACAAGGAGTTATCACAGAACTCCTTGATAACTCCTTGGTTCTGACGAGTCTTATTTCCTAGGCCAGTTCTTTATGTAGAGAAAGAAACCTTGCTTTGAGCGATCCAAAATTTATCACTCACTTTTCCTGATCGAATATAGCTTATGCTTATGGAATCAGACAAAATCAACACGATCAAAGTACATGTAACCTTTCTGTTTTTAATTTGCGTTGTATCCAAACGAACCCTGTGGAAAGATGAAATCGGTCGTGGGTTGCCAGTATAAAAATTTCATTGCTCCCACTATATTTTGTAGACTTTTTTTCTAGAATAGAAATGTAGGCCTACCATGAAAAAGTCAAGAACGTCTTCAACACTCACACATAGTGGTATTGGCATTATTTTGCGTTTATGGTTTTAAAATAGGACAGCTAGCAGCTTGGACTAAGCTATTTATACGTGTACATAAGTTCTCAGTCATATTAAAGGAGAATGAAACCCTGGGGAAAATCAGTTTTAATGAAAAAAGAGGATAGAGAGAAGCAATTTTTAAAAAGGTTCCATCAAAATCGGTTAAGAAATGAGAAAGTTATGACAGTTTAAAAAGTCGCAATTTACTTTTTATGGTGATCCTCAAATTGGCAATGTTGCTTCAAAGTGACAGGTTTAGTAGTACAACTCTCCATATGTTTTGTACACAAAATTTCGTATTTTTTCCTTATCTCTAAAGAAGCTGCTTGTCTTTTTGTGAACTCAACATATGTTGTGTCAAATACATTAATATCTTGAGCTAAGAAGGAGACAAGCTGCACCTTGAGAGACAATGGGGAAAATATGAACTTTTGTGTACAAAACATATGGAGAGTTGTACTACTAAACCTGTTACTTTGAAGCAACATTGCCAATTTGAGGATCGCCATAGAAAGTAAATTGAGACTTTTCAAACTTTTATAACTTTCTCATTTCGTAACCGATTTTAATGAAACTTTTTTTTTTAAATTGCTTCTCTATATCCTCTATTTTTATTAAAACTGATTTTCCCCAGGCTTTCATTTTCCTTTAACATTTATAGGCCTACGTGTAAGTGTGTAACTGATAGTTACGTGAAACGTGTAAATGTTGGGTTCTTTTTTGTTGTTGTGTATTGTTATTGTTGTTGTTTTTGTTGTTTTTATAACTTCAATCTGAAATGTGAAACACTGCACCGTGATAGGTTTCCTCCCTTAACAAAATTTTGGTTAAAACGCAAATGAAATAACTGAATCGACATTTGCCAATGTATTCCACCCCATCCAATTAGACAGAGATAATAATGAAATTATTATAAAAATTCAACTGTCTTGTCGATTTCTTCTGATTGATAGCTACTGGGCCATGAATGGGAGTGGGCGGGGCCACTAGAGCGGGGAATGTTAATAAAAAAACCGTATCACTATCCAAACAAGATCCATCTTCAGAGGTCGCCAAAAGACAAAAGAACCAAAACACCAACTTCTTGTCTGTCTTTTAGAAGGTGACTTCCGTCCCCTATTCGTAATATTTTTCTTTTCTTTTCAGCGCCACTGGAGCGTCACACTCAATACGAGGACTGCTTAGCCTATAGGGAAAAAAGAGTATACAGAATTGCATGAGTCCTATTGATACGTCCGCCATTACTTTGAAAAATGCAGTAAGTTCTAGTTTCTTGATAGAATTTACTTAAAATTATATTCGAGTCTCATATTTTTTTCTTTTGTTCCTTGGCTATTACGGACCTCTATATAGTGCTCAACATTGTTCATAGCCTTCCTCTTGTTGTTTTGCTACAGTTCTCCCAGCCACTGCACAACACGGCTCATGGCGCACTGGATGAAGTCCTAGAGATATTTTGCTTTGCAAGACTCTAGATTTGACTGGGCAGTAAGCTGTACCATTGTGGCATTCGGTGGTTCCTTCAAGATCGTAACGCTCTTTTGCTATAAAGTGAGGTCTCTGCATCGCCCAACTCCTGTCCCCCCCCCCCCCCCATAGTGGCATGATAAGTTAACATTGGATGGTTTCGTAGGGCAACTTCTTTATCCCTACCCCCACCCCGAGAGGCCCACACACCAAAAGAAATCCCTACAACATGGACTACGACAAAGATGATTCGACATTGGAATTCAGAAATATCTGCCTGACCCTGAAGGACAAGGATGTGCTGAAGAATGTATCTGGATCTGCCGAACCAGGAAAGCTTCTGGCTTTGATGGGACCCAGTGGTAAGATTTTCTGGAATCTACTTGTGGATGCTTATCTATGACTATTTACATTGTTTAAGGAAGTGGTTGGTGGAATGAAGTATCAGCTGATCAAACAAATCATTTGTAAACATTGTTTTATTGGTAAAAAAAAAAAAAAAAAAAAAAAAAAAAAGATCAAATCAAAATAAACACATGACTTAAAGAAATGACCACGGAGGCAGACGGAAAGGAATGAAGCAAGAAGGAAATGAAGAGAGAGAAGAAAAGAAGAAGAAATTGGAGGAAGGAAGGAAGGGAGGAGAAACAAAGTTGTTTTGTATAATTTTGTTTTATTTCCATGAATTAAGATATTTACGCTTTAAGAGACTATCTGACAAGTCAGTCATCTCCCCCATGGTAGACATACATTATTGACAGATCCTACGTGAGCAGTAAACAATACTGTGTTGATATTTTCACGCCATTTGCAGGGGTTGGCAACCTCGTTCAAAGAGAGTCACAAGAATACGTAACAATGCCGTGCCGTCAGTTCAGTTTGTTCTAAATTACCTTGACCGAGTTAACAGTACTATTAAATGCCACTTTAAAAGGAAAATCAAATTACAAGATGGCTTGGCTCATACACTTGTCACAAGGTAATTAATTAATGCATAATGACAATACAATGGAACTAAATGTGTGATCTCGAAATTCATTTTATCATTCTTGAAATGATTCCATTTTTCCTTTCGTATTTGTTCTACACTATTTCAAAGAAAGTACAATAGTTTTCAGCAATAATTTAATTATATGAAAAGTAAACTCAACATAAATATATACTCTCAACAGAAGGGTGAAATTTCGTAAAGGGATTCAATATTTAGGATAATATATTGACATTTTCTTCAGACAGGTCTTAATGGCCTGCATGTTATTGTCTTCTGAAGTAAGAAGGATTTAGCGGCCGATGCATATGATGTAAATACTCAGAAATAAAGAAAAAAAACAAACAAACTAAATGAAAATATGTCGGTTTATCCATATACTGGTTTAGGGGCCGGTAAGACGATGCTGCTAACCGCCTTGGCTGGTCGCTACCAAGGTACCCAGAAGGGTCAAGTGCTGCTTGGTCAAAAGCCAATGGACAAGACCCTGAGAAGGAAAGTCAGTTTCGTCCTCCAAGAAGATGTCTTCTTTGACCAACTGACCTTACGAGATACTTTAATGGTATTGTATTGTTAGAATTAAATCGAATTGATATTCAAATTCATTTTTTTTCTCTCATCAATAACAATCTTTAACATAGCAATGAGTACAACAAATATTTTAAAAACAAAAGGAGGACAAAACCCCTAAAGCGAAGTTTATGTTGGCAATGCTAATAATAAATAAAGATTGGTTACTGTAAGAACAACATTATGTGAAAACGAAATGAGGAAATCATGAACTAGAATAAATTTTTGTAAAAACGTATAGCCAGTTTTCAGCGCGTCAGTAGACCATTTTGAATCAACAATAAAGGGATACTTTGGTAGGCCTGCATGGGCGATTTCCGATGAGAGAGGAAAATATACTCGGAGCTTCGTGTCACTTCGATACAAGGACTTCCATCGCACGTGCTAAAACATGTGATTCATATTGGACCACCTCTGAGATAAGACTGGCTTGTGTTTTAAATTTCGCGCGGTGGGAAAGTAATCAAACATATGGAAAAGTAATTACAGAGCCAGCTCTCTGGTAGAGCCTGGGATTAGTTACGTAATCGTGGCGACAACGAGTCGCGGCAGGGCAGTGCAGAAGCGATGGCTAGACTAATCAACCAGAAGTTAACCGTGTTTTGTATTTGGAAATATTTCAGCATTACGCTAAACTTGTTTGGGGGAACGAGATTACAACCAGTTACAAGACTAAGAGCCCGGGACTGGTTAAACCCGAAGTATTCGCCGAGCTCCAGTTCGGTCAACTTCGTGCCGTCCGATCATTTATGACCTTAGTCCGACGGCCTCGCACAGCGGGCGTGCTATGTGTACAAGTAAACGAGCCTTTTGCAAATTCCGCACGATTTCATTTCCCCATGAGTTCTCATTAGACTGCCCCTATAACATTAACATTGATTAAATAAACACGACTCTTCATGTGCCCATAAGTGTGCACCGACAATTTCTTTGATGTGTCAGACTTTATTTATCTGCCAAAAAATGAGGTTCGAGAAGTTACTTAAACCTTATCAGCCTATAGTGCCTCCCTTTGAGATCTTGTTAAGCACCCTTATTCATAAGAAGGTTTACCAACGCCTTAAAGGTTTACCAACGCCTTAAAGGAAAGATTCGCCAAGAAGGTGCACGCTTAATAAGCCCCTGGTTATGAAAACCAAGGGAGTCTTTTAATGCTTCTGGATAGACCTTTTATCTTTTCTTTTTCTTTTTTCCTTAGAAGGTAAGGAGACGTGATTTTGTTGTTATTACAAGTTCTTTTTACCTCATGATGGTATTATGAACTTTTCAAAACTTCACTCGCATTTTACCTATACCCATTATCTTTTTTCTTTTTTTCTTTTTCAAGTGTAAGCTGTCTTTAAAACCAGAAATGGATCATCAGATGTCAAACTCCCAATTCACAGGGTTATTTCTTAATTTATTGATGCTTTTTTATTTTGCTGATCGGCACTCACGGTAAAACTAGGGTTAAAATGAGAATCATTACAATGTGATACAGAAAAAATTTCATTTGTTCCGGTGATCATAACATGTAGTTTAGGCTTCTACCAAGCTTAAAATTTAGTAGGCAAGCTCTCACCCACTTCTGTGGACTTTCTCAAGCCAAATGATTCTTCACACAGGTTATTGATATCTGCTAGCTTGCCTATTATTTTTTTTTAAAGGTTGATAGAAACTTAAACTACATGTCAGTACAATGCCTTTGAAGAAATCCTTGGGAACATGTATACCTGGTTGGGGTGGTCGTTCTTTACAACAAAATGAATTATTCGTGACCGTTTTGGGTACTTTGTTGTATCATGATTCAGTATACAGCCCAGCTGAGACTACCTGAGAAAATGCCAATGGAAGAGAAACGGAACCGAGTGAAGAATATCGTCAACTCCCTTGGACTGCGCAAGTGCCTTAACACAAGTACGTAGAGACCTCTGTCACAACAAAGAGATCGATCCCAGACCGACAATAGACGGACCAAAAAATTGTCTTATTCCGAATGGCCAAGAATCGGTCGGTTTGAAGTCAGTGTGGAGTTGGTTTTGAGATGTAACTGAGGTATCAATATTCCTAAATAATAATCAGGGTGTATTCGCATACAAATTAGGGGTACACCACGCCCCCCCCCCCTCGAATTTTTAAATGCCTCTATTCGGGCAACTGCCACGCCGCCTCATTAATCGGGCATTGAGGCGGCCTATCTGTAATTATTATTTATCTAATGTATTTCTATGACGAAATTACATTTGTCAATGAAATAAAGTGTCAAGAATTTGGCTCGTTCGCTTTGCTTGCTTTTACTATTTTGTAGTTCATATTCGAACTAAAGGCGTCAAGTCCCCTCGCCCCCCCCCCCCCGCCCCCGCTCTCCCACGAAATTGTGCAGGTAACTCTTGATGGTGAATCAATCAAAATTGACTTTCAGGTTTTTTGTGTATGTGTATTGGCATGACTGGATTACATCACCCCGTCAGGTTTAGAATGTCACATTGTATGGAAAGTTAGCAAAACGGTTGAACAAACCCACTGATCGGAAGCATAAATTAGTGCATTGGATAAGCACTCAATAAATCAAGAAATATTTGGTAGAAACTATCTCCATCTCATCTATAACTGACGCCCCTGGTGTGGTCTCCTTAATATATAGTACATTAAGGGTTAAGAATTATATATATATATATATATATAATATATATATATATATATATATATATATATACGTATATATATTTTTTTTGGGGGGGCAGTGTGCGCGTGTGCGTGTGTGTGTGTGTTTGTTTTGAGGGGTGTTTTTTTTTTCAAATAGTAGTCATCGTTGGAACTTCCTGAGCCACAAATAGGATTTATACAAATATCTTTAACATCTTCCTATCATGTTTGTTCATCATTATGTTTGTTAATTGTTGTTTTAAATATTAGAACTATTATATAAATTTAGCATGCTCTGCGTTTACTTCAATAGAATACGAATATTTAATGTTTATGAGTGTGATGGTAAAACTCTTTCATCGAAGTAGATTCTTTTTAGTCTTTTCTTTTTCAATTTTTTAGTTTTTTTTTCTTCACATTAATGTTCAAAGTAATTCAGTCTAGAAAATCTGCACCTTGGTTTACAAACGATTATCAAAAATTTAGAGCGCAATATTTAAATTAGAAAAAAAATGAAATGGGGAAAAACCAACAAATTAGTGGAAGAGTACGATGCCGTAAAAATATCTTTAAATATTTGAAATGTTTAAAAGTTTTCTGAGGGTTACATGTCAATGGACTACATAATAGAATTGGAATTTTGGAAATATTATGTCGCTGGCCTCGCAGAAACGCCATGTAGACCCCATAAACTGGCACCTAGATGCCGCAATTGCCACGGGATAGCCACGTCCTATCCCGTATTAACAGAAGTGGTGTTACGTGGCCCCAGTGGCGGATCCGGGGGGGGGTTCCTCCCTGGGACCAAAAAGGGGCCCCAAAAATGCTGAGGAGATTTTTTTTTTTTTTTTTTGCTTGTCAGAGATTTTTTGAGTTAAAAGGGGGCCCAAAAATGCTGAGGACCTTTTTTTTTTTTTTTTTTTTTTTTTTTTTGCTTGTCAATTTTTTTTTGGTGAATATTGAGCCCCCTCCCTCAAGAAATCTTGGATCCGCCACTGCGTGGCCCTTATGGTTATACGTGTTACATGTGTGTGTCGGAAGCATAAATGGCGTTTGATGTACAAGTAAAACAAAAAGTGTCCTCAATTTAATGATGACACTGCCGATCACAAAGTCTAGCGATGCCACTATTCAGTGAAACGTCTTTAATACGGCACACCACTCTCACTGTACTTGTTCACCTTCTTCTAACAGAGATGGGCAACACCTTGAGCAGGGGCCTATCAGGTGGGGAGAAGAAGCGGGCGAACATCGGCTGTGAATTGCTCACCGACCCGGCTGTTCTCCTCCTAGATGTGAGTTGGTTGTGGTTTACCTTTTTTTGGCAACATTTTATCTTCTTCTTGTTTTATCTTCTTCATGTTTTTTGAATAGTCGGTCTATGTTTGAATCACCCTGACCTCGTTTGGTATGGCAGTTTAGGTGGGACGGAAATTGCAAATCATACATAGGTGACCAACCTAATATTAGCTAGTCATTTTGACCCTCCCCCTTACAGGCGGGCGGGTGATTACTCAATCGATAGGACAGTTGTTTTAAAGGTTCTCTTAACATGGGCAGGTCTAAATTCGTATCATTTGATGTCCCACACGTTACCATATATACTGAAAAATGAACATTTGATAATACTACGAAAGCATAATTTTTCCCTGATATTTTTTTCTGATCGCAATTCTATTACAGCTGTCATCAGCTTTGTAGTCGGTAGCGTATAGCACAAAATAGGTTTATCTATTTCAGTAAAATTGAATAATACAGATTTAGGGGCATTCATGGGAAATTTGAATCATTTACTTCAATTTGCAGAGTTGACTCATCATTATCTGGTATCAATTCTCAAAATTTTTGTAGCAAGTCCACGGGAATTGAAAGTTGTCCCTGCAAAAGAAAAATGCAGAGCGGGATTCGTAGATATTGGTTTTAGACCCTTGGGATGGGTGAATTTAATACCCCCCCCCCCTTTTGTCATAAACTTAATGTTAGCGTGGTGCTCCCATGGACCTCTCATTAGAGAGGTCCTGGGTTCAATCATCGCTCGGTGCTTACATCCTTGAGCAGGTGTTTTGCCCACATTTGCCCCTCTCCACCCAGGTGTAAATGGGTACCTGGCAATGCTGGTGTAATAATAATTGCAGGGACCTTTGGGATGTACAGGGGCAGCGTTACAGGGGGGGGCAGAAGGGGCGACCGCCCCCCCCCCTATGATTTTTCAAGTAGTGAAAAAAGAAAAAAAAGAAGAAAAAAGAAGAAAAGGAGGAAGAAAAGGGAAGAAAAGGGAAGAAAGAAGAAAGAGGAGTATTAAAAAGAGAAGTCTTAAACATATAACTCTATATTACCCCTGTCATTTAATGGAGAAAAAATATAACGTCATCTTTAGGTCGTCTTGCCCCTCCTATCAAAATACCCTGGCTCCGCCCCTGGGGATGTATAATTACTGATGTGGCTACCCTGGATAAATAAGACCTAATTATTATAACTAAATGTAAACTGAGGACTTTAAAGAGATATACTCGTATGTTTCCATGTGTATTGTGTCAAATTCGCTTACCCCGGATTTAGTGGAATTACCCGTGTAATTAATGTGTGCAAAAGTCTCCCATGCAGGCAGCAAAACTCGATGGCACACCGTTCGATCGGAGGGATATTTATGATGACGAGCTTTCCTTTCTAGCTAACCTTATATTACTTGGTTGAAGGTGAATTGCATTATGTAAGAACTTAAAGTGAAGTCCACTCTCGGGACTTACCAACACCTGTTATCGGGTAAACACCAGAATGGTGTCGAATTCCCCCATGTGAACACACGATTATGAATCTTTATATTAAGAGACGGTCCGTTATCACCGATAAATATAATTGTGAAATCGGTCTCCTGATGTTGAAAAGGAATGAGAGATGGCGTTGCGGGTCCCAGCGAATCAATTTTTTTCGCAAGTGAGCCTTCAGCACGGATTTTCTCGGATTTGTGTTATATCGAATACCTATTCTATATAAACTTCAGGAAACCGAATTGTTATTGATGTTGGACCCGTGTGGCCACCGTCTGTACGGACCAAATAGGCGGATTTTTTTTTACCCAGGGATTGGGTTCGTCTGGACGAAACCGGCGGAAGGGCAGAAGCGGCTGCTACACAGGCCCTTTATGAAAGTGAAGTAATCTCTTATGTGCGTGCGTGCATGCGGTTCTCGAAAGACTCATGATATATCGATGATGCATCATGTGGTGTGTGAGAATATTTTGAGTTGTAAGGCAGGTGCTTCTCCGCGATCATTATCTTGCACTAACCGAATTCTCAACTTCAATCCTGGACCTAACACTATGCCTAATCCTATGCCTAAACCTAAAAGTTAACATGTATCGGAGCAGCAATTTTGATTGCTTTAAAATGTGACCTACAAGAAAAGAGAACTCGAGTTCTGGTAAAGGAAAAAAAAAGTGAACTTTCTCATTCATTTTACTCTTACATGGAAGGATATCCTATGGTAGAAATGCCTCATGTAAAGAATTGCTCCTAAAATGCTTTTATATTAAAAATATAACTGATAATATTAACTTTGGACTAAATTGCGATACCACGTGTATGTGTGGTCCGATGTAATCAGGGGCGTCGCGACAACATTTTGAATGGGAGGGGAGGGGGGACACCCAAATTTGCCGACAAAAGTGATGCATCCTAATCTATCTCCTCCACAGATGATAATAAAATAAAATCGCAGATGTAAAGATCCTGATCATACGGGCACATATTCGCAATCATAACTGTGTCCAGTGCTTTTCGGTGAATTCGATCTAAAGCAAGATGATTATGTAAGTTTTTTTTATCATTTGGTTGATTCCAAATCCTCACAATGCACAAATATTATTATTATATACTCCATTGTAAACATTTCCCAACAACTTTTAGATGGTTCCTTTCAAAAGGCAATTATTATAACCAGAACTCCACTTTATCTTTCATTAACAGGAGCCTACATCCGGGCTAGATTCTCATGGTGCGAGCGAGCTGATCATCATGCTGAAGAAGTATGCGAGGCGCTACAGGAAGACTGTTGTTGCGTGCATCCACCAGCCGTCGAGTCATACTTTCCTTACCTTTGACAACCTCTTGCTTTTATCCGAAGGAGAGGTAATGAGATCGGAGCAGTAGAAGAGAAAGAGGGAGAGAGAGAGAGAGAGAGAG
This sequence comes from Heliocidaris tuberculata, assembly GCA_025618425.1. Classification (NCBI taxonomy): domain Eukaryota; kingdom Metazoa; phylum Echinodermata; class Echinoidea; order Camarodonta; family Echinometridae; genus Heliocidaris; species Heliocidaris tuberculata. The sequence goes on along the minus strand of CM046844.1, from coordinate 21,405,347 downwards.
AGAGAGAGAGAAAGACAGAAACAGAGAGAGAGAGAGAAAGAGAGACAGAGAGACAGAGAGAGAGAAAGAGAGACAGAGAGAGAGAGAGAGAGAAAGAGAGACAGAGAGACAGAGAGAGAGAGAGACACACACACACACACACACACACACACACACACATAAACACTTACAGAGGGAGGGAGATGGGGGAAGGTATAGAGAGGGAGGGGGTGACCAGAGGGAAAATAAAGAAGAGATGGGATAAAAAGACAAATGAGGCAGAGAGTTGGAGGTAGAGTATTGACAGACATAGTGGGGAAAAATATGTTTATATTTTTGTCCTTATTCCCATCATGGTTTATTCGTTTGATAAAGAAATAACATGTATCGTGAGAAGTGAAGCTCGATAAAATCCGTTTGAATTACATCTGGCATTAATAGCATGTAAAACAGAAATGTAGTTGTGAAAATACTTACACGCAAAGAAAGAAAAACAAAAGCAAAATACGTAAGAACTAGCCATTATACCAAAAAACGCTGGTAATATTAGACATACAGACAGGCAAATATTGACGATATATTAATGTCATCAATTTTGTTCATCTTCAGAGAGAGAGAGGGAGAGAGAGAGAGAGAGAGAGAGAGAGAAAGAAAGATAAATGAATTGCTAAAAAACTCTTACATTTATATTTATATATATATATATATATATATATATATATATATATATATATATATATATACATATATATATTTACATCTTTAAAAAAAACACGTTATAATTACAGTCATAAAATTGAGAAATGTTACAAGGAGAGAGATAGAGGATGAGAAGGTGTGAGAGAGAGAGAGAGAGAGAGAGAGAGAGAGAGAGAGAGATAGAGAGAGGGGGAGGAGAAAGGGATGGAGGGAGTGGGGGAAGAAGGGAGTGGGAAAGAGAGAGGGGGAGGGAGAGAGGGAGGTTTTTTGAGCCATTTATCGAAATATATAATTCTCCAATATATAAACTCACCAATTTCATTGTTTTTGACGAAAATTCAATTACGACATGCTTATCTTTCTTTTTCAAATGGAATGGTTCATTTACGTAATTATGACCTACTGCAAGTATATAATTGATGAAACAAAACACAATGATTCCAATCATATTTGTCTACTTTTATTCTGTCATGTTCCCATTTTAGGTAATCTATTTTGGGCAAGCTAGCCGAGTCATCGATTATTTCGCCCATCTTGGATTACATTGTTCGCAGCGTTATAACCCAGCAGATTTTGTTAGTAAGTACATTATTTTTTCACCCATTATTTTTTCACTCATATTTTTTTCACATTATTTTTTTCTTAAAAACGGGGAGGCCCCGAAAATACGGATCGAATAAATTTCAGTTGGCAATTAATGCATTACTATTGTGTCCTTCTTGTTTAGTAATTTTGCCATTACGTGGGCTATAATCATTATATTTTTCACCAATATAAATTTAGACGGTGAGTTAATTTTACCGTCATCATGGTCATCCCCACATGTATAATTCATACAAGTACCTGATACATTTTAAATTTGTCACGCATAGGCCTTATACAAATTTTATATAACATAAATAGAAATGGAATTTTACAGGTGACCCTTTATAATAAGCTTGTGAAATAGAGGGTGTGACCCCCCCCCCCCCCCACCCACCCACAGTGGGAGAGGATCGTGTCATTTTTTTCAAGTTGCCATTTCTGTCGGCCCCCTTTTCTCTCTTTCTCTCTTTCTCTCTCTCTATGTCCCTCCTTTATTTTATCGTCATCCAGTTGCTGAGGGAAACTCGTGCTCTCCCCGTAGTTACACCATAAGTCAGTTTGATGAAGGATTAATACACCAGTACCTTACTTTTATTCTTCAATTCATTATTGCAGTCGATAAAATGAAGGGGTCAAGAGCGGAGAAGGAAACGCTCGTTAGGGCTGCTCGCCTACAGACGTGGGAGCTGACACCCTTAAGGTCCGAGGTTCGAACCGTCAGTGAGGACGTGTCTAGAATGGGGGAAGTTGGAGACGCGGTTCATTTCAATCTAGGTGAGCTCGGGACGTTGCTTAACAGTTAAAAGGGCAATCCAACTTTGAAAGCAAGTTGCTTCGAAGGAGAACATATTTTTAAAGATGAATAAAAAAGATTGATATAAAACAATGAGAAGGTTGTGTGGATTTTTTTAAAGTTGTGAATCACTAAAACCTAGAAATTATAAATTGGCTAGGTAAAGTTCATAATGATATACGGGTATGGTCCGAATAAGTCTACAGTTTGTTCCAAGAGGGCTAATATTTAACATTTTTTCTGAAATCATGACTGAGCACAATCTATTTGTGGTGGACTTTGAAAAAAAAAAATATGTTTTTAGTACACCCCAAAGGATAACTGGAATTTAATAATATTTTAGTGCATAAAAACTGAAATGAGATGTTTTCTGTTTTCACCCAACTCAACTTGTTGAAATGGTATAGGATTGCCCTTTAATTCCCGGGTGTAAATAGGAATCGTCGTCGTAAAGATAAAGTTGAGTTCTGGTTAAGTCATTATACGATGAAAGAAACTGTCAGAAAACAACTGGGAGAGGTTGACTATAGAAATTGGTGCATACTGTGATATTTAAAAATCATCAAAGTGATAAGAAATTGACACAATCGTGCTGAAAGTCATGTGCATGCACTGCATGCAGAAATGGTCAAATGGGTATAGTGTATGGGACTACACATACGTGTGGCAGGGGAGTTTAGTCCAAACTTTCATCTATTTTTCATCATTTTTTTTTTCGAATAAGAGGGAATTTGAAGAGAAATCCTTTTCAGGGGACATTTTCTTCCACGATTACATTCCAAACTAACGTAAAAAAAAATAAATAATGAGAAAGCTCAAAAATTATTTTTCACCCTTGCAAGAACTAAACCTTCTCTTTAATTCTTGACATGAATGTAAAATGGCAGCAGAGTTTTACTACCCTTAAGGGATGCTTACTTACTTACCACAGCTAGGAAATTTGAACTGACCTGGAATTGACAGAAAAGACAATCTGGAAATGATAAATAGTGGGACAAAATTAGAAAACCAAACATGCAAAATACAAGTTCCTGCAATCTCAGGCACCAAATGCTTTTTAGATTATTTTAAAATTACATTGATTGATTGATTGATTGATGTTGACTGAATGACTGACTGATTGACTGATTGATTGATTGATTGTTGTTGCTGCTGTAGTTGTTGATTTTGTGTGCGGGGGGGGGGGGGGGGGGGGGAGGTCGTATGACGGCCTATGACTATGAATGAACTTCCACTGCCTGCCTGTCTGGGGTCCGCTCGCTATTCATTTAACACGCGTCATGAATAGCGGTCCTTATGAATAGTTATGGATAGTGGTCCTTATGAATGGAAGTCCTTATGAATAACGAGGTAATTTGTCCATGGTTTGCTCGCTATTTAGAAGGACTGCTATTCATATAAAACCACGATTCATTAATTTTAGTCACGCGTTATGAATAGCGGCCCTTATGACTAGCGAGGTTAGCCCGCCTTTTTAAGGGGCAACTGTGAACGTCTTGTTTGTGACCTAGTCATTTTGAAGTAGATATTCAAAGCAAATCACAAATATGCTCAATAACGTATCTCTAGAAACTAGAAAGATTGCAGATGGTAATCGTATAAGTTTTACGTTAACTGCGTGTTTGATGATTAAAAAATAACACAAATAAAAACACTTCTCAGCATCTGGGATATCCGAGCGATTCGCCAGAAATATACCGATGTTTTCGTGACGTCACATCAGGTGCCAATCCTGCCTAAGCAGACGACGTCCTATATAAAGTGAACGTAACTGCAATGCAATTATTTTTAAATTATAAAGAGTTTGGTTTGTTTCGCCATGACCGTATTTCACATCATTCTAAAAGGGAAGTGAAACCGTTTCTAGTAACTAAAATCTTTTGTTTGTAAAAAGTCATGATAAGGGTCAATGATCAATCAAAGAAATCACACTTTCGAATTGTAAAGCCCGCTGAATTATAGCATGGATGGTATTCGTTCCCTCTTGAAACGCCGACATGCCGCGGTACATGCAGCTGAAAATACAATGGCATCTTTTTTTGTTTACAAGCGATTGATTCCTTTATTTTTTTAACGCTGCATTTTTCATCAAAATAATACCATGCAGGAAATTTAGAGTGAGGCAACAAATAAGCATTTATACTGACGCTAGTGAAGTAAGAGAAATAAGTGAAGATGAGATGACAAAACAGGCACTGAAAATGTATAAGATGTTATGGGGCATCGTCTGCTTAGGAAGGATTGCTCCCCGGTATGACGTCACATATCTCAGCAGCGTTCAAAGAGCTCTTTAGGTGCTATAGCGGGGCTGTGTTATATCATTTTATAATTGATAATAATCATTACTTCAAATGTTTCCAAGCGTTGAATTTTGATAACCTTGTTCAATCTAAGCTTCACCTATGCAATAATAAAAATTAAATCAATATTCAAAATCAATATTCAAAATCAATGAAATTCTACTTTAAAGGAACAGAGTCGTCAATTTCCCATGTGCATTGCATCATAATCCGCTGACCCCAGATATTGGTTGAATTACCAATTCATGTGAGGTCTTCCAGGCAGGCAGCGAAACCAGGGAGATGGGTCTGATCATAGATCTGTCCCACCACAACATTACTTGAGCTGGGGAGATTTGTGATGATGACATTTCCTTGCACTGTAGTAGGAGGAGGGCACTATAAGAACTGCCTGTCATTAAAAGTGAAACCCACTCTCGGTGACTGACAACACCTGTTGTAAGGTAAACACCCGAATGGTGTTAAATTCCTACTATAACGACTATGTGGCTATGATAAATGTTCCTACACTTCCTTTTCCTGCAGAACAGCGTATAGAGAGTCAGGGACTATAAGTGGTGAATATCGACATGATAAACAATCATTTCGTGACTTAAGTATTTATGAGCATGTGGGATGTGAAATTAAATGATGGTGCTAAATATAAGATTGAATTGGCCAGCATTTTTTTTTCTTTCCCCCTTCCATCAGCTCTCTCTGTAGATGAGATCCAGCCGGGCCAGTCGAGGGGACGTCGGTCCATCTTAATGGCCCTCCCTGGTCTGGGCACCAGATACAAGCAATCCCCCGGTGGTCCGGGGCGTCAACCTAGAGGCGTCCGTGCTTCCTTTGCTCAAAATGGCTACGCCATGCAGCAACCGCTGGTTAGTCGAATGTCCATCGCGGGGCTACATGACCTCGAGGAGATCAGGGAACATTTCAAGGAGGAAAATAACAGCAAATGGCCTACCAGCTTCTGGCATCAGGTTATTTATTCATTTATCTATTTATTTATTTATTTATTTATTCATTTATTTATTTATTTATTTATTTAGGTCGTTTGCACATGCTGGACCTTACCTATATATGGAATCAATTGCCACAAGATATCCGTTATATGTCAGGTGTAGATTGCTTTAAAAATGCCCTCAAAACTCATTTGTTCAAAACGGCTTTCCAGTAGATTTACTTTCACACTGTTGTTGTTCCATTTTTTGTGTATTTTCGTGTACTTGTTTTTCCTCTCCATTGCGCCTTGATCACATTAGTCATGTGGAGTTGGCGCATTACAAATAGTCTATATTATTATCATTATTTATATTTTTTTTTTTTACTGATTTAGTTATTTTTTCATTTATTTATTCATTATTTTTTATTATTAATTAATTTATTAATTTATCATTTTATTATTTCATATATTCATGCATCTATTAATTAATGAATTAATTAATTTATTTGTTCATACAACTATTCATTATTTATGTACCTATCTATTTATTTATTTATGCATTTATTGTTTTTTTTAGTACAAGGTACATGTAGTCTCTTCATTACATAAAAACTACTTTCTAAGAGAGTCCTGTATCACATAAATCACATCCATCCAGACACGCAGATCACATCCAACCAGACACGCAAATCACATCCATCTACCCAAGCACAGAACCCTATTATTCCAACATGATATCCGGTACTCAGGACCCAAGTTGTGGAACGTTATCCCTGACACAATAAAATACTCCGCATCTCTCGCTAGCTTCTCAAGAAGGATGAAAAAATATTTCACTTCATCTTACAAATAATATGGTTTAAGACACTTCCCCACCCTCCATTATATCTATTCTCTCTATTCTTTCTTCTCTCTGCCTCTTCGTGAATATTTCTCTTTTCCGTACAATTCTCATGTTGCACCTCCATTCTCCCCCTCTTTTTCCTCTTTCCCCTTCTTTTTCTTTTCTTTTCTCCTCCCCTTTTTCCCCCTCCAATTAAGCTCAGCGGTCTCTTTCTTTTTTTGTATGTAGTTATTTTCTTTTTATATATTTATTATGTAATAATGTATTATGTACTAAGGGCACCCTCGCCCCAAGCTTTTGCTTTTAGAGGTGTGTCCTCCAACTATGTATGTATCACATTAGTGTATATTTTGTCATATTTTTTGTTCAAAATATATGTACATTATTTTGCTCATTTATTACTTTGTATATTGAAAAGTTGGAAATAAATGTCTTTAAATTGAATTGAATTGAATTGAATAACACAATTGAAACATAATGTAAAACCATTATAGAACAGACAAATATTACAATACGTAACAAAACAAATACAAAAAGATAGATAGAATATTGAAACAGGCATTGAACATGTGATCACGTAACATGATTCACCTAATAATTGACGTGCCAGTAAAACACCACATAAGGTTAAAAGTTCATGATTCGTTTCAATTCCCTTCCCGAATGTTGTTGTACTTGATAAATTTCATCATCATCATCATCATCATCATCATCATCGTCGTCATCATCATCATCATTAATTTTTAATATATTCGTCATTCTTGTTCTTGTTCTTATTATTAACATTATCATGATCATTATTTGTGTTATTATTACGATACGAGTACTCTTTAAAAAAAAAAACGACTGATCACTGACGTGACTCCCGAGGGAGTGACAGTAGAGTGAATATTTACTCTTTTTAGAGGGAGAGAGTGGTAGTAGTAATAGTAGTAGTAGTAGTAGTAATAGTAGTAATAGAAGAAGTAGTAGTAGTAGTAATAGTAGTAATAGAAGAAGAAGAAGAAGTAGTAGTAGTAGTAGTAGTACGAGTAGTAGTAGTAGTAGTAGTAGTATAGTAGTAATAGTAGTAATAGAAGAAGTAGTAGTAGTAGTAATAGTAGTAGTAGTAGTAGTAGTAGTAGTAGTAGTAGTAGTAGTAAAAGTGGCAGCAGCAGTAGTAGTAATAGTGGTGGTGGTAGTAGTAGTAGTAGTAGTAGTAGTAAAAGTGGCAGCAGCAGTAGTAGTAATAGTGGTGGTAGTAGTAGTAGTTGTAGTAGTAGTAGTAGTAGTAGTAGTAGTAGTAGTAGTAGTAGTAAAAGTGGCAGCAGCAGTAGTAGTAATAGTGGTGGTAGTAGTAGTAGTAGTAGTAGTAGTAGTAGTAGTAGTAGTAGTAGTAGTAGTAGTAGTAGTATAGTAGAGGTAGTAGTAGTAGTAATAGTAGTAGTAGTAGTAGTAGTAGTAAAAGTGGCAGCAGCAGTAGTAGTAATTGTGGTAGTAGTAGTAGTAGTAGTAGTAGTAGTAGTAGTAGTAGTAGTAGTAGTATAGTAGAGGTAGTAGTAGTAGTAGTAGTAGTAGTAGTAGTAGTAGTAGTAGTAGTAGTAGTAGAGGTAGTAGTAGTAGTAGTAGTAGTAGTAGTAGTAGTAGTAGTATAGTAGAGGTAGTAGTAGTAGTAGTAGTAGTAGTAGTAGTAGTAGTAGTAGTAGTAGTATAGTAGAGGTAGTAGTAGTAGTAGTATAGTAGAGGTAGTAGTAGTAGTAGTACTAGTAGTAGTAGTAGTACTACTACTACTACTACATGTTCTACTACTGTTACTATTTCATTATCATTATCATCATCATCATCATCATCATCATCGTTGCCACTATTATAGTTTAATGACATCCTATTGCCTTTTCAACCCATATAGGTATGCACGTTATCCAATCGTAACTTTAAGCAGTACCGAACCATCATCCTCTCCCGTCTCGAGTTGGCGCGTCATCTTCTCCTCGGCTGCTTCATCGGAGCGTTTTATTTCAGTGTGGATCACATCGAGGAAAGGATACGGGATATTACCGGGATGGTATGTGCTGTCTCGTTGTTCCCCTAATCCCCTTCCCTATCTATTATAATCAATGGCGTAATTACAGGGGGTCAAAAGGGTCGCGTGCCCGCTCCCCCCAATCAAATGGCGAAGGGAGAGGGAGCGAAGGGAGAGAGCGAAGGGAGAGAAAGAGAGAGAGAGAGAAGGGGGGGGGGGGTACTTGCGGGGAATGGAAGTTGAAAAGGAGACGCTACGACACCTCATGCATCCAACCCCTCAAGACCTTACACCGAATAAGACTGATGCACCCCCCCCCCCCCCCAAAAAAAAAATTAACAATTAAAATAGATAAAAATAAACAAATAAACAAATAAACAAATTAAAAAAAAATGAATTAAAAAAAAAATCAAAAATTAAATGAATTAATTAAAAAAAAAAAAAAATAAAATAAGATAAAGACGATTTTGCCCCCTCAAGGTCTGTTATGGAGCCACCATTGAGTCTGGTTTATTTAGTTTAAAGTTAAATAGACATGACATTTTATCAGTGGGAAAGAGATTGAGTTTGCAGAGAAGAATTGTATTCAAATAGACCCATCCAAGGCGAGAGGGAATTGACAGGATTAAAAGATGAAGACACTTTTCTTTATTGCATGCCCCCCAGTCTGGTAGAAGTTGAATGCCACAATGATTTACTAGCATGAAAAATTACTTTCGTACTCAACCATCATGTGGGAAATTAGTCCAAAAGTGTGAATTTGGCGTTAAGCTAATTCTTTCCTTAGATGAAGCATGTTTAGGGGTGGTTTTCTGACACCCAAACTTCCCCAAGCTGAACAAAAAATAATTCATACAACCATAATTATTTAGGGGTAAACCTGCATTGTTCATTGAAAATACATAGCCTGGAGATTTTAAGCCTTAAGGTTTTTAAGTTCTTTGAATTTTTAGAAAAGGAAATATATGATAACAGTTTCATTATTGCATCAAATTTTTCTTCTTGCTATATTCACTAAATTCTTTAAAATGTTAATTTGAGAGTTATATCTCGTACAGTCCGTCATAAATGTTATATCACCATAAACATTTCATGAGACCGTAATTATTACAAAGACGTTAAGTGAAAGGGAACTTTTTCTGGACACCATATATTTCGCTTCTCGATAAAAATTATATTTAGCTTACTCTCTTTCCGCACATTTGATGTATTTGGAAATACCAGAGGTTGCCCTAAACCAGATGCTTCTATCTTTCAGATGTTTTTCATCATCGTTTACTGGTCTTTTGAGTCCATATTTGGTGCAATAAGTGCTTGTAAGTGCAAAGTTATCCTTATTATTTTCTTGGTATACTGTTTTACATAAAGATTGTTTATTTGATTTGATTTGATTCGACAAGTATCAGTTTAACAGTTCGTAAATGTGCAAAATTGAAAGGCAAAAGCTAAGCGGTGACAGAATAACCGATGGAAGCTTATCATTAATCTTAATACCATTGGGGAGCTAAGGATATATTTAGATATACATATTATATTAGATTAAGTTAGGGGGCGAAGGACAAATTAATCAACCCAAATATAGTTATGCCTCAGAGGAATATGAGAAACTCTTCTTTTTCCTTTTTGTCAGAGGCTTTTGAGACAAACTAATGCCTCTAAGTTCGTGTGAACTTTTTGTTTTGTTTTGTTTGCTAGTCGGAGATTTTAGTGTTTAACCTGTGACACCCCCTCCCGACCCATCCGGTCAAAATGTGACATTCTTTTTTCTGCTTGTCACCCCTTTTTTTTTCTCCCCTTTTTTTTTTGACACCTGCGCTCCTTTGGTAAAAGATGTAGATAGCTTATAATGTTTTGCGTTGTAGCGAAATGAATCAGTAATGCTGAAAAGTATGTCATTTTTATTTTCCAATAAAGCCAAATATCGGTGGTGTTTCAGCTGATGCTATCGCTTTCGGCACCCTGTCGTTAAAGGAGAATGAAATCCTGGGGAAATATCCATTTTAATGAAAAGAGATAGAGAGAAGCAATTAAAAAAAAAAGTTCCATCAAAATTGGTTACGAAATGAAAAAGTTATGAAAGTTTGAAAACTCTCAATTTACTTTCTATGGCGATCCTCAAATTGGCAATGTTGCTTCAAAGTGAGAGGTTTAGTAGTACAACTCTCAATATGTTTTGTACACAAACTTTCATATTTTCTCCATTATCTCTAAAGATTCTCCTTGTCTTTTTGTGAACTCAACCAACATATGTTGTGTCAAATACATTTTCCCATGATATATCTTGAGCTAAGAAGGAGACAAGCTGCACCTTCAGAGATAATGGAGAAAATATGAAATTTTGTGTACAAAACATATGGAGAGCTGTACTACTAAAACTGTCGCTTTGAAGCAACATTGCCAATTTGAGGATCGCCATAGAAAGTAAATTGAGACTTTTCAAACTTTCATAACTTTTTCATTTCGTGACCGATTTTGATGGAATTCTTTTAAAATTGCTTCTCTCTATCCTCTCTTTTCATTAAAATTGATTTTCTCCCCAGTGTTTCATTCTCCATTAAGATTACAGCGGATTCTATTTATTTAAATCCCCTCTCGAGTTTCTTCATATCTTATTTCTATTGGGGCATGTAGAGACTAAATGGGTGGCATCTAGACTACTTTGTCACGATTTGTCGGTCACGCAAGAGCTACTTATCTCAAAATAGTTGAAGCCTAATTTTTATAGATGATACGTGCAGGCACATCAAGAACCTGCAGATGTTTATTGCCAATAATCATGATTGATATTTGATTGTCAAAGTTCTGCATGGCTTCTTAAATCAATGAGGAATAAAAACATGAACCAAACAAGTGTTGAATGGGCTCCAAAGAACATTTCGCGAAAGGCGAAACGAGCCGGTTTCTAATCAAAATGGTGATCAGTTATTAAAAAATAGAGAAAATTTAAGATCATTTTTCTGCTTGTTTTGTTCTCTTCTTTTTCATTAAAAAATTTTTTTTTTTGATTAGCAGCGATATCAAACTTCTTTCTGTTCTTTAAAGTTGTTGTTGTTTTTGTTTTTTTTTTTTTTTTTTTTTACTAATCCTCTTGTTTCTGTTTCTTACTTATATAATAACATCAATGTCATTATGCACTGTAGCATTTTAATACAGTCCTTAACTTTTTATAGGAACAAAGTAAAAGTTTAAATAAAGTGATGTCATTCTACCTGTGCTTATGCTTATATATCATTTGTAATCTTCATCCATGTATCGTGACTGTACACATATAATACGAGGCGGTGGCGTGGGCTGGGGATGGAGCCCCTCTCCTGGAAATTTTGAAAGTTCATTGGGCTTTAAAAAAAATAATGTTTACATATCTTCTCTATTACATCTCTATTAAGAAATTACATTACTGCTGTAATGAAGACTGTTAGTGTTTAAACAAAAAAATAAGCCTGCTCGCTTTGCCCGCTCACAGTATTGGGAACGGAGAGTTTATTCAGGCAAGAGATTGCTCCCCTGACAAAACTATGCCTGCATTTCAATCACTTCTATGACCGTATCTTAAAATGTAATTATGTAAAAATGTAAAATGTAGTTTTAAAATTTGATTTGTGAGCTTCTCATGCTTTTAGGTTATAGTTTGGAGAATATCGAAGAAATTGTCCCCTGAAAAAGATTGCTAAAATGCCCTCAAAATATGACAAACATATCGGAAAAGTTTGGACAAAACTTTCATGCGACAGTCATGTGTATACTAGTCCCATATACTGATATACACATTTATGTGTACAGTGTATGTAACTTTCAGCAAGATTGGATCAATTTCTTGTTGTTCAAATCTTACAGTATACACCAATGTAATATATGAGACTTTCTAAACTAACTCAAAAAAGTTCTTTTACAATGCAATCACTTCACAAGAACTGAACTTTATCTCTACTTTACCTCAGTCCCTCAGGAGCGGGCCATCATCAACAAGGAGCGCTCGGCGGGAGCCTACCGTCTCTCCAGCTACTTTTTCTCCAAGATCCTGAGCGAGCTCCCGCTAAAGCTGGCCCTCCCGTTCTGTTCCTCCACCATCGCCTACTGGCTGGCGGGTCTCAACCCCTCCCCGGGAGTGTTTGTAGGCTTTGCCATCACCGTACTACTCAACAACCAAGTTGCGCATGTGAGCTTTACTTTCATTTTTCTTTACAACATAATGTACTACTATATAAGCAGATAAGAATTGGGCGGTGGAGTCGCGAGAAGGGGTATCCTGAATTCGGATCAAGTTGTTCAAAGTTTATAGGCCGTATATATTATTATTCCAACGTTACATTTAGTCGTGAAGTTCCGAATACAGATTCTGGATTCATTACCTTTATTCATTTGGCTATACAGAAAATTGTACAGAATATAGTGCTTGACTTTGGCGCTTCATCAGTCAGTAGACTATAAAAGTCAAACCAAGTTTAATTTTTTTTCTCCATCTTTATGAATGTGAGAAAACTATGACGTTTCCAACTCAATATGGGGGTTCATACAGGTCATTTATTACATGAATGGAAAAAAGTCTATAATTCTTTAAGAGTGACGGAAACCAGGAACAGGAAACCTGGAGTCCTGAATCCTTCTCAGTTTTGCCATTGCGGCTGTAAAAAGTGTTCCTGCGAAACCAGAAATGGAGAAGGAATCATCGATTTACGACAAAACTGCCAATTACAAAGGAAATTGAATTTTCGAATGCTTCGGAAAATTCGGTCATTCTAAATTTAATCGAGTGATTTTTTTTTTTGTCACTAAATGTCATATTTCTATCATTTATTTATATAGTCATTCTCAGATTTCACATAGTCATGCTCTAGACGATTCTTAAGTCTTCTATTATAAGAGAGCCTTTTCATTTTTGGCACCCATCCTGAATTTCCCATAGCCTTCTATTAAAGGATATCTTCAGATTTCGTTTCATCAGGTAATGATATCGTCATCGTAATGATCACAACCATGATCATGATGGGACTAAGTTATCGTAAGAAATGATATTCTGAAAATATTATTTTGATAAATTAATATACCTAGCACAAAAAGTAAGGAAACTCGACTTTGATCGATTATATTTCATTAGAATGAGACAAATATAGGCCGTATCATGCTGGATATCGAGTAGTATATCCATGGTCGTACTGAGTATCGTTTTAAAGCTTGGGTAATCCCCTATCAAGCCCTAACATACTTGATATGATTTGCTGAATGGGGCGTGTGCAGGCGGCGTAAATAAGGGGAAGGGTCAAAAAGGAAATGTTGCGAAATGAGCAATATTTTGGCTTTGGGTACACTGTATGATGTTCGTACAAATTATTTGGGGATTTAAATTCATAATCATTCGCCAAGTGAACCTCAATTTCAAAAGACATCTAAACATTGCAAACGCAGAAGGGGTTATTTTTATTATTTTGTTAATTATTGGATGAGGGGGAATATCCAACATTCAAAGTCATCTGAACACAATGACACAACGGGAAAACTTTTCTTTCTTGAGTTGAGTGATCTGGTGATTGTCTACTTTAATACTGGTTACTTGTCTTCCAACTGCATCATGCCAAGAATGACAGATCTTGATAGGGCCCCGTGCCATAGAGCAGATTGAAGCTCACTCACTCACTCACTACAAGGCATTTAATGAAATTAATGAAATACAGCAATAAATTTTTAACAATGAGAATGTCCTTGGAGACCCCACTAATCCAATCATTAACATGAGAAAGAAAAGTGTCCCCGTTGTGTTATTGTGTTCAGATGACTTTGAATGTTGGATATTCCCCCTCATCCAATAATCAACAAAAGAATAAAAATAACCCCTTCTGCGTTTGCAATGTTTAGATGTCTTTTGAAATTGAGGTTCACTTGGCGAATGATTATGAATTCAAATCCTCAAACAATTTGTACGAACATCATCAAATATACCCAAAGCCAAAATATCGCTCATTTTGCAAGATTTCATTTTTGACCCTTCCCCTTATTTACGCCGCCTGCACACGCCCCATTCAGCAAATCATATCAAGTATGTTATGGTTTGATAAGGAATTATCCAAGCTTTAAAATGATACTCAGTACGACCTATTTTGTTCTCATTTTTCTCTTTTTTTTTTTTAGTTTTTAATCTTTTCTCTCATAAACAAAATTACAATTTTGTTACTCATTTTATAGAAATATGATCTATAAAATTGGATTTTCTTTACTTTTTGTGCTGGGTATATTTGCATACGAGAAGTGCTTAGTTTCCGAGAGGAATGAGAGAAATGATGAGCAGTCAACGAGTTAACCCATTGACTATTCTCTCATTAAAGTAAAACAATACTAAAAGTATCCTACTAATAGGATTTATTTAGGCCTTAGATTACAGAAAACGACAGTACCAGCAGGATTTTGCCAATATCAACCCTGGAGGACAGGTTTTCACATTTTGATTATCGTCAAATTTTGTTATAACCCTGGTGATGATATTTGTGTTGGCAAGTTAACGAATAGCCATGATAGCGAGACACTAAATGATTCATTTTGGACAATAGCCAAAACAATTCATTGCCATGGCCTATACCCGGACAATAAAGGGGGTCCACTCGCTATTCATAAGGACCGCTATTCATAGAAAACCGCTATTCATTTAACACGCGTTATGAATAGCAGTCCTTATGAATAGTTATGAATAGTGGTCCTTATGAATGGAAGTCCTTATGAATAGCGAGGTAATTTGTGTATGGTTTCTCGCTATTTAGAATGACCGATATTCATACAAAACCGCTATTCATTTAGTCACGCGTTATGGATAGCAGTCCTTATGAATAGCGGTCCTTATGACTAGCGAAGTTACCCCAATAAAGTGTTCAGTGTGATACACGTTTTACAATGCACCAAACATTTTGATAAAAAACAGATCAACCTTTTTATTATGAACATTGTAAGCCGTATATTTTCAATTCATTAATTTATGTATTTACTTCAATTATTTATCCAGAGTAGCCTGATTGAGTTACAATAATTACTTAAAAGTACAGAATTCATTACAATCAAATGCAATAGAAAAGAAGAAGAAGAAGAAAAAAAGAAAAAAAAGAAACGGTACTGGCCTTCCACAGGGCTCTTTGTTATACAAACTAAAATATTCTACATACTTCCTGAACACATTACCATATGGTTTACTTAATAATATAGGTGGCTTTTTTTATACAGGTGGTCGCTGAAGTAGGTTTTCCTGCAGTTAATACACACTTTTAAACATAATTGGGAAAAGAGATATCAAGAAAGCAGAGGCATATTTTATTCAATCTGCTCAAAAGTGGAGTGAGTAATATCGTGAAAATGCCATTTAGTGTCATTCATAATGCTTCATCTCTTACATGAAACAAAATATCTGGGGGTGTTTCGTCAAGTGTCTTGTCATTGATTTTTAATGACAAATTTGCTGTCAGCCAGTCAGATGCAAGGATTTCAGTAGCTTATAACTGTTATTGCAACTTGTCATTGATGACAAGTTTTATGCAACAGGGCCCAGGCCTGTTCCATGTGAGGATTAATTCAAGGATAGTGTCCTACCAAGACAATAATTATTTTACGTTTGATTCACCGGAAAATACAATTTTCTCAAAAGGGACAAAATCAGTATAAAAAAAAATTACTATGGTTAAAAGAGAAGGCTTCTATATATAGAAGTACCAAGAACATTATATTTTTTTGAAAGCATATTTAACAATTTAATAAACAAAAGCGGACATGGGTTTGATTTATTAAATTATATACAAATACAACATTTATGACTATTAAATTTATGGCTATCAAATATGGCAATTTATACAGGAGGGGGTATGCACAGAGTGAGTCACACTTCAACATGTTCAGTGAAATTCCTGTCCGGGTTTACGAAAGCTTTCCGCAAATTAATTTCGACTTTTGACTTTTATGTACATCATGTATAAACGATTACTTCCTGTGTGTTTTTCTTTTTTCCTCTCCCCTTCCCTCCTTCCCTCTCTTATATCTCTCTCATTCTTTCTCTCTCTCTCTCCCTCTCTTTCTCTCCTTCCTCCTCTCTCTCTTTCTCTCTCCACGTCTCTTTCTCCCTATCTCGTTAAAATAATTGAAAAAAAATATGAAAAAAAAAAAAAAAAAAAAAGTGTCTCTTGGGGTATTCGTTTCATGCGTTTAGCACTTTTTAACAAATAAAGATAACATGATTATTTTTATTCACTTGAAGCTGTAGGCTCCATTCAGCTATATGAATCTGCAGGACTTTCTTTGTTCATAAATTTCGATGACAGTACATTCAATTTATAAGTACATAGCAACTGCCTCTGTCTGTATAAATAAAATTAAAATGGCCTCAGATGTCTTGCTAAATGATCACTTTTACAAACTTGATACGCGTAACTTTTACTAAACAATCAGAAGTGCCCTTTGGGGCAATTCTTCCTATAATTATGTCCTTAATTTTTTGTAATGTTTTTTTTTTTATGTTTTTTTTTTTTTTATCAAGAGTGCCGTTACGTCATGGATGTACACTACTCCATGGTTACATCCTTACATAGGCCATGGATATAATACATCCATTCATAGCCTAAGGGTTTCTTTTTTTCAAACCCAATTCAGTCCCGTAATTTATAGAAAATATGTGCAAGTTACTTTTGCACAATCAAGCCATTCTTAATTCCTTATAATTATTTTTTTGGTTTTTTTTTCCCCATTTGTTTTTGTTCTTATGTTGTTTGTTGTTGTTGTTTCGTGTGTTTGCTTTTTTGTTTGTTTCTTTATAAAAATTATGTTTCTTCAATTTTAGTTCCGTCCCCTCCCAGCCTTTCATTTTAAAAAACTCAAGTTCATTTGTTTTTGTTTTTTTTTCCTCCAGGCTATCGGGCTGTTCATCGGGGCATCGACCAATTCTTTCCAGGCGGCCATAGCTGGGGGCAGCCTCTACATGCTGTCGTCACTCCTCCTGGGAGGGTTCTATGTCTCCACCTTCCCATCATACATCCAGTGGCTCCGGTTCACATCCGTCATCTCCTACACCTACGGAGCTGCCCTCAATGTGATCTTCGCGCTCCAACCACAGCCAATCAGGTGGTTCAATCGTTGCAGGGGCGGGGCTACATTAATGGGGCGGAGCTCCCCCCTTTTTTTGGGGGGGGGGGTAGAAACTAGAAAGGGAGAGGAAGGAAGGGAGAGGGAGGCATGCAAGGCGACGATAAGATGGTACTAAGCGCTCCTACTCATCGATTGATTGATTGATTGATTTTATTTGCCAAGCATCTAACATACAACAATAAAAGAATATCAGATCAAAATTATGTAAGCTTGAACAGGATAACCCACGAAAGCTCGAGAGCTTGCTTATTCAGATTTTTAACCCCTTCCCCTATTACACCGAAGAAAAAATCCTTTAATTGTTTAATTTTAACACATTTTATAAGCTTAAAAGAAAAGCCTTATGATTACAAATGTCACCAAGAAACAGGAACGCTTAAATGCATTTGTTGGGAAACCATTGGCGATCGCAATGAGTTAGGCATGCAGTCAAGGCGTTCAAGTCAGGTCAAATACGAAAATCTGTTGAAAGTGGTTTGGAGGTCGACTTCATTTCTGTAATTTTCAGGCGTAACAGAACGTTTCTGAAAGTAACAGAACGTTTCTGAAAGTCGGGGGGGGGGGGGAGGGTGAGCATGCGAACGAGCATGTTATTAATTCTGTTATAAGCACGGTGAAACTCAAAAAAGTGGGGAGGGCTGTACCCTCCACCCTCACCCCCGTTCCATGGCCCTTGTTTGTTATCTGTTGAACAACAGCAACAACAAAAACAAAAATGAACAATATTTCATTACTGTCAGGGCACCTCACCTTCACTGAGCGAGTTTGGAATAATAGCTTGTAAAAAAGTGGGGGGGGGAATGACAGTTTCTGATATGGACTTGGGTCTGCATTTGTTTCTTTATTTGCTTGCTTGTTTGTTTTATTAATTTGTTTGTTGTTGTTTTTTTCTGGGAAAAGGGTGTCATCATTTTCCGAAGCGGGCACTGGGCCTTTCAAGTTCAACGTTTTTAGCCAATCAAGAAACGAGTGCTGATTTTATGTTTCCATGCAGGTGCAGTACTTCCGCAGTCTCGGTCTTCAGGGAGTGCTTACCGCCACACGACGCAGCGTCAAGCAACGTACAGGGCGATTCTATCGTGCTAAGAGAAGCATCTGTTGTCTTTCCTATCTGGGCTTACTATGGCATACTGCTTGGCATCATGGCCACCTTCTATCTCCTGGCCTACCTGGTCCTTAGATTTGTGAGGAAACCTTCTTGACGCAACTCTCCAAAAACATGTGACAATTGCAGACACTTTCCAGCTCCGAACACGAAGCGTCATTCACCTGACGCAGGACTGCGTCATTATAAACTGGTAAAGTCTTTTGCGCGTGATATTGTTTAAAAAGTGATTGCAAAATGAACAGTGCAAACAATACTTTTAAGAAACTGGCGTATGGTTATTGCCTTCACGGTTCTTAATAGCGCAGGTACTGACGCAATCGATATGACGCCTGGTGTGAGCTGGGCTTTTAACCCTTTCGAGACAATTGACCACATTTTGTGGTTTGGCTCAATAACTTTTGATTCAGAGCTCAAACAAATATACCAGATGCATGAGTAGAAAGAGCAAAAATTTCTGTACAAACTATGTCCTTTTTGTTGCATGACCATTATTGCGTTTGATGCTAGAATTTTAGAAACGAGAATAAGCTTTAAAATTCTTCAGTTGGCAACATATTGAAAAGTTCAAAATCATTGTTCTTTATCAAAATTGGCAATTTTGTCAACTTTTCGACTAAATACCTAACCATGTATATTGTTTTCAAAGACATTACACCTTATTAGAATCATGTAGTAATAAAATAAATATATTAATTTTGCCAATTTGAAGAACAAAATGATAATTCCTGTCCTGAAAGGGTTAATATGCCTCTTTCACACGAGGCGTCATTTGTTTGACGTATATGACTGCGCCAACGACTGGCAAGTTCTATGACTCGCCCTATGAGAGTGACATCGTACAAAAAGTGAATTCAAAATGAAGAGTCAAACACTGCCATTGTATCACAGGCTCGATTAGCGCAGGTAATAACGCTATTAAATGACTCCTTGTTATGCAACATACATAACTAAAGAAAGTCTTTTGATTCCAGATGGACGGCAAAATGCCTCTTTCAAACAGCAATGTTGCTATTGTGACAACTATTGCAGTGGCGCATCCAGAAATTGATGAAGACGGTGGGTAGAATCCTCTAGGGGGCACAATGATCCACCTCACAAGCCGTAGACCTTTCAAAGGATACTTTTTCTGGGCCTTCGTACAGGAGTACGCCACTGCAGATTAAAGCATGGTCTATGACATCTACCTCAGTCATAGTAAACTGGGCTTCACGCTTAAGGGGAAAAAATCAATAAGAAAAACCAAGTAGTGCTTCTTTTCACCCATGTGAAATTTGTTATGTCGAGATATGAATTCAAGTAGATGTGGAGGGAAATAGTCGAAGACAATCACTTTATAACGCAAACTATCTTGAAAACTTGATTCATTTTTATTGAAAGCTATCAATTTTCAGAGATTACATGCAAGATCTGTGAGCTGTATTAAGTAAAGTATACTCATATCTATTTTTTAGTATAAACTGAGCAGTTAAAGTAATTTTATTGTTTTTCAGTAATGAAAAAAAGAAATGAAATCGCCAGTTAAAATTATCCAAGTCATTTGGAAATCACTCTGTTTGAATACAATTCAGTATAAGGCTAAGAATATCATGCAAGACCGTGCTCTTTATTCTGTCGAAGATTGTGTTTCAAGTAAATTGTATCTCTTCATTACAACATTACCAAAGTGTTTGTGATGTTTTTTTTTTTTTTTTCCTTCACGTTGTTTCATATTTATAGCTTAAATTCCATACACGATTCTAAATAAAAGTGGTAATAGTTTTTTTTAAGTTTGTTTGCGTCTGTTTTGAGTTTTTTGTCTTTTCCTGAGTTCACGTTTAAGCAATTATATAAGAGCAACTTGCGATAAATGGAAAATTTTTAGGAACTAATGCGTAATGGGGGAGGATACGTATCTAAATTTTAGATTTCCTGCCATTTCAAGTGTCATTAGCATCAAGTTAATACATTTCAATATGTCACATTTTTAGTAGTTTAATTTCCCGGCTTCTGCGCCTCTGATTATCTTGCTTTTTACCTTTTCATATTGTTTTCCTTTTTCTATTTATGTTCCATATTTGTGTTCCATCTTTCACCCCCCCCCCCCCCCCCCCCGCCATTTTCCATATTTTAAAAGGTCAGGCGGCCTTTTTGGAAGGGAAGGTTAACTTTTCTTACACAAACCTATGTTCGTCTCATCGTCGGCAAAATCATTATGTGATGTTCAGGGGTGTCGATCCGTGTTCATGATTGGGGGGATGACCGACGAGGGAGCGAAGCGACCGAGCGGGGGGAGGGTGTGGGTCCCACACCAGGGACTTTTAAAAAAAATCCGCCTATAAAACTTACATTTTAGAGCATCCACAAAATTTTTTAAAGAAAAGAAGGAATGCACGAATCTACGCTAATGGACGGAACCCCTTAATTGAGAATAACAATGCGAGCGAACGAGTTTTCTCCGATATTTTTGCATTGAAATTATGGCATTTCTTATTTCCTTACTTCTAATCATTAAAGAATGTGATGGTATTTCAAGATCAAACATAACGAGTGTGGATAATTGTTAGTTTTAAGTGAATGTATCATAATTCTTATTTATTTTATCCGAAAATATTGGCGGGGATGATAATACAGGCTCGACACCCATGGTGATGTTTTTCTGTTTGTTTTGTTTTATTTTGCAGTTGTTGTTTTGCGGGAGAAGAGGCTGAATGTCAGCAAATTTTGAACCACAGGGTGCCGTTTTATGTATTGTTATTAACAAAATCAACGTTCTTTTTATCGATAGCAAATTTTACAATTCCACACTCCCCCCCCCCCCCCCCCCCCCCCCCCCCATTGAGAAAATGAATTAAAACAAAAAAATCATCACTGGTCATGCTTCTTCTATCAATAATTATCGTTTTCCTTTTCACTTTATATCCCATTACTCTCGCTCCCTACATCCCAACAGACCCCCCCCCCCCCTCTCTCTCTCTCATTTTCCTCATTTCTCCTCTCCTCTCCCATCCCTCTATCGCAACCCCCGAGTTCCCTACATCTCCTACCTATTTTTTTTCTGTCATCAATAATATAATAATGTTTCGTTTACCCAGGGTAGCCACATCAGTATTATATACTGCTCTCCCTGAGGGCCCTGCAATTATACTCTTGTTTTTCTAGCCCCTCTCTCTCTCTTTCTCCTTATCCAATTAAACTCTCACTATATCTCTCTCTTTCTGTCTCTCCTCTTTCATTTCACTTTCTTTCCTTTCAGTCATAAATCTGTGGAATATCATTTTTAATTCTTTTTTTAAATTTACACTATCTTTGGAACTCTTTCTCTCTCTCTCTTCTAACTGCCCCCCACTCTCTCTCTCCCTCTTAACTAAACCAAAATACACAAAAATGGTTATGCGCAATTTAACTACCATTGTTCACTCGAAAAGGACAAAGGCCTATCTTTCATGATAGGTGTAACTAAATTTTTTATTAAGAGGGAGGTAGAAAAGGGCTTTTACTTTCCTTCATTTCATTTACATAAAATCAGGTAGGGTAATTTAACCAAGGAGCTACATTGTAAAAATACAGACAGGTTTCATAAAGACACTGCTGCATCTTGTATTATTATTTTTTTTCAAAGTTTTAATAAAAATACAATAATTACTTGTTTGTACATGTACATATTTTGGGAAGGAATCTGTTTGATGTGGGGACAAATATATAAATACAAATGATACATACGCTTCTATACATTCAACTAAAATATTTCATTTTGAATGCTATCAAGATAAATCATCAAAAATTGTTTGAAACAAAGTGGTAGACCCCAAGTGATCAAATTTAAAAATACATAGCACATTCATTTCTGTGTTTGGAATGCAATCATACACAAATCATAAACAAACATGGACAGGCATATTAAAGTATTTTGTTTGTTATATACAACTTGTAGCCCTCCCCCCCCCCCCCCCCCCCCCCCCAAAAAAAATAAAGATATGAAGAGAAAAATATAAAGACAAAAAGAAAGGAAGAAAAGAAGAAAGAAAAAGTAAGAAAGAAAGAAAGAAGGAAAGAATGAATGAATACGTAAATAAAAAAAAACAAAACAAAACGATAAAACCTAGAATAAAATGAAAAATGAAAGAAGGGGAAAAGTCAAAATAGAAAAGAAAAGGGGGGGGGAGAGGAAAGTAGCTTATAAAGGAGAAATTTTTAGTTCTTTATACTAATTTTGTTTAATCATAACGTAAATATCATTGCAGAGAAATAATCGCATATCAAATTCACAGACAGTATTTATGCAAGAAGGACCAGGACATCCCGGTAGACCAACAGCCGATGAGATTGACAATGTTGGTTTGGTGAACATTTGTGCGAGATGGACATGTTGTTCTCATGGGCTGTCAGTCATGTGGGTCATCTGTAAAGTGAACCCTCTACAGTGCGTCCCCCAAAAAAGTTAATAGTTGAAAATGTCTCCCAAAATAAATATTTCAAAATATTTATAGGAAATTTTCATACCTGTGGACAGATTAGGGTCTCTTCTATCAAATAACACCAAGATATGTGGCAATATTTTGAGCTCGAGTGAGCAAAAGCCACATTTGCGAAAGAATGCAAAATCCAGACTTGACAAGAATTGGTATTTTGTGCTGACTAGTGTTAACAAATTTGAGAAAAAAGTTGATAGTTGGAAAAAGTTTCCCCAAATGAACATTTCAAAATATGTTCATGAAATTTTCATACCTATGGATAGCTTAGGGTCTCTCCTATCAAATGACACCAAAACATCTAAAGGTATGTTGCGCTTGAGTGAGCAAAAGCCATTATTGTGGAATGGTGCAAAATCTTCGGTTGCCAAAACTTTGTAATGGTTCTCTCCAGTATCATCAAAGTTTAAGGTTTTGAAAAGGCTTAGAAACTTTAATATTCTGATCATTAAAAGGCAATTTATGAAAGAATAGGCTTTGTTTTCTGTAAGTCTTGACATATCTCATCAAAAATTTATGGTTGACTGAGAAAACCAGCTTGAATTAAAACCTTGCCAAAAATAATATTTCAAAACACTCAGCAAAGTAGTTAATTGCTCACTGCAACATGAAAATATTGATGAGATACGTAAGGACATACAGAGAACAGAACCTCTTCTTGGATAAATTGTCTATTATTGATCAAATATGAATATTTATAAGCCTTTTCATGACACTCAACTTTGCTGATACCAGCCAGAAGAAATGTCAATTCTTGTCAAGTCTGGATTTTGCACCTTTTCACAAAAGTGGTCTTTGCTCACTCGAGCGTAAAATATCGCCAGATCTTTAGGTGTCAAGCAATAGAAGAGATCCTAAGCTACCGTACTCACAGGTATGAAATTTTGCTTCAAATATTTTTTGAAATATTTATTTGGGGAGACTTTTTCTGACTGTTAACTTCTTTTTGGGACGCACTGTAGAGACAGCCCTTGAGACTAATATTGTCAGTCTCATTGGCTGTCAAACCATGGGCCATCAGTCTCAAGGGCAGTAGCCATGGAGACAAACCTTTTTAGCATCGTCCAGGAAGAGTCTGCACAAACTGCACTGATAGAAAAATCACAGCTACATGTATATATAGGTGACAAAATCCACTGACAAACTCGCTGTGACTCAATGTCCAAGATCCCAGCATTGCATGTGTCTGTAAAGGTCAAAGGTCATATCAGGGTCGACCGGTGATGGTCTGACCTTTGGCGGTATAAGTCCACTGACATCCAAGTTGGCAGACTCCACTATCATTGTTGGGGAGAACAACTCGAGAATATCCGGGGGTGGGACTTCCGATGCCTGTAAAACAAAATAAAAGTTTAAGGAGTGAAAAAAAAGGAATTAACATGAGAAAATTGAAGAAAATTTGAGCAAAGATTTCAATGATGTTGTCAAAATTGGAGACCTACATTTTGAATAGCCCCTACCACATCAAAAAAATAAAAAATAAAAAATTTGAGAGAGAGAGAGGTCTTTTTTTTGTATTTGATAGTATTCTCTTTTGGGAGCTTTCAACATATATAGTTCTCTCGGCGCCTTGGATTCTTTTCACTGATAATGATTTCCTTTTACAGAGTTTGATTCATTTATTAGACTTAATTCATGTGACTGGATTGTAATAAAGTTGCCAAAACTACGTTTTACTGAAAGATTCTTAGAAAAATATGCTATATAATTACCATTATCATCATCATCATCATATACCTAATTACTTAAAACACCAATGATACATCCATTCCTTCGATAGGGGTCATTAGTCATCTGTTTAACTTGATGCATCTACATCAAAATAAAGCTGATAAATTATGATACATGAAGCTAGTCATTTATTTAAAAAAAAAGGGGGAGGGATATTGTGACAAAAAAGAAGGTGAAGTAGATTCCACCCCCCCCCCCCATAAGACACATGAGAAGGAGGGAAGTAACTAATGGTACCCTGCCATGGGAAGTACTACCTTTGATGGCCTCTGTGTTCTCTGTTTCACTCTTTGGCGGCACTGGGTGATGGCCCTTTGGAGTGTCGATTCTACGGGTACACCAACGCTGACGAGTCCTGTGGAAGAAGGGTCACGATATCAAAGAAATACCACTTACTGATTGTATGAACTTGATCTTGATTACAGTGCAGTCGGTTCGACAACACATGCTCTGGTGACAGTATTTCCCTGGTCAATTTCCTACACTAATTAACCCATAGCAGTTCAGAGTTTTCTTATGGTCTAACTTAATCAGTTTGCCCTTCTCAAATTGCCGATTTGTACACAAAAACAGTGATTATATATTTTACACTATCTTGCCAATTTTAGAGACTTTAATGATTAGTTACATTTAAACCGTTCTTATTCCTGAACAGGACAATGTACTGCATTGGAAAGAGACTCAAAATTCTCTGCAATTTTTGCTCTTTCTGCTCATGAATCATTTGTAATTCCTAGCATTCTGGATCAAAAGACAATGCAAAAACGTCACTAAAAGGAGACACTCTACTGCTATGGATTAAAATCTTAACGTAAACCCTTGACCCAACGATACAACCTTAACCCTAACCCTAAACCCAACCCTAAAGGCCATTTACTTCCCCTTATATTGTTGAAATAAAGAGCGGAACAAATGTCACAGGAGTATATATATGTCAGATCACTTTCTATAAGGTAACGGAAAATGTTCTGTTTCAGTCATTGAAAATACAAAAGATAAATACAGTTTAAAACACATGTAAAACATCTTTGTAGTTGAATGATGTTACCATTTTCATAAAGTTAACTAGTGTCTCTTCTGTATTACCCAATACATGTCATTTTTTTTTTCTTTCTTTCATTCTTTCTTTTCCTATTCTTCTGTTATTATACTTCATATTTTGTATTCTCTGCTACATGTATTATTACATCTACAGTACATTCCTGGAAATGAAATAAAATAAATGAATAAAATCATTTTCTCCTGCCTGTAGTTAGATCATTCAGTTATTTTTTGTTCTTACATTTCTCCTCAATTACATTTGAAGATTCAAATGATATAAAGGTCATTTTGCGGTAAACTTCTGACCCCCAGATTATGATATCGTATGCAATTTTTTTCTTTCTTTCTTTAATAAGAGAAGCTTGTCTATCTTCTTGATATTCAAAATGTGAAAATGAAAAGAAACCCCCCTCCCCCCCAAAGAAAATGACCCAAAGCTTTTCTTGTGCAGTCTTTGTTGTGCTACATATTCGTAAACTTGGTGGCAGCCGCAGAGTGAGTGGGTGATTTCAAGTTCGGTGTTGGTGTTGGTGTTGGTGTTGAAAGCGTAAATTGGGCTGCTGATTCTACCCCCAACATCAAATTCGGGTTTATAAAAATAATACCAATCACATTATTGATAGCTCAACATTTAGTGAAGTCAATCCCAGCACCAGCTGTGTTTCAGGTTCGGTGTTGTGGCTGGTGCTAGTTTTGCCCCAGCACCAACACCAGCTTTCAACACCGAACTTGAACTCACCTAGTGTTCAAGTTGGTCAAGTTGTACATGTATATGAATTCATTGATTTGGCCAACAGACTAAGATTATTGGATCACTGAGAGAAAAGATGAACAGCCAGTATACTCCGCTTGGAATCGTATAGAGACTGTAGTCTTTTATTTTAATCAATCTGAAAAGAACAAATTGAGCCATTCATTGATACATAAGTCAACTTGACTCATATCAGTTTGTTCTTTTCAGATTGAATAAAATAAAAGACTACGGTCTCTATACGATTCCAAGCGGGGTATACTGGCTGTTATCTTTTCTCTCAGCAATCCATCAATTTGATTAGAGCTTAGCAGGATATACTGTCGAAATGATAAATGAATGTCCCTAAAATGAGGCATTCTGGCACAGAAAAATTGCAGACGAACTTCGCAAGATGTCGCCTCTTTAAAACCCATAGTGCTCTGAGGTTTTTATGTATGAATTAGCACATACGTACATGTTGATAAGTGAATTACGTAACGGTATCTGCAAAGTAAAAAAACATAGTGAAAATCAGTTTCTTCAATGAAACATCTATCATTTCTCTGTGGTATACACTACTAGTAATGTCGTTGCACATGAATTAGTACATGATCTATATTTTGCTTTTTTATGAATGAATGATATTTACCTGAATATTTCTTCTCATGCTTGTTGATGTTGGCAGCTTCTGCGACTCTTTCACTGAGAGCCACCCGTGAAGCTTCGGAGTCTTGCAACGTCTTGACCATGACCTCCTCAGCATTGAATGTCTGTGTTTCCAGCTGCTTCAGCCGATGACCCAAGACCACTGTGGAATGAAGCTCAGGAGCAGATAGTGGAGCCTTTGGGTCTACGATCCGAACATGTTTCTTACCAGTAATACCTGCATGTTCTGTGGGCTTCAGTTTGTTCTGCTCGCAGGATCGGGCAATGGTCGATTTCCTTTGAACGACATCCTTTGGAAGACTTTTTGAACTTTGCTTGGTGAGTTTGTTAACTTTGGCTGCAGCGATTTCATCCTTGCTTCTGATCTCCTTTCTTGAGTCTTTCCCAGGGACAGTATGTTTAATGATTTTCAGGTTCTTTTGCAACATCTGGTTTCGATTAGTTCTCTCCTGCTGAAACAGGACACCTGGATTTGACATTAACACAGGACTTGTTTCCCCCTTTTTGGAACAACTTTCACTGTCTCTTTTAGGCTGTACATTAACAAATCCACTGTTCTCCTTGTTTGAAATTTTTTGTCTCTCATTGCTTCCTCTACTTTGTCTTTGACTGGCCGCAATGACTTGTGCCGTTTTTTGAGGCTTATCTGGGGTGAGACTGAGGAGAGGATCTAGAAAATTGTTGAAATCGGGTGAGCTTGTCCTCTGCATGGGCATGGGAACAGCATCGCCAGGGAGCGGATGCGGATCAAGGTCTTCACTGTCAGAGGCCATGATGAGGTTGTTTTAGGATGACTTGATCAAGTGGACGGCAAGCTTTCGGTGTTTATCTCACCGGACCTCAGCCTGAAAATGTAAAGGAGGGGATCAAAATTCCGTTATAAAACAGCATCATAAGTAGTAGGCCAATTTAACCCCTTTCATGCCGTGGGCGGCTAATCCTGCCCAAAAATTTGAGTGTTGAGCATTTTGTTTAGGCTCAGAATGGCTTGAAAATTCTTCCTCATACAGAAACCTGTGCCTTCAAGGCTTCAATATAAAGTTTATTCCTCCTATGCAATATACCTTTGCCCAGTTTGCTCAAGAAAAAAAATGCATTGAAAGTTTATATTTAACTCTTGAAGCTTCATTTTTGACAATTGATCAAAAATCTGGTGGCATGGAAGGGGTTAAATAACAGTTTAAACTTAAAATTGCTTAAAAGTTAAATAAACACTCCAAATGCATATTCAACGATACAAACGAAATGTACATAAAACAAGTATTTTCTGAAACCTTACAAAGAGTTGTGCTTATTTTTACACTCTATTGCTCTTTGACTAGGAGTTACGATTTGAAGGGCAGTGACACCAATGTAGGAAGAAGAGGAGGGTCCACTAACCGACTTTTTCTTTTCTTTTTTAAAGAATTTGCACACACATTCAAGGGCTCGCAGATGACTTTGACACAGCAGTTCAACTGGAATGACAGTACAGTAGATTTCCGATTTGAGTTTTCAATTAAATCCTGCTTACATTGATTTTGGTGTTGCTTTTACACTAGTGCAGGAATAAATGTTTAACACAGTCCCGGAATAAATAGATTTGGGCCCAATGCACTTATCCAATGTACAAGGTTATAACAAAACCTTACAAGTGTTTTAACCTGAAGTCTGAGTGGCCGATAATAATAAAGAGGTCCATATGGACCATTATTTTGGTAGTGGATTTTCAATTTTGTTGAAAATCATGAATTTTATGATGTCATTTTACCCCTAGACAAACATAACAAAACATCCAAGACCACCTGTTAGGCTGGTACAGTTGATGAGTGGCACTAACACTGAAAACATAATGTCATTTGGGATAACACACCATGCAAATAAATATGGCTAAAGTGCCTAAGTCTGTGCAGCGCCCTTTTCTGTGCACATGCATAATGGCATACATGTAGGTAAATCCACATTGATGTCGACAAAAATTGTAATTTTTTCATGTTTCTCATGATCCGATCGTTTAAGTGGTCACATGGGCTGGAAGAGGATACTCATAGTCAGAGGCCCATGCCTACATGTGACTGTATCAAGCATTCACTGTTGCAGTAGACAAAAACAGACAACAAAACTGCTCTAGGCACGATATGATTTTCTCAAATTTGCTACATTACCTCATTCAGAGACTCTTCAACTCTTACTACTGTATGATACAAATTTGAGGTTTCAGAGTTGAAAGTGAAATTTTAAATAATTATTTTCCTCTCAAGTATGAATGATCTAGAATGGACCATACATAAAGCCTGCTAACACACACAAAAGCTATTGAAGCCTATTCACCCGTAAAAGCTATTGTGCAGTACAAGCTTATCTGAAGATACATTGTAAGCTTGTACATGTATAAGAGACAGTTTATTATAGGGTTTGTTGTTTTCCATTGGTTGCAAGAGAGCTACACTGCTCGCGCTCGCAGCTTTTTTGCTAAACTACATGTATGTTTCCAGCCGTTTAAAGCCATTGAAATAATGGCTGCCGATAAAATAGCGGGAATAACACACAGGGAAAAAAGCAGAAATTGGTGAGAATAATAAAAAAAGCTGATTTCCACATGCCTGCACACAAAAGCTATTGAAGCTTATTCACCAGTAAAAGTTATTACTGTGGAGTACAAGCGTATTCACCCGTAAAAGCTACATTGTATTGTGGAGTACAAGCTTATCTTCAGATAAGCTTGTACATATATAAAGTGGGAAGAGGAAGAGTTTAGCAAACTCCGAGGGTGGTTTGCAGGTTTCACCGTTCCTGGAAATTGATGAATCTTGCCCACTGATTTTTTTGTTTATCTCTCCGCACGGGAGACTGTTTCCCCTGTGTGGCTTGATGTTCAATGTCAAATTTTATAAAACATCATGCCCTTGTCGCTAAGGGCTCCCCATCATATGCCATAAATAAAATGTAGGAACGCTTTTTAACACCAATAACACTAGTTACTGTCAGTGTCAAGTGTCATGATTGTTACAAACTTGAACTTGTTAAAACAAAATTAAATTAAAATAATGATAAACAATGATAGAAATTGAACAACTTTTGATGCAAATTGACACTAATCTTCCACAGGATAGGTTGACAATAATATGAACAAATTAAATGTAGGAACACTTTTAACACCAATTAACACTAGTTACTGTCAGTGTCAAGTGTCATGATTGTTAGTGTTACAAACTTGAACATTGTTATTGTTAAACAAAATTAAATTAAAATAATGATACTAGGTCTCACTCACACTTACGCGAGGTTATTGGAGATAACCTCGCACCCTGTACTTTCATACCATGAGCAATTGCCTCCCATAGCAAGTGTGTGATATCTTGCACATATGTGTGCGGCAGAGGAGCAAGATCACCGACCAAAAACAGCCTGAAATTTCACTTGATCAATATGATAAAGATCCTATCGAAGGATCTGGCATGAAATGAGATATTCTATCATTCTAAAATGTAGAAGAAAGTATATTCTCAAAATTTTGCCGATTATATTGGTGTTTTTACCTCTTCAACTTAGAGGTCGTGACAGGCTGAAATTGACACAGCGTGACAGCCCCATATATTGATGGTCCCGTGAGTGACTAGGTCTAGACAATGATAGAAACTGAATAACTTTTGATGCAAATTGACACTAATCTTCCACAGGATAGGTTGACAATAATATGAACTGGAAATATTCACTGATTCTAGTGATACTTGACGGCAAATTTGATAGGTTCATTTTTGCTACATGTCCGGAGGCGGAGACACCCCCCCCCCCCCCCCGCATAACACTCACAAAATTATCAACATGTGGGACAACGTTTTGTTTTGGCACTTCCAATTATTCACCAATTTCTCCATTTTTCTGTCGAAATTAATATAATCAAATAACTCACTTACAAAGGCTTCGAACCCTTTTCCGATGCTTGTCTCACTCATACATTCCATTCTTCCAATCCATCCTAAATTGGCGTCTTTTATTTCTCAAAAACAGCGGTTGATTTTAGATTTAGCGGTATGCGCATGCGCACATCATCGATATCGATTATCGACTCGTCATTCCTATACTACGCGAGGAAGGAAGGAGACAGGGTGGGGCGGGGGATCTGAGCCAAATATAGTTATCTTTCAGTTTCTCTTTGTTTTTCCATCAAGAAAGAACATCACCCTTGATAAGGGGGGGGGGGGGGATGTGCCATGGATGTTCCTAGACTGGAAGCGAGCAAAATTGTAGTAAAATTTTTTGACTGTTTAGGGGCGGGTACATTCTCTAGAGTCTAGTCTAGAATGCATGCATTTCGCTTTGTAAGTTTGAATATATTTCAAATTTGATTTTAAAAATATAGAATGCCGTTCAAATTGTTCTAACATATTTTTTTCTACAAGATTGTTATAATGTATATGGGCCCAACATTTTTTTCCTTTTCTTTTTTGCTTTTTTGTTTTTAGGAGGGGGGCGGGTGCGGGTGTAATTTCAAATACTATGCTTTATTTTTCTTTCTTTTCAAACAAAAGAGGTCTCCCTTTCTGAGGAAATTTCCATAATTTATAAAGTTTACAGAGCAATATGTGACTTAATGATTTATCATTTGACTCAAGGATTATTATCTTCTTTTTCTTCTTCTTTTTTTTTTCTTGATTTTTTAAAATTTCGATTTGATGTTCATTTATTTTCATATAGGCCTACCTGTACATCATCATCATTTTAAGAACTTTCAATATGTATGGTCACATAAAATCATGTACAAAAAGGAGGTCGTCACAAGCGTAGCTTGCGCTGACCGTCCTTCCCACAAATAAAGATAATGATCATACAACAAATATAGGCCTACATATGCAAACAATGCATAGAAGAAAACGGAAGGCTTCTTCCTTTTCTTCTTGGTTGGAGTTCCAACCCCCCCCCCTCCCCACCACCACTAGTGGTGACCTTTTAATAAGTTGGTTGACATCCCGCTATATATGGGTCAAAAATGCCCTTCTCGTGATAGGTGCTCCATTGCCCCTGCTTTATCTGCTGTGATCTAGTTTACATAATTTTTTTTGCTAAAAGAGAGGCCATTCAGATGATGATCGTTTATTTTTATTATTAATATTTCCTTTTTTGTTCGTCCTTTTTATACTGCACTGCTTCTCCCCCCCCCCCCCCCCTCGAAAAGTATAAAGAAGCTTGGTGGGACTCTTCTATACTTTTCTCTAGAACAGTGTTGTTTATTGTTTATTTCATTTATCCACATGAATGAGGACATCATTTCGCGGTGATCGGTCATGTCGCGGCCGAGTTCAAAGGGGTAGGGGAGTCGGGCTCAGAGCCCCCCCCCCCTCCCCGGCCCCATCGGCCCATCAGAAAGGAGCTCACAAAAGCCCAGTACAGCATAAGGGTAGAACCAGTAAGCTATAAAAAGAGATGTAGGCCTATGCCTAGCCTTGAATAGAAAGGTAGAAAGGGGGTAAAATATACATGTATGTCAATTCGTAATACGTGGTCTAGCCTATCCTATCTCCTTTTTTTATGTTTTTAATCTCATTTTTTGTGTGTATGTGCCCCCTTTAAAATATATTTTGTCTATGCCCCTCCCCCACTCTGGAAACGTTCCTCAGCCAACATGTGAGGGCACTTATCCCGAAAAAAAGTCTCACGGTGTTAGTTTCGTTTTCCATGTATCTTACAAGCAAGCAAGCAAGAAGATTATGGTGATCAAATTATGCCTGCGGGGGTGGGGGGGGGGGCGTGGGGTCTGTGCATTATGTCCACTTTTATGTCCATTTTTTGTTTTGTTGTTGTTCCTGTCGTGAAAAAAGGCTATGTCAAGTTTCCCTTAAGACCCCCTCCATCCGCCAAAGCAAAACTGAAATTCTCTCAGAATTATTTTCTCTAATTATATCCTTTATGTTCTATATTCGATTGGCCTACCTATGTTCACCATATGGCATGTCAGGCATTTTCCATTCAGTGATTTTGATTATAATTTGTTTTAATATTTTTTAATCTATTTATAATTATATTTTCATATTAATTGATTTATACCTAAATTTGTCTATTCTCAGATGGCTCCATAGAGTTAGATGCTCTTTCTGCTCTTTCTACATCTACTGGAGATTGATATCGATATATCGACTGCATGCTGAGTGCTGATCGATCGATATCGATACGTAACAAATCGACAGAAAAAAAAAATCCAAACTGAAACTGCAGTCTGACTCTTTAAAAGTGCTGATGAAAGAGTAAGATGGCCTCATTTTTTAAACCATCAACTCTAACATCTGGAGTAGACACAGTAGAACTTGACAGAGCCCTTCACAACTTGGGTAAGTTCAATTTGTCATAAAATCAGTGCACACTCTGTGCCTGTGGTTCTACACAGCCACAGCCACGGCTAGCCTGCCGGTACCGTATGCCTAGCGCCTATGGCTAGCTATGGCTATGGCTATGCACAGAACTCGGGCCAGGAGCCGTGGCGGTTTATTGAGACTGAGACCGTAATGGCAAGCCAATAGCAACGCTGCACCGTGGCGCAGTTGGCAAGACCATGGATAGTTGGACTTTACTTTTACGCAAGTGGAGTGAGTTATGCCTGATGGGTTGTTTCATGAGGAAGCAAGTTAAAAAGAAAGAAAGAAACTTAACTTAGGAAGAGAGAAAGGAAGAAGGGGGAAAAACATGCACAAAACAAAAAGAGTCAAAATTTCAAAAACTCTAGACAAGTCAAAGCAAAGTCAAAGACCAAAGACAAAGTCAAAGGAAAGGGTACCGGTACCATAACAAGGACTCTTCTTGGGAGTGTGAAAACAAAATAATCTGTATCTGTATTGTTAAAGGAGAGAGAGAGAGAGAAAAAAAAGGAACATGCACACACAAAAAAACAAAAATTATGACAGTTGGACAAAAGAATCTGTATCATAATTTTTTTTAAATCATGGTTTGAAGAGTTTATAAGAATATAACAACACATTTTCATCATCCTTTAGACTACGAGGTAACGTTAGATCTAGTGACAGTTAGCTCGAGAAATGCCAGAGGTATTTTTGTCAGAGGTATAACAGTATCAGAGGTGAAAATTAGCCAGAGGCAGAGGCAGAGGCAGAGATAAAATAAAATACCAGAGACTAAGAGGTAGTTAAATAGGGTCTAGCCTCTAGCATGCAGATCTAACATTAGATCTGACTTTAGTAGACCAGATACCAGATCTATCCTAGTTTTATCCATGTTTTCAATCAAAATGACCAGGTTTGACTCAGATTAGACCCTATTTAATGTTAATAACATAAGTGTGAAGGTAACAATTTCAATATGACTTTTGTGTAGATCTGCATCACTTCCTCAGCCCCTGCTGCAAATACTGAATAGATAGGAAAGTGCAAGTTC
The DNA here is from genome assembly GCA_025618425.1 of Heliocidaris tuberculata. NCBI lineage: Eukaryota > Metazoa > Echinodermata > Echinoidea > Camarodonta > Echinometridae > Heliocidaris > Heliocidaris tuberculata. The sequence continues at coordinate 21,371,023 of CM046844.1, read as the reverse complement.
TAGATCTACTTGTAATTTGAATTTAATTTTCTCTGTCTATTTCCTAGAATTTGAAAAGAAGCAACAGATACAGGAACTCGAGAAGGAAAAACAGCAAATTGGAAGTAAGTATCTCAGGTCTTCACCAATAAATTTGTTTAGTTTACTTTAATAGGCCCTGTCCATTGATATCCTGATCTCTTATCAATATCAGTAATATTTAAAATTCTAATCAAGCTATCCTAAGTTAAATTTTCATTTAGCCATTTCTCACTTTATAATTTTATTGAAGGCAAATTTTATACTAGGTTAGACTTTCTCTTCAAATTTTGTTTAAACAAAATAACTACAAATTAAATGTATGCCCATGAACAGGGTTTTCTTTTCTTGGGGGGGGGGGGGGGAGGCAGGGGTAGATTAGTTGTTCAGGAAGCTGGGAGCTGCTTTTTCAGTGCTTCAAAATTTCCTAACAAGCAAGCATTTTGAAGGTGCCTTTGTACTATAAAAAAAGATATGAAATAAAAATTGGATATGAATGTTCTTTGTAGGTTTGCATGGTGGTACGGATAACATGAAAGGGTTTACGGTTCACCATGTGGTTAGTCCTGAAAAGGACTGTTGGGTTAAGAGGAGGAGAAATAGAAAGAGGAGGAGGAGAAGTGGAAAGGCGAGAAAGATGGAGCAAGAGAGTAGAGTATTCTTTCTTGAATATTTTCTTTTTTTTTATTCCACAAATTCTTAGTTTCTACAGTCCCGACTTGTGCTGTGTATGCATACATTAAAATATTCATGAGTGTTTATTTCCACATCATCCAGTTCTTGAGACGTCTCTGAAAGAAAAGCAGGATGGAATTAAGAGAATGGAAGAGGATCTGTGCAGGATCGATGAAGAGACCAAGAACTGCCATAGACAATTCAGACAGAACAAGGAACAAAAGGAAAGGTGAGTGAATAGCCCCAGTGAAAGGAAAACTTAATCTCTAGACAGTAATATTGATGAATTCAAATCAGTAGTACTTATATAAACTAGATAATCCAAGTTTCCAAAATACTGTAAAGACAAGTACATATATTAATGGATCCCTTGTTTTTCACACCCATCTGCTTTTTTCCCCCTCCTAGATATAAAATCCGACCAATCTTCGGAATCTATAATAAGTAACCAAAAGCAATGATATAGTCATATTTTACCTTGTTTTGAGCATCTATGGTGAGTAGACAAACCATATCTTACTGAAATATGTAGAAATTATATTTCTGAATGTATTGTGTAGAATGTGTGATTACCACAAATATTGCTAGTTTTACTTCTCCAGTTTCTACTTTTATGTGTATCTCTATCTCTTGCAGTCAGAAGGCACATGTATCTGTACTGAACTTTCACCTTGATACCAAGAAGAAAGAGTTCCAGCAGCTAACAGAGAAATATGAAGTAGAAAAGTGAGTGCAAACTTAGATGGTATATCACTATACAATATGTACAAGCATGTAGGTTTCTGCAAACTCCGCATTCTTCTTTAAGCAAATGCCTATGAGAACGGGGCGGTCGCTGTTTTAAAGATAAAGTTGAGTTCTGGTCATGCGATTACATTATGAAAGAAACTGTCTGGAAGCAATTTGGAAAAGTTGATCATGTCTAGATAAGGATTGGTGTATACTGAGAGGTTTTGGAATCATCAAAATGATAAAGAAATCAACCAAAACTCGCTCAAAAGCACATGCACCCCACACAGAAATGGGTATATGGGACTGCACGCAGATGTGGCATGAATGTGCGAACCGGAACACTTCAACTATTTTTCGTCATATTTCGAATATAAGGGCATTTGAGGAGATATCCTTTTCAGGGGACATTTCTACTATGATGTTCTTCCAAACTGACATAAAAGGAATGAGGAAGCTCACAAATTATTTTTCACCTTTCCCAGAACTCAACCTTCCCTTTAAGCCTGAGGAAATCAGAGAATTCAAAATTCAAATGGTTTAAAGCCCATACAGATTACTGAATCCTGCACGTAGATTCAGCCTATCTTTAATCATTTTTTGTTGTTGATGTTGACATGTTTGTTTTTTAGTTTTAAACTTTAAAAAGAAATTTGATTCCATTACATAATTTTTTTTGGCTTTGGAAGCTATTTAAAGAGAAGAAAGAGTTGGTGGTTCTCATCTAGTGAGAATGACAGCTGCAAAATTTGCTCACTGAAGAAAGGAAATTCCTAGATGGTGCTGCAAATTTTGCTGAAACGATATTTGCTCTAGACGTTATTTCCTCAAAATTGTAGCATTAGGGGTTAGATGGCAATCAGCTTTTTAAAGGTTAGGTTTAGGGTAATGATTGGAATTTAGTATACCGTTTAGTCCAGGGTTTAGCCTAGGTTTGAGGTTAAGAATTTGATTGTAATTCAGAGTGACCGCTCAGTATTTGTGGCTGGAGCATATGCATACAATACTAGTATACAAAAATGCATAACAAGTTTAAGCAAACGCAGTGTTCAATCTCTCATTTCATTATAAAAGTGCTGGGTTGCAGAGGAGATTGGAACATTATGACACAATATGGAAGTCCTATGAGGAGATTTATATGCAGCAGGAGAATGCACAGGAACTCATGAAATGGCAGCTGGAAGTTCTGCAACAGAAAGAAGCTGTCAAAGAGGGCAGCATACAGATTGCACACCTACAGAAAGCTGAAGAGAACTTGCGGGAGGAAATCTCAGCCAGTAAGTTTGTCATTTTAGTGTTTAATCATAATTCATTGTTTCAAATGATTTAACCCATTGCCTATGGGATCTGGATGGCTGCTGTATTAAGCATATGGGAATGAGAGTATTCAGTAGTCATTGAGTTAAGCATAATGTAATGTAATAAAGCTCTGTATTTACATCTACTGCTGATCAATGTAGGCAGTGTCAATAGTGCTCTGTCCTTTAAAAATTCTACATTTAACAGATCATTACCAATTTTTGAAATCTCCACCTGTGCAATTTATACATGATGATTTTTTCCTGATTAAAGTGATAACATCAGTATATCTATATCTACTGCTGATTAAAGTGGGCAGAGAGCATAGTTCGCCTGTCTCAACTTTGGATTGGTTCATCGGGCCTTAAATAATAATTAATTCCTTAGTTTTGTGATATTTACAAAGCCGTGCTTTTTGGATTAGAATGTTTCATTAAAATGTTCAAAGTTAGAAATTGAGTAGGTTGATATCTACTGCTGATGAAAGTGTTCAGAAATGATAATTCTCAAGGAGTAGAATCTCAGTTGTTGAACTTGTCCCTATATGATGCTTTAATCTCTTAAGTATAACATTGCTTCATACATACAGATTTTGCAATGATTTTTTTTTTTTAGATTGATACAAAACAGAATGTAGGTTTACATCTACTGCTGATGAAAATATACACATGTATGTGAGACTTCATAGACGTGATCTTGAAGTATTTTAAACAACTGACATTTTATTTGACCAACATTTTTTCACTATTTTGCTATTTTTCATTGCAGATGAGCCTCCATTCCAAAGCATCACAGAATTCATCATCAAAATGTATCCTTTTGTATTACGGTGAAAATTATTTATGTACTTGCAAAGGAAATTCAGTAGGGGCCTAATGTTAACGTAATGCATGGTACATTGTGTGGTATCGTTGAATACATTCTGTAATTGATCTTTATACATATATAAATATTCTTATCAGGCATATTTGTTATTAGATCTTTGCGGAGGTGGTTTACAATAGCTTCTGTTCAAAATTATTCCCTGCTATAGTAAACATAGTTTAGAATTTCCATAGGCCTTCATGAAGAAAGCTAGAATTTCTTGTCAGAAAAAAGAAGATGAAAGTTTGTATAACATTTTCAACCCTAAATTTCTGGCAATATCGCCCAGACACTCAGTCCTAAATTTGGACATGAACTCTTCATGATTATTGGTTTTTATTCATATTACCCCATGGAGAAGTTGTAATATGATATTTTGAGCCACTGACTCCATGTAAATCCAGTTAAGTATAAGCCTTCTTGACCATACTAATCCTGAAAACTGTCTCTAAGCGCGGAGATAAAGGTATCCACTCGAGACAAGGAAACAGAAATAGAGCAGATTATGGATTCCATCTCGGCAGCAGAGAAGGAGATGGAAGCCCTGAAGGAAAGCCAGGCAGAAATTATGAAGGTCAGAGACATCTCTTATTCACTGCATATTGAAATTCTACTCTGCCACACCATTTTGAGTATTATGTTCTGTACATGGTATGTGTGAGAATTGCATGCAGTCAGTAATTAAGGTAGCTTAGCAAAACGTCGTGCCACGTAAAAAAGCGGGAAAAACGCATATGACAAATTTGCTCAAAATCATAATTTTATTCTATAAAGGCAGACTCAAAATATTACAATGTATAATTAATATTCAAATATTTGAACAATTTTAAGCAAAATGATATGAAAATTTTTATTCAGATATGTCTGATTCTAATTATATAAGCACATACAAAACTTTTCGCTAAGCTACCTAAACGCTTTTATTTCTTAAAAATCCAGGCCTTCCAGGCAAACTTTTTAGAGGTCATCGTCTACCTTCATAGATAGGTGTATCAAAAATCTATCTATATTACCCCTTTAATTTTGATCAATATCATACAATGGATAAAATGACAGTTGAACCCCTTTATAAAGGACAGTGTACAACAAGCTCTCATTTTGACAAGGTAATTTTGCAGTATGCTTTTACTTAAAGCCACTGAGTCGCCAGTGTCCATGTGCATTGCATCATAATTCGCTGACACCAGATTTTGGTTGAATTACCTGTTAATATGTGTGAGGTCTCCCAGGCAGGCAGGCAGCAAAACCAGGGAGATGGGTCTGACCACGGGTCTGTCCCACCATAAAATTAATCAAGCTGGGGAGATTTATGATGATCACATTTTCTTTTAATTGTAGTAGGAAGAGGAAACATTGCTTTACATAAGAACTGCCTGTCATTAAAAGTGAAGTCCTCTCTCGGCGAATGACAACACCTGGGGGAGCGTTTCACCAAGCGTTTTGTCAGTGATTTTTATCGACAACTGTTATGAGCTACTGAAATCCTTGCATTTGATTGGCTGAGAGCAAATTTGTCAGTAAAAATCACTGACAAAACACTTGATGAAACACTCCCCTGTTTTAAGGTAAACACCTGAATGGTGTCAAATTCCCCATGAAAACCTACAACTATGTGGCGTTAATATATAAATATATATATCTCTATAAAAGACACTGGAGGAAAAGAGGAAGGAAGAAGAGCAAGAGAGACAAAGAAAGGAGAAAGAAAAGGAGCAGATAGAGAAGGCTCAACAGGAGGAACTTGCCAGGTAGTAGGAACTGCATGCTTTAACCCGTTGACTACAGGAAGTGGGTGGTAACTGTACAAACCCTATGGGAATTAGAGAATTCAGTAGTCGATGGTTGAATACAATAATTTGAACAGTATTATTAACAACTGAAAAAACCTTAAACCTATCTATTTGCATTACATAAATATGATAGAAGAGGCATTTTTAAAAGTTAAATTACAAATCTGGGTAGACCAAGAAAAGGAAAGGCTTCCCCTTTCCAAGTTTAAGTATTTTTAACAATGTGCTTCACTTGATAATGAAATGCTTCATCTTTTTGTGAGCCATGCTAAACAGTGTCCTTGAAGAGTCTTCCTATTAGAATTTAGGAGATAAAGGAAGCAAACACCTTTTGAATTCTTTGAAAAAATGTAAAACAACTACTAATGCACCCTACTGAAGTTACATTTTGATGACATTTGGGATTGCTCAAGAATGCAATGTATTCAATAATGCATTTTTATTTCACAGAAGGAAGAAAGAGGAACAACAGAATGCTGCCAACAGCAAAGCCAGCGTGTACAAGTTTGGTCAGTTCCTGCACCGTGCACCCCTCGCAAGTCAGGTCCCCGCTTCCCGGCTGCCTCCAAACACCAAGAGGAGTGCCCCCACCAAGCCACCACTGCTCTCTGCACGCACCCCTCTCTTGATACCCTCCCCAGCATCCCACTCCAGACAACCCTCTGGATACTCAGCTCCCCAAGGCTCTGGATTAGCAGCAGGTGGAGGGCAGTTAGGATCCTCTCAGCCTCCGGTATCTCAGCCCTCGAATAGGTTCCTGATCAGTGTACCCCCTCGCAGCCCTGCCCCTGTGGATAGGGCTGGTAGGAGACCAGCTCCGATCCCCTGTATGGGTAACAGAGAGGCCAAGTTGCAACAACCCAGTCGGTCATCACCATCAGGAATGGTATGAAAAGAAAATTGTTTTGTATGTAGTTCAGTTATTACACTATTGATTAAAGCTAATATTTTTCTATCCCAGTTATAGTATCTATAATTTTCACACCTGGTGTGGCAACTTTTTTTTTGTCGTGGCTGGGAGGAGGGGGAGGGGGAGGGTCTGTACATGTAACGATTTATCCTTCCTCCCCAAATTAAAACAAAAAAAGTTTTGCCTTTTGCAGTATAAGAACTTTGCATTTTATCAGATTCCTCTGTAAATTATGTATATTATTTTGCAAGGTCGCTATGCGACCGAGGGAGATAATTTTGCAGTTTGGACAGCTTTTTAGAAAAAAAACAGAAGACAACTTTTAACATTAACCAGTTAGTCACAATAAACTTTTAAAAGAAAGAATTATCAGCACCTACACATCATGGGGGTCATACAGATATATTTCCTTTCCACCTTATCAAATTTGTCCAGGTCATGAGTTCTCCAAGTATAGGACTGGCTGACACCATGTACAATATGAACATTCAGACGCCCACACGGATTACCAATTCCAAGACCACCCGACAGGTCGCTCCTGCGACCCCTCGCCAGTCCACCCATGAGGCTGGAAGAGAGGCCGGGACTGGACCTGCTATGGGGCCTGGAGGGGATGCACAGGTGATTAATAAAGTGATTGTCAGAGTTAAAACTACACTGAGCAGCAGTGCGCCGCAGAACCCACACTTAACCAGCAATCCTGGCACTAAAGCCTACCACTCAAGAGTCCAGAGTCGTACCTGGGATGTCACATTTTATCCCAAAATACCTGACTCTAAAATTGGGCTACCCACAACCCTTGTATTAGCAATCCATACAAATGGGATATCGAAACAAAATGAATGCTATGTGTATTTTTCAGCACTAGAGATTCCAAGCATTTAAGAACTTATCGATAACATTTATACACTTACAGAGAAATTTCTTTTTTGTTGTTGTTTATTTCCTCTTGGATTTGTTTCATATTGATAATTTTGAGCTGCTTGGCCTGAAGTTTGTTTTCTTCTCTTCTATTCAGCCATCTCCAGTTGCATCCAGTGACCAGCAACAAGGGCCAGAGGATGGAGGGATGAACTGCAGGCCTGATCAGCTAATCAAATCAGATTTCCAGGAAGGAGACGACATGGATAGTGTGCAGGGTAAATGTTTGAAAATTTCTATCTGCAAAAGTAAAATTTCATTTCAAATTCGAAATAATTTTTTGATTAAAATTGAAACATGAAGGATCATGTGAAGCCCACAAATGTAAAAATCTACCACAAATGTAAAAATATCCACAAATGTAAAAACATGGCATCCACAAATGTCATAACATAATGTCATAACATTATGTCAACCACAAGTGTAAACATAACCCCAAATGTAAAAAAAAAAAAAAAAAATGCCCACAAAAATTAATGCAAAAATCTGTTTAACCACAAATGTAAGGAATTCCATCTTTACCAACAAAAAAATGTCAAAACATGTCAACCACAAATGTAAAAACTCATTGCTTGCATCATACAACGATGTAAGATAAGCTATTATGAGATGTATGTGTGTGTGGGGGTGTGTATGTGTGTGTGTGAGAGGCTTTCATGACCATTAAAATCCCTAATATATTGAAAGACCCTTTACCACAAATGTAAAAAATCAAGTTGCTTTGAAAGAAAGAGGAAAAATCAGAGAAGCAGATTGGTGCCGGAAAGTTTGAACGAAATCGGACAAGCAATAAGAAAGTTATGAATTTTTGAAAGTTGTAATCACTATGCATATGGGAATTTCAAATTGGTTGAATAGGTAATATCACTGTGATGTAGCTGTGGACAACTCCCCCATTCGCTCTTACACACAAAACAACTAAAATGTCACTTTTTTCAAAATGTATTGCTCAGTAGGATATTTTCGTTCACGAGGACCTATAACAGTATGCTATCTCCAATATATTTTGAGCACTGTCCCCAGGGTAAAAGCGCCTCGAAGAAAACCGCAAATTAATGATATTTTTGTGTAAGACAAATGGGAGAGTTGTCCACAAAAATGTCACAATTGACTCACTAAATTGCCAATTTGAGATTTGCATAGATGTAGTGATCTCATTTTTCAAACATCCATAACTTTCTTAGTCCTTGTCCGATTTCTTTCAAATTTTCACCATCCTGTTTTTCTTATTTTTCTGCTTTCACACAAATCATCTTATTACCAAGGTTGGATTGCCCTTTAAACTAGTGGTTTATCTTTGTGGTTATTACATTTGTGGGCTCTACAGATCATTCTCAATTTTCAGTTTGGAAAGGATAACAAAAAGTTATTCCAGTAAAAAAAAAAATACTTCCTCCCCCGATAATAAAAAAAATTTATTAAAAAGGTTTCAGTCTATGTGATTTGAACAGCCAGTTATCTATCCTGTTCTCTGAGTGTCTTGATTTCAAACTAATATAACCAACCTCGGCATAAACTTACCTCACCAGAATTTCCACTAACTCCAAAGAGCAGCACGGACAAGGATCCAGCCATTGGCAATAAGACTCCTCAAACCCCAGGAGAGCACTTTGACCTGGCAAGCTTCAAAGATTTTGGGTGCTCCAACAAGTCTCCCGGGTTCTCCTATTCCTGCAGAGCAATGTTTGGTGATCAAAGCGATGCTAAGGAGGTAAGAGTCCCATTAAGAACTAGTTTGAATTTTCATTCAGGTTTCACCTGATTTTATGTTTAGTTACGGTCATTTCAACCCTAAGATGCTGCTTCAGTAGAGATAGGGCCAATAGAAATAGGACTGCTAGAACCCCAGAGAGCAGTTTTTCCTGGCAAGCTTCAAGTATTTTGGGTGCTCCAACAAGTCTCCCAGGTTCTCCTTTTCCTGCAGATCGATATTTGATGATCAGGGTGACGCCAAGGGGGTAAGAATTTCTTTAGGGACCAGTTGGAATTTTCATTTGGTTCTCGATATACATTTTTGTATTTTATTATACATATGGTCGTATGAGAAAAGAAAGATAAGCAGGGATGCCAGTTTTCGGGCTTTTGCCTGAATTTTTCAGGCCCTGTTACCTCTCCGTTTCAGGCTGTATCAGGCTTTAGAACATGTAAGACTAGTGTAACATGTTTAGATACCATTTCAATCAAAGTTTGTTAGTCAGTCTTTTACACATCTGGTTACAAAAAAAATGCCTACCTTAATTTTTTGCAGGACCCGACTTCAAATCAAAACAACAGCAGCTTCCAAGAAAATCCATTCTTTAGTTCGTTCTTTGGCGAGGTAAGTGCAAGGAAGTGTGTGATATGGACTAAATACGTTCCCTTCTAGTTATCAAATTTTTCTTTATTTAAAAAAAAAAATTACTTTACATACATCCAAACACATAAGACTTTTATGCAAGATATATTTGAAAAAGAACAAAACAAACAAGATAAATTATACGAATGGAGAGGAAAGCCAGCTAGAAATGCAATGAAAAGGGAAGTATAGAAAGGTGTTGCAATTAACCTCCTGACTGGGAGCAGATAACATGATATACATATTGGTCTTTTTTTCAGTTTGAAAGTTGCCTGGGAGATAGCAAGATGGCCCAAGCTGAATAAATGAGTGGAAGAACTAATTGTGTCTTGACTTTCAGGGGAGGGGGGGGGGGGAACGGGGGAAGAGGATCATTTTTATTGGGAGCTAGCTGTAAGCTTGGAAGATCAGGAAAAATACATTGGCGGAAAATGCAAATAGATAGAAAAAATTATATCCAAATTTAAACACAAGAAAATTTATGATGATGCATGTTGCTGGAATTGATGATGAATAAGAATTTTGTTTAAAATCTTTTTAACAATGTCTGAATAAAAAAAGTTTACCTGAACTTGCACGTGCATTCTTTCATATTGTATAAGATCATTCAGAAACGTGTATTTGGATGCTTCACACATTGATTTACCCGTTTGTCTTTTGACTGTACAGAGCAGTAGATTCTCAGACCAGCCAACTTCACAGACTCCTGCTCAGATGTTTGGAGGAGGTAAGTCTTACAACATCTCATCTTCTTATTTCCCCACTTGTGTTTAGAGAATACAGGTAACTCTGCCTAAGTCGAATCTCTTGGGACCGCAGAAATCTGTTCGACTTAGGCGAAATTCGACTTAGAAGAGGTAAAAAACACATGTTTTGCTCATTCTTTTCTGAAAAATTGCTTCGACTAAGGCGATTATTCGACTTATGGAAGGTCGACTTATGCAGAGTTAACTGTACTTGTCTTGGCATCTTCTGTTTCAATAATTAATCATGATTTTTGAAGGAAAGGTTTCAAAAACAGAGAAAATTTAATGGGGATTTATTGTTTTTGAATCTTCCGATGTTGAATGTAAAAAGAACAAAAAAACAAACAAACATGAAAACTGCTTATTTTTGTTCAAAGTACATGTACAGGTTATTTCATACATGTGCATTTAATATTACCTAAGTAATTTTTCTTTTTTAGAAATATGTTGAAAATTTCAGTCCAAGAGTTGATATAAAGTGATATACATCAGTGGAGACAAAGTTGTGAAATTTATTTGTATTTTAACTTGTAATTATAATGATACTATGTTTAGTGAAGTATCAGCGACACTTTCATGGTGGAGAAACTGAATTGTAGGTTTAGTTTTTCAGGGTTACACCATGTAATTCTTTCAATTCTCCTGATGACGATCAGAGCATACTGATCGAAACGTCGAGAACCACAGAGCTCTTAGCAGAGCTCACCAGCCCTTTTCAGGGCTCTTATTCCTTGAAAGAATTACATGGTGTAACCCTGAAAAACTAAACCTACAATTCAATGATACTATGATTATAGTGTTATTTGTACATGACAGTATGAGCTTAATTCTCCAATAGGATTGAAAGTAAACAATAACTTTTCATTTTCAAAATGTAGATTATTTCGTTCAAAACTTTGAGCAATATTGATAAACAATGCAACTGCGGTACTTTCAGGACCATGCCCAAATATTAACTAGCGCCTTTCAGACAATTCCATTTTGAAAAAATGGAAAGGACTTTGTTCTTCACCCTTCTTGCCTTGAAAATGATCTCTTTGAACTACTCTAAACTATCTTCATATGCTATTCATAATTAGGAGGAGGTCATAACCAAGCACCATCTACACCGGCACCAGCACAGCAGGGCGGGGCCATGTCAATGTTCGGGAATTCCCCTTCCATGCCTCAGTCAAGCCAGCCCCAGCAGGAACCAGAGTCCATGGGATTCAGCTTCAATTTCAACGGGGCTTCCCCCTCACAGACGCCCGCTGGAGAGAACGAAAGTGGGGGCAGCAGACTGGGTGGATTCTGCCTTTTCTAATTCTGTTTGGTTTAAAAGTCTGAGTTGCCATTTTTGAGCCTAATGCCTAATTTCAGACCCTGGCAACTCCCCTTGAAGATCTTTTGTCAAGCCTTTTCAGGCTTCTCACTGCACAGTACTGTAGGGCTCCAAGGTGCCTGACTCTCTTTTCAGGCTGATTGAAGGGAACGTCCACCCTGGTTTAGTTGATATGAATAAAAGCAAGAAAATGAGAGAAACAAATTAGTGAAAGTTTAAGCAAAATCCGATAAGGAATAAGGAAGTTATGAATTTTTGATGTTGCAATCAATCGAACACAAATTGGCAACTCTGTGAATTTTCTTGCGAGCTCCTCTCCCATTTGCCCTGTATCGCTTAAATCATTAATGTCCATTTTCTTAGTTTTTGATGAAGGAATAGATTTGTTTCATACAGGTTTTGTATCTAAGGTGCATGTATGATGGAATATTTTCTTAAGAGAAAATGGAAATTAATGATTCTGTTTGGTTTAAAGTTGCCAATTTGTGTTTGATTGATTACAACTTTAAAACTTTATAACTTTCTTATTTCTTATCGAATTTTGCTCAACCTTCACTGATCTGTTTCTTTAATTTTTCTGCTTCTTTAAATATCAAATTGTAATTAGGGTGGACTTCCCCTTTAATTGGCATCAATGTTAAAGAGCATGATTGTGCCATCAATTTTAGCAATATGAGGTGTTGTAGATCTTTAAATGTAACAGTTTCTCATTTGCAGATTAGTATTTGTATCAATACTTCTTGTGGCATGACATTTAAAGCACTTCTGTGTTCAAAGAGTTAGTAATAAGAGAAATTTTGTAATTGTACCTATCTATTAAAGAAGCAAGAAAAGCAAGAAAGTGTATTGTCCTTTACTTGTTTGATATTGAACAGTGGAACTACTCTTGTGCTGCTGATCAACTTTGGAAGATAATTTTAATGACCTCTTCTAATATCTAATTATTCTACAAGATTACCATTTTCCTTTAAAAAATTCTTTAAAAAATCATTGTTATAGCTCTCTTTGATGCAAAATATACATAAATAAGTAAATAAAAGAGCTGCATTATGATGTTGGTTATGACAGTTCGCTTTTGGGCAAAGAAATTGGTACAGACAAAGAAATTGGTAGAATTAAACAAAGAAACAAATCAAAATGAGAAACAAAACCTAAATGTACAATGCCATAGATCTTTCCTAATTTACGACAATTCTTTTTACTGATATCCCACTTGCCTTAAAATTTTATTTCATGAATTATTATTGAATGTAAATAATATGTTAATATGAGACTGAATTTTTATTTCACATTATCAAATGTAATTACTATGTTAATATCAGATGTTAAATTTAATGTTTTGGTAAGCACGTTCTTGGAGGCAAGTAGGGTGGTTGTAGTCATTTGGAGAAACGAGCAAAGAATATTGACAGTTTGTTCAACTTGCACTCTTTCTACATTTTACGTCACGCCTGTCAAAATTTTAACTATCTTGGTGATAGCTTTCATAGCTGTCAATCATACCTATTGTAACGATTCCCACTGTTACCTTCAAGCTAATGTTATGAACCCTAGAATTCTCACTTTTCTATATGCATACCTCTTTTTAAAGAATTCTTAATTTTAGTTCTGGAAACCTGGCAGTCTAGAATGGACGTTCAACATTCATAGAATTACTATATTTTGGCAGAAAAGCCTGTATTTGTGACTCCCTCCTCGATACTAAAATTTTGTGAGCTTTGCTTTTGAGAAATTAATTACATGTATACTCCTCTGGCACTAGAGGGTGTAGTTTGAAAGATGAATATCCTCTAAGCATCTTCCCCATGTTTGCAGCATTTATCTCACCCCATTATCACTTGATTTCAAATATTTCTCAATTTTATTGATATAGAAGTACATTTTTCACTTGTTACTAAACTTTATTTAAGTTATTTAAAGCATTAATTCATTTTTGTTCATTTTTGTTCTTTTTTGTGAATATTGGAAAGAGAAGAAAGGAATGGCACATCAGTAAAAGAGGGATAGTATACAGAGAGGAGTGGGAGAGAGAGAGATGAAAGTAAGAGAGGGAGCTAATGTATAAGGAAGAAGAAATAGTGAAGGAGAGATAGGAAAGGAGCGAATGTGGGAGAGAGACAGAGACGGACAAAATGGAAGTGAGAGAGAGAGAGAGAGAGAGGGAGGACAGTGACAGACAAAGATAATGGAATACATGTATATATATATAGAGAGAGAGAGAGAGAGAGAGGGCAGAGAGACAGACAGACAAAGATATAATGGAATAGAGAAGAGAGAAAAATCTTTAATTACACTTTGAGAAATAGAAAATGTACGGAATGTCATGAATATTAAGAAGAAGAAAGAGAGAAAAAAAAGTCTCGGGCGTACAAAGCTCTTGAATCGTTCTTTCACAATATCAAATTTATTAACATCGACATTTTCATGGAAGAAAGCATGGCATACAGTGGTGATTCTCGCGACAAAACAACGTATTAATATCATATTCTCGCGTTCACATCATTTTCTTAATAATACAATCTCTATATGGCTAATACTATATTGGGGCTGGTATGCTAATGCAATGGGTACATTTCATTGATATACATGTACACTCGAGTGATGACACGACCATAAAAAAAAAATCTTAATATTATTTTGAAATATTTAGCTTTGAAAAAGAGATGTTTATTAAGCAATGTAAGAGAAGTTATTGCGTTTCCTCTAATTTTCACACTATGTTTCGTTGATTACTACGTATTCTGCGCATTATGCACAGGATATAGTCCAGCGCAGGGGTGTCGATCCGCGTTCATGATTAGGGGGGGGGGGGGGGGGGGGGAATGACCGGTGAGTGAGCGAAGCGACCGAGCGGGGGAGGGTGTGGAAGGGAGGTATCTCCCCTCCCACACCAGGGACTTTTTCAAAAATCTTTCTATAAAACTTGCATTTTAGCGCATCCCAAAATGGTTTTCTGAATTTTCTTCCAGATTTTCGCATTGAAATTATGGCATTTCTTATTTCCTTACTTCTAATCATTAAAAAATGTGATGATATTTCATGATTAAACATAATGAGTTTGGATAATTATTAGTTTTAAGTTAATGTATCATAATACTTATTTATTTTATCCAAAAATATTTGGGGGATGATAATACAGGCCATCCCCCCACCTCAAATATTTTTTGGGAATGCATACCCCCCATCCCCCTACCCCCCCCCCCCCCCGGGATCGGGATGGTCCAGCGTACGCCTCCCCCCTCCCCTAATGGCCCAACATAAAGAAAATGAATACTACTTGAAGTATATCAGTACTAGCGGGGCTGCCCAGGTACATTTCGTCTCCCCTTTTGACGCCCCCCCCCCCCCTTCAGGTTTATCAATTTAATGCCATTTTGAATAATCATGAATTCTTTTCGGGAAAGGAAAAAAATAAACCCAAACGATTTTTGTATGTGTAGGCTTTCTACTTTCTTCCGTTAGAATGTTGGCAAAACAATAAAATAATTCATATTACTCATTGGGAAGAATGGTATCCCTGCGATAATAAATCGGACACAAAATCTGCTTGGGCCGTTTTAAACCAAGCATAAGTTAGCAAGGAACAATTATATACAAGATATTATAAATCATGAATTCAAAAGCAATATAAAGCATAAAATCATGTCTTCTTTTAAATATTAAGAGAGAGAAAGAGAGAAAACAGTCTTGTTTAGCTATATATCTATCAAGACAAACTCCTGCACTAATAAAAACAAAACAATAACA
Source organism: Heliocidaris tuberculata (assembly GCA_025618425.1). Classification (NCBI taxonomy): domain Eukaryota; kingdom Metazoa; phylum Echinodermata; class Echinoidea; order Camarodonta; family Echinometridae; genus Heliocidaris; species Heliocidaris tuberculata. The sequence continues at coordinate 21,355,668 of CM046844.1, read as the reverse complement.
TACAAGGTTTTAAAATGTTCAAACTTGCACCTTTGCGTTACCACAAAAATAGCGTTTAAATTAATTTCATACAAAAAAACATTTTAAAAATAAGGGTACTGGGTTATCAGTTAGAGTCAAGGCGTCTGAAAAAAATTGTTCCTTTCATCGTATATGCATGTTGTTGGAATGTCAATTCATAATTAGATCTAAAAGTATATAGCCTTGTGTTATCACGTCGGCATTATCCACAATTAATTATTTGATTAATTTGAATTGCATGGACAACAGTACTGAGATAACACATTACTTTCCATACGGTATAAAATTACCTTGGCATGCTAACAGCACGGCGTTGCATCCAAGACAAAGGGAATGGATACGATATGATGTAACCTAATTAGAATGGCGACAAATTTCACCGTTAAACACATACTATGTATGACAAAGTTAAAGTCGTACTAGCCCCCAAATTACTGACTTTATACTGTTATAAATTGCTTTTCTTTGCAAAAAGTACTGCCATGTGTTTTTCCATTCCCTTTTCCACTCAAAAATGTTTTCGATTTCGGGACAATTTTTGATTTTGATCCATGTGTGCACGTCAGTGCATATGTGAATGACAATCTAAACAACCTTGTTATCTTCTAGAAGAAGAAGATGAAGCGTATACGTTGAAGTCGAGAAAACTGTAGAAGTCAAAAGGCAATTACAAAATGATAACAAAAAAGAGACACACAAAAGAAAAGAAAAGAAAAGAAAAAAAAAAAAATACGAAGATGACATTGGTGGTGGTGGTGGTGGTGGTGATGATGATGATGATGATGATGATGATGATGATGATGATGATGATAAGGGTGGTGATGGTGATCCTTATGATTGAGACAACACCGAAGATGACAACTGTGATAAAGAGGGCTATGGAAATAGTGATTTTTATGACGGTGACGATAAAAATCACATGGTGCAGGCGATAATGATGATGATGATGACGATGAATAATGTAATAAAAATATGATGTGATGAAAAAGATGACGATGATGAAGACGATAGTGATGATGACAATGATTATGGTGATGTATACCAGAGCTCGACATTATCATTCGCCCAAATCTCAGGAGAACTTAACAGGACGGCAGTGTAAGCAAAATGAGAAATGGGAAGATTCGGTATACCACGATTTGAGCAAATACGTTATTACTTTGAACAACTTTGGCGGTGCATTGCAGTAAAGGTGATATGAATGAGTATGATATTCACCCACAAACACGCGAGAAAAAGATTTGTTCTTACGAATCTTCAATTTCAGGCATTCATTCAAAGTTTGTTTTAGTCAATGTCGAGCCCTGTATAATAAAATACGATTGAGACGGTGAATGAGAATACATAGAGAGAAAACACGATAATTATGAAATATGATCAGAAGATGAGAAAACGAAAGGAGAAGCATAAAATAAGAAATACCCGTAATTATGCTTATTCAGTGAGCTTGTTTCAAGTCCTCCTACTAATAATACCTCTTTGAAACCATATTATAATTTTCCCTTTTCTATTCTTATCAGCCACACTCTCCACATAGATGATTTGTTGAAAATAATACATATGTTTACAAATCAAAGATTGACTGTACAAGGTAAATTACAACAAAAATTTAGTCACTTGTAAGAGTACCCCTCGTGATGATTAGAATTCATTTTTTCGATGATGAATATGATTAAATGAAACCTCACCCCAAGAAATGAGAGTAGTTATTATGAGAGATTTATTGTATTCTTGCATGTCAACTTACAAGATTCCCCATCAAAGTGCACTAGAGATATTATGATATTAAGATATTATGAACGTAATGTAAGGTTTCTCAGCACGACATGGGCATCTCAATTTTCTTTATAACTGACGTACTAAGCGAAGTCGATTAGCAAGTTAACTTATTCAAATTTATGGATGCTTCCTTCCTAAGTGTCGGCGGTGCTGAAGTATTTCATTCACCTGCTATTATCTTTTGTACTATAATTGTCAGACCGCAAATTGCATAAATGTACGTTGTGGCTCTTGCGGGGTGAAGGTTTGCACAAATAGAATTGATTTGTCAACGGCTATATTTCATTGTTTTTAGATAAAGGAGTTACATTCTTTCCCCTCTTTAAATATTTTCCACCAAATATTATTTTTGCCTTCTCAGCTTTGATTTTCCCTCACTAAAAAGTAGAGGTTTTGTTATTGAATTCAAATGTCTCTCTGACTAAAGCTTGCCCCATCATGCTCATGATACATGTAGAACTTCGCCTGATACGTCACATCAATTATTAAGAAAATGGCAGCGCCCATGTCATGCTAACAGATCTTACAACATACCAAGAATATATTCATTTATATATCTCTTGTGCATTTTCGTAAGGAATATCGTAGATCCATAGGCAGGAAATAAATTCATCTGTCTTCACAACTACATTTATTTCTTGGGGTGAGGTTTCCTTTAATGTACTACAGTACACCAGTGATGACAATTCTGCCTCCCCCCCCCCCCCCCAAGATATGTCGAACAAACAAGAATTATAACCCTATACTCAGACATGGGCATACTTTGGCGTGGCACCTAGCCAGATATATGTTAAATTGTGATCCTTCGTTCACTACAAATGCAAGTCACTCATAACTTTTAAGATCTGTACCATTTTCAACATAAAAAAAAAGCTTGACTATGCCTCTTAATGTGGAGAATGTGGAGTTCTGGCTAAGCCGCAAAGGTGAAAAATAATTTGTGAGCTTTCTCATTCCTTTTTAAGTTTGGAAGTATATCGGTAGAAATGCTACCTGCATGAAAAGGATTGCTCTTCAAAAGCCCTCATATTTTAACATGGAGAGAAATACATGAAGTGTTCGGGCCAAACATTCATTCCATTTTTATGTTTTTATTCATTTATTTTTTTTTTGGGTATGTAGTCCCATGTACCTATATCTGTATGCACTGCATATGCTTTTCAGCGAGATTGAGTCAATTTCTTATCATTTTGATGATTCGAAAACCTTATAGTATACACCAAGCATGCCAAGTTTTATTTTCTATATTATCAGCCTTTCTCAATTGCTTGCAGGCAGTTTCTTTCACAATGTAATTGCATGACCTGAAATCAACTTTATCTTTAAAGCAAAATTATATCAATTCTTAACATGACTTTCATCCGATTGAGGAAAAAATGGGGAAGAAATGACGTAACAACTAACAATAATGACTTTATATAAACCATTATTCTTACGCAAGAGAAGAAGCACTGAATCCAAGGAAAAATGGATTCGACTGAGTTGCAATACTGTAAACACCCCTAAAATCATTGCATCAATATGATTATATCCAAGTATGTTGCACAAGTAATATCGCGTTCTCACACTGTTAAACTGCATAAGCGTTGTGATTATCTAGTTGAAGGAGTCAACTGCAATAAATATTATGTCTCCCTGTGTTAAATCAAATCGGGTTAAACTGGAAGCAGCCTTTGTGCTACAATAAGTTACTTCATTGCGATGAGATGAGGAACGGTCACTATTGATATCATAGGTGTTTTTACAGTGTCTTGCATCACTTTTAATTCATTCAAGATTTGCAACAACGTCGATAAGTGTTTCCCACAACGCTATCACCCTTTTTTCTCCGTCATATCAGTATAAACATTCAAAATAGTCCATAGAGTCAAATCTCTGTATATATGGCTTTAATCATCTTCCGGTGGTACAACTCCAGGTGACCGCCTCAGAAGCAATACCAACGCCGTCGCCGTGGTACAGAGTACAAACACAACCAGTAATACTCTGTCTAGAACCTGAGCCACTTTACCCCAGTCCGATTTCAATTGGTTTTGTCTCTCCCGCTTCTTTTGCAAGTTTTTCATATGTTTAAATATGTCGGTGACGCTACGTTCGAGTCTTGCCAGCCGCCGGTCCTGCATCGACTCCAGCTCCCCCATGCCGCCCCCGACGTCGCGGTCTTCCAACAGCATGTCGGACTCGTTGCCCGGTGACGTCGCCGTACCGAACCTAACGTGCATGCTGTTGCGGCTCGGTGTTTGGTTGTAATGATTTAGCGTGGCATGCCCGGTATCTGTTCGCTGATGGCTGCCATTTTGAAAGGTGTGCGTGGTGTAATGGCCACCGTATTGTCTGTAGTCGGAGCTGTCACGCCCTGATCGGCGGGAGCCAGAGGTGCAGGGTTGCACACATAGCACCTTGGCGAAGTAGTCGAGAGCGATGATGCGCAACCATCGCGGAACGTCCTGGCCTTCGATCTTTCCTCGCTCGTTGACGTTTAGAACAAAGACATTCATGGCGGTGGAGAGGGATATAAGGAACATGGTCGCAGCGTAATATTGTCCTATTGGCAAAGATAAGAAGAAGAAAGAAGAAAAAAAAAAGGAGATGAATGGTTTACTACTATTAGACGTAGTTGTATTTGTGGAGCGCGTCTCTGAACGTTCTGATCAGTTAAGATATTATAACATAGACCGAAATGACAAATTACGAATGATTTCTGCAATTGTACAGCACCCGTACAATTCACAGGTAAACATGGCGTGAATCATGTAAGTTCTGTTTCCTCTTTACATTACCTTTATTCTTGTGAAGAAAAAAATCATTAAGAATAAGATTAAGAATAAGAATTAATGCAACTTGAAAATTAAATCAAAGGTCCTCAGATTTTCAGGTTTGCCAATGAGGGGATAGAAAGGTACAAGAAGAGATTTCAGACAAATGGAAAAAATGAAAAATATATAGCATTTGACAAGGTTTGATAAAATTTTAAAAAGTTACTGACAAAACTCTTAATAGGGTGTCGTTACAAAGTTACCCCATTCCAACCCCTTTTTATAGCGACTCCCTGACGACTGATATACTTAAAATGCTTACCAATGAGAGGAACTTGTTCTGATGTTCGCGGCATCATCTCGGCAACAAGCAACAAGAACACGGTCAGAGATAAGATGAGGGTGACGCTGAGGGACACTTTCACCACGCCCACATCATAAGGCATAAAGAAACCCAACATGGACAGAGACGACAGCAGAATACAAGGCATTATAAGATTGTAGATGTAGTAGAGCGGCTTCCGCCTCAACCCGATGTAAAACGTGACGTCGTGGTAACGTTCGGGACAGCATTCGTATTTGACGTTGTGACGCTTGGAAACGGCGAACTTGAGGTCCCACTGTTCGTTGTTGACGAAAGTCGAGAGGTCGGGCGCCTCCGTGTGCTTGTCGAGGCTCATCTGGAAGCTGTTGTAGGTCCACGAGCCGAACTTCATAGTGCACATCTGCTCGTCGAAAGGGAAGAACTTGACGTCGATCTTACAGGTGCTCTTGACCAACGCGGGCTTGGACCACAGGTCCACGGTGCCGTCGGAGTTGACCAGCGCGTTGGACTGGCGACTGTGAGCCACGTAGTCGTTGGAATCAGCGCTAGATAATAACAAAATAATACAATTGCATGCTTTACAAAATGATTCAAAATGTTTATAGATAATAAAGAAAAGAGAGGGGGATGTTCATTTAATGGTGGTTATTTCATCAAGGAGCCATGCTCGAAAGTGCTGAAAACAAATGTGTGCGTCTACATTTTTTTCCGCAATGAAAAAGAAAAATGTTAATTGTATTTTTCTTTAAATTCCGCAAAGTATTGACCTAGAGCCTGGGTTCTTAATTATTTTGTTACGAGGGCCAGAAATATTCTTGAAATTACGTCGTGGGCCACAGAGTATTATATATACATACAAAGACGCATGGGACTCATGACTCTTGCCCGAATACATTGAGTATTAGCTTTTTTTTTTTTATTATTTTTTTATTATTATTATTATTATTATCATTCAGCGAGCAAGCGAAGCTTGCGAGCAAAAAAAATTGACACTTTAGAATTGTGAAAATGTAATTTCGTCGTCAAAATGTGCTAATTTAGATTAGATATAAAAAATTACAAAGAGACCATTTCACTGCCCAAAAATGAAATGGTGGGTGCCCGAATGCAGGAAAATTTTTTGATATTCTCAGGGGAAAGGGCTCCAGGCCCCATCCCCCGCCACAGACGTTAATGCATACATACCCGGATGGCTCATCTAAGGACGGTTAAACGATTTTAGAATACACCCTCCTTATTTTTTATTTGTTTGATTAAAAAAAAAACCAAACTATAATAATATGTGGTAGAGCAGGGAACAGATAAATATGATACGCTATTTGCGAGCGAGCAAAAAAATTTGATACTTTTATTCTTACCAATAGTTAGGATGATATATTATGTATCAACATAGTTCTTAAAACAAGATTTTTTTTCTTCTTCTTACTCAGATATATTTGGCGGGCCACATGAAATCGTTTCGCGGGCCACAAGTGGCCCGTGGGCCGCACTTTAAGAACAGGGGACCTAGAGGATTATTAAAAAGAAAACAGTTTGCGTTAAAGAATTATACTTAACTATTAAAACGCCATGGGTACAAATTTGACACTTTCCATTAAAAAGGTAGACAGAGGCTGGGTGTTCCCAAGACTGAGTGGTGGATGGACGTGGATAGGGGGGGGGGGGGGTTGTAGTTACCTTTCCCCTTGCTGTATACTAATTCTTATTTTACTACTGTTGATTTTATTTACCTTCAAATTTCAAGGGGTGGGGGTGTGGAGCGTACGTCGGCTTCATCATATGTATGTTGCACATGAAAAATTATGAATTACCATGCAATGCATGCAGATCTCTACGGCAACTAAAAGTTATAACTTATTTGTCATAGATCTCTATCGCAACTAAACAGTGTTCGCTTTCAGAGATCTCCATGGCAACGCAAAGTTATAACTTACTTGTCGTAGAGGGTTACGTCAGGGATCCATATCTCCGTGGCAGGTATACGCAGGATTTCGATTCCTTCGTAAGCATCAGCATCCCAGACTAGCTTCTCATCGTCCCAGTGCTGTTTTGCAGAATGTACACAAAATTCTGTGTGTTATTTTGACACCTTCTCAATGCACATTTATTCGTAAATATAATCATCTTCATGCTTATTATGCAATCTGCACTCTCTTGACACAAACAGTAAATTACTTTAGTAATTGTGCTCGCCGTCACACTGATGTAAAATATTTTGATATGGCTAGATTCACACTTGACTGTCCCGACCATCGTAAGGTAGAGATCGATGCTCCCAACCCAAACAATGCGTATTTTAGATACCATGCGTTTCATGACGTTGCCAATATATTATGGATGCACTTAAAGCCTTATTTAATATTCTTTGCAGGATATTATTCATATGCGTTTAATGTTTCAATATATGATGAAATTTAATGGCAGATACCATGCTTGTATATATTTATTATTTTCTTTTTTGTAATCATGACATTTTTTTCTTCTAGTTTTCCTGATGAGATGCAAATTTATCATCTATGTTATATTGTCTCACTTTGGTATATGAGTAAAACATGAATAATTTGGAATGTTCGGTCTCACCTGCTCGATCCATACGTTTATGGTCAAAACCTGGTTTCTTTCATCCTGAGAAAAAGAAGAGGAAACATAGAGAAATACGATACAAATTAGTCATTTTTGGAATATTTCTTAGACGTGATAGAGATTGTGATTAAAAGCGCTAGGCACGAGAGAGAGAGAGAGAGAGAGAGAGAGAGAGAGAGAGAGAGAGTCGGGGGCGCCTAGAGGTGAGAGAGAAAGATTTTAAAAATTATATTGAAAAAAGAGAGGTACAAACAATACGAACGAACATTGCATAAAAGAAAGGAAACCGGATGAGGGACAAACCAGTGGTTTCACTGGGAGGTTCCACAAACATCATTTTTACGAATATAAAAATTGTTCTGGGGCAAAGGCAAAAAATGACAACAAAAACTATTTTCATTTGGACAGCACACATCGCATATTTCTCACTCCTCGTCGAGCCTTGGGTGGTGTAAAATTTGTGATATAAACTCGAAAAGCATAACAATGAAAGCGAAGTTTATCTACAAATATTTATTTTGGGTGACTAACAGTCTTAATTACTGACGAGAATTTCTTCTGCATTCCTTTTATTTCAATCAAGAGGACACTGAAGAAAGCAGTCCATCGGTGCTCAAGATTTGAAAGAGAAAAGAAGCAGGGGTGTAGCTATAGAGGGGGATGTAGGGGTCTGATGTCCATATTAATTTTGCAGACTTATGTCGTGCATGTTTGAAATATGTCGAGACTAGTCGGATAGCCCCATAGTGATTGATTGATTTTCCCTTCTTATTTTCTTTTTTTTTTTAATTTCTTTTTTTTGTTTTGTTTTGTTATCATTTTGCTTGGATTGAGAATTTTTTCATATCAACTTGCCATAGAAATATTTGACAATCTGGTAAATATTTCTCACCCTTGTCAGCAAAATTAAAAATCTGAGGACGTTCATTATAATTTTTATTATACTAGAAGTTATTTGCTTTACTTGTTGGAAAATTTTCGGCAGACCCCCCCCCCCCCCCCCCCCTCATTCCCATGGGCCGCGGAATCGGGGGGGGGGGACTTTTTTGACTAGACACGTTAAAAAAATATCGGACAAAACGCTCGAAAATTGTCATTAATGAGTGAAATCAGATCAGCCCCCCACTTTCAAAAACGCTCCGCGGCCCCTGATTCCAAATTATCAGATGCTACCCCTCAACGCCAGGAGGGTGTATTTCTGCCTTTTCAATCAAGTAGATCTTGAGCAAACTTCAAGCTGTCACCCTTTTGTTTGCTGCGACCCTGAATGTTGCTGGGAGAGACACTTTAAAAGCTAACATCGCAGAAGATGGCAGTTTCTGTTTATGCCAACATAACGGAGTAAAATCTTTATCTTACGGTTATAAAGTGAGCCGAAGTCCCTTCTAATGGGTTTATTATTTTCATTTTCTTCTGTATTGTTCTAACGCCTAAACATTCCATTAGGCCGCTTGACATACAGAATATTTACGATATAAATATCTTTCGAACCTATAAATACGTTAGTTTGTACTGAAAGTGGAATCAATACGTAGGAATTACTTTATTTTAAATTTCAAAAATACAAAGGTACAAAGAAACTAGAGTTATTCGAATTGTTCACATTCCCCTCCCCAAAAGTATTGCAGTCTCGACTAAAATTGCCATTTCTCCCGTAGTGTCTACATCATTGGTAGGAAGATGCAATCATCATTACATCGTCACAATCATCATCATCGTCATCATCATCATTATCATCATCATCATCATCAACGTCATCATCAACGTCATCATCATCATCATCATCATCATCATCATCGTCATCATCGTCGTCATCATCATCATCATAATCATCATCATTATCATCATCATCATCATCGTCATCATCATCGTCATCATTATCATCATCATCATCATCAACGTCATCATCAACGTCATCATCATCATCATTATCATCATCCTCGTCATCATCATCATCATCATCATAATCATCATCATTATTATCATCATCATCATCATCATCATCATCATCGTCATCATCACAATCATTACTATCATCATCATCATCATCATCATCATCATCATCATCATCATCAACATGATAAACTTTTAAAGTATGGTATAGGCTTACTGCATCAGTAATCCTAAGCAGTCCATGTAATGTTTGTCCAATAAATGAATATTGATTTTGTGTCTTGTTGTTGTTAAAGTTTAAACCATGAGCTAATATTCATATACAGTGGATTATCCAAACCTAGATATAATGAATGACGGGATCCTCCACGGAATGGTGGGGCGTGGATGCTGTGGAATGTATCTACAGTGTCTGGGCCGCCCTGAGTTCCGTAATCACCTAACAAGTTATAATACTTCTTTATTTTTCTTTCAAATGCAGTTTTCTAGAAGATACAGTTGCGTTGGTTTATCAAAACAATAATCTTCTTGTGCCAATGACCATCTTATTCATCACCTGTCTTAGAACATGAGGAATCAAGATGGTGGTTGGGGGGGGGGGGGGGGGGGAGGTTGATAGGGGTGCTTGATTAGCTCCGCGTGTGAAATCACTAATAGATAAAAACTTAACCCGCAATTGGATAATGCTAACGACATTATGACGTCAGCAGCGTATCCCCGCTTTCATCGCATCTCGATTCCGCATCGCCCGCGCGCGCGACAATCAATCCGCACCTTGGCATTTTATCCGATGGCGTGTGTTTTTAGAAGGCCCTGTTTGTCTGTGAAATTAGTTTTTTCCTCCGTCTCTGTGTCTTTTGCTTCCCTTCTAACCCTTCTCCCATCTTCTTTATATAGTGTCTTGCAGACGTATTCATGTGATGACTTAAGCCATGTGATGATGTCTTCCTTAACAAGCCTCATCTCTGTTGTGTTTTTCCCCCACCATCAAGAATAACTTGTCCTGTTTCTGTTTTCTCCCCCAAATCCCTTTAAAAATATATGTATACATCTTCTTCCATCTTGTTTTTTTTTTTTTTTTTTCGAATTCCAGCTTGTAATATATATATATATATATATATATATATATATATCATCATCATCATCATCATCATCATCATCATCATCATCATCATTCTCATCATCATCATCATTAACGTAATAAACTTTTATGGTATGGTATGCTTACTGCATAAGTAATCCCAAATAGTCCATGTAATGTTTGTCCGACAAATGAATAATGATTTTGTTTTTTGTTGTTAAAGTTTAATCCATGAGTTAGTATTTATATAGAATGGATTATCCAAACCTATAGATATAAAGAATGACGGGATCCTCCTCGAACCGAATAGACTGTGCCTTGTTACACTTGTTTTATTTTATAACACTCGTTTTTTCACTCTTAATTTGATATTTGCCTTGAGAATAATTTTCTTATTTCTCTTCATGGAATCATTTAGAGCCTCTAACGACTTTAAGTCCCTTGGAGAGGACTTAAAGCCGTCGGTCCCCTGGTTGCTTACTTTACAAGCATACACATGCTTTCTTAGCAGTCAGGTAAAATAAATCATCAAACTTTGTTTTGACTAATTTTAATATTTTCCTTATCATTATCACCCTTCAATATTATCGTAGCAGAAAGACATGATTAATAATACTACGATTTTTTTTTTTTTTTTTTTTTTTTTTTGGGGGGGGGGGATTTTGTTTGTTTGCTGTATTTACTAACACGGGTGGTGATAGGGATAAGACCACAATGCAATGGCAAGAAGCGAGGAGAGGAGGGGTGAGAAAAACGTAGAGAGAGAGGGGGGGGGGTGGGGGCGTTGAGACATGGGGAGAGAGATGAAATAGAAGATATAAAAGGAAACAGAGAGACAAGAATACAGACAGAGAGACGAGGGCAGAAACACAGTGAGAGTAACAAAGAAAGAGGGTGAGAGGGGAGGTGAGAGGGGAAGAGAGAGAGAGAGACAGATAGAGAGAGAGAGAGAGAGAGAGAGAGAGAGAGAGAGAGAGAGAGAGAGAGGGAAGGGGTAAACTATTACATGCATGCTCCACAAGAGAGAGACGAAAGGTTGTTATATCCTCGTCCATAATCTTGTAAAAACTCGGCCCTCAATAATTTCGCCACGGCTGATCCCCTACACGACACACCGAATCGTTCATGCCCTGATTACCAAGACAGAAATCATACATTGTTACTGCGACATTGTACCAGCATCAATGCCTGGTAGCAGTTTAGCAAAACTGTTTGATGCATGGGCCGCCAAGAACGGGCGTTTAGATGCCCGAATGACGTCATAGCGAAAAAAAGTGCATCTACCCAAAGATGTAGTATCTGGTTTGGGTGAGACTGTACAGAGTGGTGGAGGTAAGGTGTTTTGCGTGAGAGTGAAAAGGGCTCAGTATCAAACAAGAAGGAGAGAGGAATGGAGAAAGGTAAAATGGAAAAAGAAGAATAAGTAGAAGAACAGAAGGGGGAAAAAAGAGAAGAAGGATATGAATGTTGAAAACAAAGGAGGGGATGAAAAAGAAAGAAGCTGAACGAGAGATAGGGAATACTGTATATGATATAATCTCTCTTGGGAAATGAAAGAAAAGAGAAAGAAAGAAAGGAGAGAAATTCAAAAAGGGATACGGTAAGAGAAAGAAACAGAGAAAGACAACTAAAGAAAGATAGAGAGAGGGGGGGTGGTAAGAATGGCAAGGGATGGAGGAGAGGAGAGAGAGGAGAGAGAGAGAGAGAGAGAGAAAGAGAGGGGGAGATGACGAGAAGGGTTAATGTCAAACCCCTTCTCACCCTCATCCCCATGCAAAACTCTACCCACTTGAAAATAACGAAATTACCCCTTGTACATACAACTACATGGAGGTTATAGGAACTCGTTGTCAGGGCGTTGATAATAATTGTGAGGGGTGGTTCTACTGGGCTAATTGTTGCATCTTTTATATTGTTTTGTTTTCCTGGGGGTAGTTTAATTGTCCTAAAAGATAGTCTCACATGTATTCTGAGATTTATTCTATCTTGATTTTAGTGAAATAATTTTAATTGTCATCAAAAAATGTACGCCTATGGCGCGTCATTGGTTAATGACTGCGCAAAAGTGGCTACGTACGGGGAGGGAATTCGTCTGCGCAAACACCAATGAAATGTTGCAATTTAAAATTTGTTATGACAATTAAAATCTTTTCAATAAAATCAAGATAAAATAAATCTCAGAATACCGCCCCAGGCCATGATAGTGACGACATTCGTTGGAAAACAGAAAGATAATAAAATGCTATTTCCTTCATCTAAAACATTCGCCGCTTGAATAAACTTGTTCAACTAGAATAATAACAAGACGATAAAACTGTGCAAAAATTATACTCAAAAACAACATGAATACTATAGCTTGTGTAACATAACACAAGTTTTGCATGTAGTTGCCGAGGTATTAAGATAAAAATTTGTCTTGTCTGTGCTCGATACTCTTGTTTATAAGGAGAAATAAATTGGGCCTAATTGAAAAACAATTTTCCTAAGCTGACGACCCATTTCCCGTAATATGCCCAAAGGATCGATCACGAAAACGAGTGCATCTTTTTCATTTATGAATATCAATTACCCAAGAAAGATCAGCCGCAATATTCTCGAAAGCGAATATTATAGCGGGAAGAAAAATAAAGACCAATAATCATTTTTGTCGCGTTATCATCAAATCTTATGTTTTCACGTGAAGAAATGGAGCCGGTTGAATACTCTTCAGTTTATACACACCGCGTGGAAACCACATAGATTTTTATTAATATCGTTACCATCCGTTCTTCATAAACTGGAATTTCTAGGGCTCAATCATTCGCGCGTCGGTGTTACTCAAAGATAAACGGATTTATCTCATTGGTAGTCAGCAGTATTTCGGAATAAATAAATTTTGCTTTTCTGAATGAGAGAGAGAGAGAGAGAGAGAGAGGGGGGGGGGGGTGGGGTTCTAGTAGATGCGCAAGTTCCTTTCGGTAAAGCATTTATCCTCAACCATGAAGTCCCTTGAATAGGACTAAAAGTCCTGCTTTTTTAGCAGTCAGGTAATTAAAAAATGTCTTTATCATTATCATCACCATCACCATCTTCATCATCATTATCACCATCATCATATTCATCTTCATCATTATCACTATCATCATCATATTTATCTTCATCATTATCACCATCATCACCAATTCACCATCATCACCATCATCATCATCTTCATCCTCATTGTCACCATCATCACCATCATCATCATCATCATCATCATCATCTTCATAATTATCATCATCACCATCATCATCATCATCTTCATCATCTTCATCATTATCACCATCATAATCATCATCATCATCATCATCATCATCATCATCATCATCATCATCATCATCATCATCATCATCGACATTTGCAGTTGATAATGAGGAAAGAAACATTCTTACCATATTATTGATCTGGTTGATGGATAACGTAAGTGTGACGTTGATGGCGTGCGACGAGTTCCAGACAGGACGGACGAGTTTGTTGTAATTCTTGAACAAATCTTCGAATAACTTCTGTTCGTTACCTCCGTACATTGCTGCAAATCAAAATAAGACAGAACAGGAAACATATTGTTATTTACAATAGGAGTTGTAGCATACTAGCATTCTATAATCATTATTGAAGGAAGAAAAAAAAAACAGTCTGGATTTTTACTCTCTCAACAATTTAATCTTTATCACATCTCCTAATTTTGTTTTAATAATATACATGTAAGTTGCCACCATAAATCGCAATTGGTAACTGGTTTGAAACTTATGTTAGAATTCTGCTCCGATTTTTGTTTGAAAATAAACCCATCGCTTCGTTTATTTAGCCCCACTTTTTTGTCACAAAATTGTCCAATTTCATTTGTCAAATTTGCACATTTCACGGTGGCGCGCAAAGCAAACCTAGGCATCGGGTTAACGATACGGCGCACGGATCGAGCAATAATCTTTAGAAATGAGAGAATGACGTGCATAATGGAAGATGATGACAAGCTTTGTGTATTATCGGCTTCTCAAGTTCAATGTTCGCAGTTGGTACATCTACTATTTTTCCCAGTTTTGTCTGTCCTTCTAGAATTATAGCACAGTGGTAGTAGTTGATAAGGAAAGCAGGGTTGGGAAGGATTTGTCGTAAATCTATTGATTGAAGGGGGGTCTCTTTTTTTTTTTTTTGCTTGAAGACGAGTACTAGAAAAGCGAATTGGTTCCGGGAGTATAGGATCAGGGCGTCTGTTAAGAGCTAGAAGGTCTTTATAACGCTTATCATTTAACACAGCGTTAACGCCCCTCTGGCTCCCGCCAGAAGAAATATGCAAGGGTTATACGCATTGGCAATGAGTGGAAAGAAGGAATACCCCCCCCCAAAAAAAAAAAGGGAATGGGGGGGGGGGGCACATTGTCATATCCATAACATTCCAAACTCTCATTTTCTTTTCATCAAATAAATTTCAAGTTTTAACCATTCCGATCAATCGCCATCTCCTGATACAGGAGATGATTCACTGATTATTAATCAATAAAAAAAATAAATTAAGAAAATTTTAAGTAATTTACTTCCTAAACAATGAAAAATAATTAATCTTTCTATTATGATGACATTTCAAGCTGGAGAAGTAAAGTACGGAGAAATAAAGCAGTTGGTTCAAAATCGTATTACCGGGAGAGAAAATTTTGTTGGAGGAACTGGGAGGGTCACTAAACCCGTCTTTATGCACATCACAGTCGATGATGTAACAATGAAAATGCAAGTACATGGCTATTTAGGCGGAGGCGGATTCATTGGTTCACCGGGGGGGGGGGGGGGGGGTCCAGGCCCCCTATTTTAAAAGCTTTTTATCTTTAAAAAATTTTGTTTGTTTATTCGTTTGTTTGGTAATTTCTGTCGGTATTGTGACACCCTTTTATAAAGTAAACCCTGGGTCTGCCCTGATAAGGCGACCTGTCATCTTTATCACAAGAGCGCGATAGAAAATAATTTGAATAATTCGAATAACATCCTGAAAATTGCTCTATGTTATTAACACTTATCTTAAGGCAATTATGTTGTTATTACACATGGAATTAAGTATTATATCACCTAGTGTATATTCCATTACGGCTATATGAATAATGAAAAATGCCATTAGGCTCCCCAAAGGTAAATGTTGGGAAATGGGGAAAGTGGCAATTTCCTTTCGAATATCTATACTCCACCAGGGACACACCGGACGACGCTTTCTATCCGGGTGAGTGGGGATTGTCATTATCGCGATGATGGTTTTATGCTCGATGCATCTGAAAAGATAGATACGGAGGTCTTATCGGGCATGTCGAGACTCTAAACTTGCTAAAGCCAAGGAGCTCCTTGCTAAAGCACGTAGAATAGAATAGAAAGGGGATGGGGAATTCAAGCCATTACATTGAACTCATCATCATCTATCAAAAGGGTTGGTTTTGGATGAGGTAAACATAAGATGTCTAGGTGAGAAAATGCACTTTTGGTAGGGCTTGTCATTGACCATGTTGACGATGCTTTAATGATTAAAAGTGCTGTATGCTATAAGACAAACAAAGGCTATGACGATTCGGAGAGGAACCTTTTTTTTTTATCAACCTGTCATGTATTGTCCCCAGTCATTTTAGCAAACATGTCAAATATCAATGTGCTTATGATTTAAACAGTATACAAAGGTAGAAAAGGACAGAAAATAATATTTTTAAGATACACAAATATCGAATCAGGAACAATAGTAAGGAACAGCTTTCGGAAGGTACGTTTTAGATAGTGAGAGTAAAAAGAGTCACTGCAGTTGCTATACCATACCCGACAATAAAGAAGTGAGGGTAACATGGAACAAAATTTATGCAAAGTAGTTTACATTGTGTCGAAAAATGAATAACATTTTTTAAATTTAGAAGTTCAGTTAAGAAATTCGTAATGAGAAAATAATTAGGAGAAAAATGAAAATAGGGAAAAGTATATGGGAAAAGTACTTTTAATTAAAAAGTAGAAAAGAAGAAAACGAATATCGCAAAAGTCGAATGTATTGAAAAGAAAATAATTGACGAACGTCCGGGGAGCGGGGGAACAGAATAAGAGATAGATGGCGATGTAAGAAGTAAGAAAAAAAACTATGGTGGGTAAATTGAGGGACTATAAACTAAAATAACACTAAAATAAAAAAGGAGGAAATTTAAGAACTCTCTAAAAAAAAAGAGAATGAATTTTCACTGTTTTCACTCCCCGCCGGGAGTCACGTCACTGATCACTTGTTTAGGAGTGAATATCGAGTGACTCTCGAGTGGTCTCTACAAGGAAAAGAGTGGAGTTTCACTCTCTTTTCACTCTGTTTTCATTCCCCCGGGGAGTGACGTCAGTGATCACTTTTTTTTTTTTTTTTTTTTTTTTGAGAGAGAGAGAGAGAGAAAGAAAGCTAAGCCGTGTATGGAACAGTGAATCAAACAGTGGGTGCATTAGCAGCATTTGCCATCGCATCTTTTCCGGTGATTGCAAACTTTGCAAGAAGAACTATTGTCAAGGCGACATCACCCAACCCTACGCAAATCTGGGCAATAATGTATATTAAACCTTTAGGGGATGGCACGCTAAGGCCTAAGGTGATACTGCAAAGTACAGTGAGCGTCAACATTTCCCTTCAAGACAGCAAAAGGAACAAGAAAAAAGAAGGAATCAACCCCCTTTCCCTTGGAGCTAGGGTGGTATTAGCCGTAGCAGATGATCAAGCGAATAGAGCATAATCATCACTTGCGCCAATGGTGTAGCGAACATGGGGGCACGTGCCCCTTCCCTCTCTCCTAATTGAATGTGGACAGAGAGAGAGAGAGAGAGAGAGAGAGAGAGAGAGAGAGAGAGAGAGAAAGGGGGAGTGGAAGAGGAGGAGAAAAGACAACGATAGGACTCTCCTTCGGATCCTTTCTTAATTAACTGACTTTTTGATTCACGTTCATTCACACATTAAGACCCGTACTCGCCCCCCCCCCCCCCCACTATGCCACTTCCCATCACCCTGAGTGAACTCATGCCACTGACGCGAGCAAGCGCAAATCGAAGAGGGGGAGTAGGATCATTTTCTTGGTTTTCTTTCGAGCACTGTTTAGGTTTTCCTTCGGAAAGTGTTATTACCACAGGTGTTTTAACACATATTTGAGTTCCACTCATCGCCTCCTCCTCCTCCTCCCGTGTTCAGTTCATTATTTATTTTATGTAGCGCTTTTCAATCGGCTTAATTGGTATTATGTTGCATACTTTCCATCTTGCAAAAAAACTGCTAAACATTTTGTGAATGCTGCCCCCTCTCTTAGAGCGCTATACAGATTTGTGATATGAAATATCGACGGCTGTGCTACACGCGCGCGGAATTTTTTTGAAATGTTTAAAATGACCTGAAGCAGTGCCCAAAATTGATCCTAGACCATTTTGAGCATTTTCTGATTTTACACATCGGATGATTTTACAAAATAATGTACTAAAATTTCTATAAGAATTGTTGTTGATCACGTTCCTATCCGTATGGCCCGAGTGTTGCCCGAGGATTTTCCCGACCTATATAACTTTCTGTCTCTGTACTTCTCTCGCCATTTCATCCTCTCGCTCTCTCTCTCTCTCTCTTCTCTCTCCTCACTCTCTCTCTCTCTCTGTCTCCCCCCCCCCCCTCTCTCTCTCCTTTTCTATTTTTTCTCTCTTTTCCACCATACACCTCGTGATGGCACCCCCCCCCCCCCCCGAATTGCTCCGTGTAAAAAAAAAAAAAACACCCGCCGGAAGAGCAGTCCGTGGGGAACTTGATAGTGAGAAATCAGCTTGATTCGTCGAAGTAGATATTGATTCGGGTATCCATGGGGGAGGGGGGGGGGGGGGGAAGCTACTTCGATAAATCACACGAGATCACTATCGACTCTCATGGTCAACTGCGCGATGCTGGCCAGGTGTTAACGCCGCACTGACCCGCTATCTTCACCCACTCGTGAAGAATATCGGCTGTCTTCAGCTAGCTACGGTAGTCACCCATCGATCTGTATTCATCATGAGCAAACGACAAGACATGGAAAATGCACACGAAGAAGAAAATAATGTGCTTGTCATGTTCAAGTAATATGAATAATGTAAGACAATCGGCGAATAAGAAACCAAGAAGAGGATGTAAGCATGGAACGTTATTTTATCAAGTGTGAAATGCAATCAAATTAACCGAAACATTCCACTGAGATTTTCCACTATTGGTTATCAGTTAACTTGATACATTAGGTTTGTATATTTAATTTTTTTTTTTTTTTACATTGATGTTATTATAATATTAAATAATAAATCTCGATTCATATAGCGTTTGATACGAAACAACGTCTCTTAGCACGGTAGAGATATTGTTATTGTTCCCCATATCATCGGATCCATTCACGCACACTATAAGTGTGGACCATCTTCACTCACTGGTGGGTATTCCTACCTCACGATCACCCTCCCCCCAAAACAACAACAACAACAACAAAACAAACCCTTCCTTCAAGACATCTTTGTGATCATTTCTTACACATACTCCCTATGATGTGTATCTGGATTTTCTACTACTATAAACCCGATAGGCTGAAAATAACTGCTCATAATAAGCTTATTTCTATTTTGATGTTTAGTGATGTTTATGTGACTGTTTATTTCTTATTTCACGCATATCTTGCCTTGTGTCTTTACTGCCATATCTGCATATGATTACATAATTACATTATGTTGTGATTCTCTTTAATTGGGGAACCTAGTTTTAACAAGCTGTGCTTTAGTTTAGGTTCCCCCATGATACTACCTTTTCTATTGACTAATGTAAATTTTCACTCTAGATTACATTGAAATTGTTATTGATTATGATATCTGTATTCGATATTTGAACTATATCTATGCTTTCAATTGTAACGTTCATGGCAGATTCTGCAGTATGATGAAATAAATTCATTCATTCATTCCTGGGTTTTGCAAATGTAGATTAATGTAGATTAATGTCTTGCCGTGCCGGGGATAGAACCCACAGCCTCTGCATTTGAAGTCAAGTGCTCAAACCAGTCGACTACACCTCGATAATGAACGTGCGTTTTGCCGTTACAGAAGAAGTATAGAGGTCAGAGTTCAAAGAGACTGTCACACTCATAAATAATTGTCACTAGTGTAGTAGTAATTAATGAGTATACATCGCGACAATACCCTGATTATAATATATATTATACAGTATAAATAGTGCACGGTCTATTATGCACTATACTGGATTATGCGCACGACAAATACTAAATCATCCTGAGTGCAGTTTCGTTTCACCGAGGCCGCACCGAGGCCGCAGGCCGAGGTGAAATAAACCTGCACGAGGGATAATTAGTATTTGGAGTTCATATAGTCCAGTAATGGTGCATAAATAGAACATGCACTAATTGTTATATTAAATAGACCCCTAGATCTGTAATTATGATTTTGTATTAAGTGCACGATCGTGCACTGTAACAAAAATTTTGCACGTCACGTGATGCGAATCTAACCAATCACAGCGCGTACTATACATACACTGTATACATATATAAATATATACCCATCTCAAGCACACGACGGGATATATAATTACCGCATTCAAATGCGTTAATTAGCAGAGGACGAACTGAAATTGCACTGATAACATGCTCATGCAATACCCGCTTATAATTAAGGTGAAAATGCTTCCATGCAAAGGACATCCCTTTATCACTTAAACAATGAGACCCCTTCATGAATCAAGGCTCCTGAGATATAATATTATATTGACGAGAACAGGTCAGTGTTGTGCCAAGGTTTCGAAGGCCACTGGTGAAGAATGGGGCTTAGCGAGTAATTAAAGGTAACAGATAGTTTTGGGAGGCCCTCAAAAACTTTTCGTGAGATTTCTTTGATTTTACTTAATAAAAAGCAGGGTACTAACATAACTAAGATGCTGTGAAGTTTTTTCCTCCTCAAGTGAAATATTTACTGAATGAGAGGTGAAAAGTAATAAAAATCCCTGGCCCAAAAAAGAGGGGATGTAAATTCAAACAACGGCCACACACACACTACTCACATTAGGATTGCTGTGTGTACACATAGTGCGAAGCGCTGGGTTTATTGTGCGGGGAACCTTCGGGTGGATATGGTCTTAGCGTGAGGCAGTGAAAAGCCGTTACCAAGCGTTTCTTACAGATATTTACTAAAATTTGTTCGAAATCGTGAATGGAATGTTAAATAATCTCGTACATGTGTCTTATGATAAAAGGAGAGTAGTATGTGACTATGTTAGATAAGTTTCTTGCCAGTATGATTTTTGCTACCGAGACTGTCTATGAGCTTTAAGATACAATTTGGTCCTCGAGAAATTAATTTCGATTATCAAGGAGGCAGTAAACGAGGCAAATTGATAGGCAAGTCGTGAGAGTCGGATCGATCAGCCGAGTGGCTGTGTTGACTGCATGTCGTCTGATACTCGTGGCTGTATTTTACTCGTATACTTTCCATACATGGCAAGTGGTAGTAATAACGAAGCAATGAATAGTGGTGGTCTTTTTTTTTTAAATTAGAACAAAAAGCAATATTCTACAAACTAATGTTTTGACTAATCGTCTAATATGAGACCTGTTCATCAACAATAACGAAATTTATATTCCACATTTCTCTTGGATATAACAAATGTCGAATCAGCTTCTGTTTAAGTAAGAGCCAATCAAAATAAAATCACACACTTCAATAAGAATAATACAATAACAAATTTCATAACAGAGTAGGTGTGAAAGAAATAAACTTTCTCAAGCATCTGTAGGAGATCAGAAATGAAACAATTTCTAAACAGCTTGCTTTTCAGGTGATGTACGCTTTCATCGCAATTCTTTTTCAAACTGTACCCTTTTTAACCATCTTAATCTAAACTCTCTTAAACCTCACAGTTCAAACACAACATCTATAATAATAGTAATGATAATAATAATAATAATAATAATAATAATAATAATAATAATAATAATAATAATAATAATAATAATAATAATAATAATAATAATAATGATAATAATTTATAAAGCGCAGAAACTATATATATATATATATATATATATATATATATATATTCTACTGCGCTGCAAGAGCTCTTGATATGCTTTAACTATGATGAGTAATTAAATGAAAAGATATGCTTTTAGATTTGATTTGAAAGTATTTACAGTTGTTGATTTCCTAATATCTAATGGTAAGTTGTTCCACAGTTTGGGGGCTGCGCATACAAATGCTCGATCTCCTAAGTTTATTTTTTGTTTGATATGATGGGGTTTGCAGTAGTTAAGTATCAGGGGGAACTGCGCAGGTTGTAGGTATGTTTATATGAGCTTTGAGTTGTAATAGTTCTACGATATATTTAGGGGCTTGACCAATTAAAGCTTTATAGACAATCATCAGGACTTTAAAAGATATTCTCTGTCGCACTGGTAGCCTGTATGTATATCATTCATTTCTTCGTCATCTACACAAATTGAACTTCATCCGCCGCTTACAAATACTTCAAAACCCCCAAAAGCATCTCCTTAAGTTATTGTTGGATGTCGAAGGCAATGTTTATAATTCACACCATACCTCAAGAGCGTATAGTTTATTCTCCTATTCTTCCCTACACCTTTCCAATGTCTCGTGTAATTAGCGACGAACAGTATAGCGCAAGAAATGCACACCCCAATGAGAGGTAATCTGTTTGCACTTTTGATTAAACAGTAGAAAAGGGAAAAGGGGAGGAATTTAAGCACGTATATAAGAGGCTTCAATAAAAGGTATACGTACTGTGCACGCCGTCGAAGTTGCAGGCTAGTACGAGTTGAGTTTTGGCCGATCATTTTATTCCTTTTGAGAGTTTTTGTTTGTTTGTGTTTTGTTTGTGTTTTTTTGTTCAAGTGTGCGTGTGTGCGTGTGCGTGTGTACACCTCATATTCATGTGAAAAAGAATTACGTAACTGTCGTCTGAAATTTGTCAAAAATCAAAGGCAAAACACTGAAAACAGATAAAAAGTTCAGACAATACAATGATAATTTACTTAGGAAGGCATGTCCATGTTTTACATTGTAAGCAGAACTTAAGTTAAGTGTTTGGGAAATTTTCTGTGTAGTTTTTTTAACGAGAAAAATATGGAAATTTCAGACTTGCTTCCTTTTGTCAAACTAGGACAGTAGTATAGGAGAGACAAGTGTCATGTACTTTGTTTTACAATAAATTGGAATACAATTATATCCTCCAAGTTTGCATACACAATACAACGTAATAGTCATTCTCGTGTTTGACAAAATATAAACAAATGGAAATTAAAAAAAATGAAAATGGAACTACCAGCAACAATATGCAACAGGAATAAATTTATCAGTAAAAGAGACTTTTGTCGTAATACAACCTTTGCTGAAGCTGAAAGAAAAGTGATATTTGTCATTTCCAAATGATTATATTATGCTTTATAAAATAAGCTGGTATTGGAAAGTCTCTTTCACGTAAAGTTGCCTAGGCTACGATGATCATTAACGACCATTAGGTCAACTGTACACCTCCATAATGAAACTGCTACCGAGTAAGATTTTGGATGTATTGAATGATGTCAACAATGTGTAAGGGGTATACATTTATCATGCAGGAAACGACACTATCACATCGTATACAATAACACGGGCTGAAGCTGCAAGAAAAATAATGCGAAGTGATATTTGTCATTTTTCCAGTGGTAATATATAGGTATTAATCAATAATCTGATAGAGGTACAAGTTATTAATGTTCTTGTATTAAAGGAGAATGAAACCCTAGGGGAAAATCCATTTTAATGAAAAAAGAGGATAGAGAGATTAAGCAATTAAAAAAAAAAAGTTTCATCAAGATCGGTTACGAAATGAGAAAGTTATGAAAGTTTGAAAGGAGGTCTCAATTTACTTTCTATGGCGATCCTCAAATTGGCAATGTTGCTTCAAAGTGACAGGTTTAGTAGTACAACTCTCAATATGTTTTGTACACAAAATTTCACATTTTCTCTATTATCGCTAAATATGGTGCTTGTCTTTTTGTGAATATTATGTTGTGTCAAATACATTTTCCCATGATATATCTTGAACTAAGAAGGAGACAAGCTGACTATAGCAAGCACAAGTGTAAGGAGAATTAAACCCTTGGGGTAGGGGAATCCATTTTAATGAAAAGAGAGGATAGAGAGAAGCAATTTTAAAAAGTTCCATCAAAATCGGTTACGAAATGAGAAAGTTATGAAAGTTTGAAAAGTCTCAATTTACTTTCTACGGCGATCCTCAAATTGGCGATGTTGCTTCAAAGTGACAGGTTTAGTAGTATAACTCTCCATATGTTTTTTAAACCATATTTCATATTTTCCCCATTATCTCTCAAGGTGCAGCTTGTCTCCCTCTTAGCTCAAGATATATCATGGGAAAATGTATTTGACACAACATATGTTGAGTTCACAAAAAGACAAGCAACATCTTTAGAGATAATGGAGAAAATATGAAATTTTGTGTACAAAACACATTGAGAGTTGTACTTACTAAACCTGCCATTTTGAAGCAACGTTGCCAATTTGAGGATCGCCATAGAAAGTAAATTGAGACTTTTCAAACTTTCATAACTTTTTCAATTCGTAACCGATTTTGATGGGAACTTGTTTTAAATTGCTTCTCCCTATCCTCTCTTTTCATTAAAATGGATATTTCCCCAGGGTTTCATTCTCCTTTAAATTTTATGTTAGGTAAAGTTCTTTAGGCTCTGATTATCATTAATAACGATTAGATCTACAGTACATCTGTTATCAAGTAATATTTTGCATATCAACTAAAAAAACTGACAACAAGGTTTTGATAGAGCACCGTCTGTTACAATAATATGCCATGCAAAACCTCTCTGTACCAGACACAGTTTAGTCTGGAAGTGACAATATGAAAAGAAAACGTCCGATTTATCAAAGACCACATTCAGAAGATCTGGCAAGACAACACTATAGGTGAATCCATACAATGATTACTAATTTATCAACTGCATGTATATGAATCCCGAACACATCAATACTAACTGCTCTAGACAAAATACGAAACAAATACGACAACTGGGGGGGGGGGGGGGGAGTGCTGTGGAGTGAAGATTATTATTGAGAACAGGGCGGATTTTGTTGTAGTTATACTGACCCCGCTTAAATTAACTGAAACCCCCCAATCAGCTTATACGGCTGAAAGCGTGAAGGGTCTGCCCCTATTAGTACGGTAGTAGTATATCACCCACCTTCTCTCTGCTACAAAGATAGTCTGAGGATTAAACATAATCAGATCCCCCTTAAATCACCGCACTCGAGTGCTAAGAACCGTTAAAAAGGACCAACGGGGAGTTTAAGAAGTGGGGGAATAGTATTTTTGGTTGTTGAACACTTTGTTGAATATTTGTGTTTTCAATTTGCGATAGACATTGGAAAGGTTTGCAAAAAAAACATGTGGATTAACACGCAAAACCTCAATACACAACAATTTCCCCAACACTATAGTCTCTGGCAATACATTGTTCAATTTCTTTCAATTGAAGGGGAAATTTTCGTTTCCTAATAGAAGAATGCGTCAGTCTTTAAAGGATCTCGCCACAGTGAAATTCAATTCAAGTCAATTCAATTCAATTTCGGTTTAGTAATATGAAATATAAAGTGCAGTAATCCAAAGAGTAATAGTGCAATGTTGACATAAAAATGGGCATCAGAAAGAGGAATATTGATAAATAATTGAACTTATTATGAAAAAGTAAATAAAATTCCACTTTTACGTACGGCTAATAATACATGCAATTTAAAAATGCATACTCTATCATGACTGCTCACTATATTCTGTCTGTATCATAATATCGCATTAATAGCACCATCTCTCTCTTCAGCTCTCTTCACCTTTGTCTGGAAGTTAATACATGGATAATAGATGATAGGTAGACCCTATAGCTTCCACACATACGGGCTCCTCATAATTTATATACATAACGATGCTTTCACCAGGATAATGTATTTCCACGCAAGGACGGAGGCGTCATTAATAATGATAACGTATCCATGAGATTTTAAGGCTCCGGTTTTGTTTTGTTTTTTTAACTCGAAGGGATTTGATCCACCAAATGATAATAATTATGTTTTCTAAAAATACCACAGACTTCAAAGAAGACACACATACCAGCAATGATCTTTAGTGGAAACCTTAACATAATTTCTTGGGGCATGCCTATATAAAAAATTCGTCACGAAACAGGGCATGTGACACAAAATTCGAGTAGGTTACAGTTAACATAACACAAAACAAAATAATATCATTTGAGTGTCTGTTCTTAAGCAAACTTCAATAATCAATATACAGAAGTACCATAGTTATTGTTAGTTCATTTTTTTAATGACAACGACTAAATATTTTTTCACGCAGTATTCCACGTGTATCATGCGCCCGATGGCCATAGCTGGAGAATTAATGTTTTAGTTTCTTTTCAGTTATTTCGTTTTGTTTTGTTAGCTTCTTGTTTTCAAATATTTTTGATTGTTTTATCATTATTTTTTTGATCAACGTCCTAACAAAAAAGTTTGAATAATGTTCTTAAACGAGAAGGAGCGTGGATTAGGAAACAAATAGATGACATCGTCACCAATGCTGAAACTCGAAAATCCTTCCTATTATTAATTTGAGTAATATCGGTAGAAGGTCTGTGATAACACCCACCGAAACATTACCGCTACACGGCATTATAGTGCATCCTAAGGAGTCACCGGTATACAGGAGGCCAATGCAATGGTAGAGAGATGCGGGGGTTTTCTACTGTGTAAAACTCACAGTCATGTCCATGTATCACCAGTATACATGGGCAACATCACAACATTGATAGAGCCTGATTATACGTGCTCGATGTACCATCTTACATCGCGGAGTCAGCTGGGATGGTGTTGTATCGATTTCGTAGAGGCGATCCGGGGGTGAATCTCAAAGAAGGACAGGCGGATTTCGGGGGGGGGGGGGGGCAGGGTTGTACCCCCTTTTGAGCCCCAAAGTGGAATATCATAACCACACAACCCCAACAATGTATGTCCCCCCTTTTTTTTCAATTTTAACCTGACGATACATCTGAATGTTACTATGTTTTATTTTTCGCAAGTCAGTTTTTTTTCTTCAGAACTGTCCCCCCCCCCCTTAAAAAAAATTCTGGATCCGCCCCTGCGGAGAGGGACATGCAACATTGAGTAGACTGAAGTAGGGATGACATCATCACATCACCATCTCAGTAACGAATTTCGAGGAAATGTGGAGTTTGGGGGCAATTATTAGGCTCATGAAAATGAATGAGAAACTCAAAGTAAAAATTGAGTGTCTGCAAAGGACGATATACCCCTGCGCATCAAAGTGGCAATCAATGACTTCGCCGTGAGTATATTCGACAGGAAGGAAACGAATGTGTTGTTACACTGCAAAAACCAGGGTGTTAATTCAAACACCATCTCGATATCAATATTGGGCTACACCAGATAAGTGTTAAAACAACATCAGTTCGATATTGGCTACATGGGATAAGTGTTAAAACAACACCAGTTAGTGTTAAGACAACACCAGTTTGATTGGAAACTTTTGTTGTTTTAACACTTATCCGGTGAAGCTCAATATAGATACCGAGATGGTGTTGAATTAACACCCTGCTTTTTGCAGTGTACATATGGTCTGTTGAGAGCCAGAAGACCGTTCATTGTGTGCTAAACTAAATGATTTAAGGCCTCTCTGGCTCTCCGCAAACGATATCCTTGTTGGGCAGAAGAGATTATTCTCGAACTTAAAAATAATCAAAATGTCTTGAACATGTTGAAGAGATTTTAGATAAAAGATATTTAAATAAAAAAATGATACTAGTTTTCTTTCTTTTTTGCAAGGTTACTTCTTTACCAAAAAGTGCATTTTTCTTGGTTGATGTTCAGCACCCATACCAAGAAAATAAAACGAGTTAAAAGTTTGGTACAGATAAGCTCATGAAAATGAATAAAACTCTCGGTAACGTCTGCATCCTTGAACGCGAGGCGCCTTGTGTATCACTGCCATATAAAATGGCGCCTATTATCATGATTATGAGAGTCCGCCAAGGACATTATGGATAAAAAGATGGTATACTTATGTGGAAAACAAAGCATGTTGATGTAAATTTGTGAGTAATTGGAACCACGACTGGCAAAGAAATCTTGCTCAAACTGATTTTAAAAATTCGAGACTAAAAGGGATCATCAAGTTAGATCGTACTTAACTATTGTTACTGTTTTTGAGATGATGGCCACTTTACGTAAAATTTTAGTCCGATTTTTTATGAATGACTTTAGAATATTTAAGGAGATAGGGGGAGCCTGTTGCATCATTAAACTTCCCATCGGTAACGAAATTCAACGAGTAAAAAGGTTTGACATAATAATCGGCTCATATCGAATGGATGAAGCTATCATCGACTCGAGCCTAGTTGCCTCCGGGGCTCTCTTTTACAATAATGGCTCTAAAAAGATCACCCCCCCCCCTCTCTCTCTCTCTCTCTCCATGTCGTTTCTGGAAGAAAAAAAAAAGTATTCTAGAAAGTATTTTACATAATTGGAGCCACGAATGGAAGAGACTCGTGCTCAGAATTAGCAGACTACAAAAGTGAGTTGATAACTTTTCACACATGGCCGGTCTATCCAAACTTTTATCCAAAGTTTCTTTCGAAATACTAAGTTCAAACTTGTTAAATTGAACAAGTTGACTGATCTACCATATAACAAACATAACAAATATCTGAACAATTTAACCGTAATATTAAAAAAAAACAATGCCACCCAAATCACAACAAAGTGGGAGTTTTAGGCGCACTAAATAATTATTTATTCAATATAGTTTTTAGAGTGACTTAAAACAACACAAAGCACTCTGAAGAAGTTGCAAATGTATAGAGGGACTACATTAACGAACCTGCTGGTTTCATCTAATGTTAGCATCTAAAGTGCTTTTAAAAGAGCATCCGCTGGGCAAACTTGCAACTGGATACAAGCTTGAAGATAAAACACTTAGGCTCATGAGGTTCACTGCAGCTATATAGTCTCCGGACCTAGTTACAAAGCAAACATTATCATTAAAAACCGTTTGGGATCCGTCCTTGATGTTTTCAAATGTTGGCCAAGTTTCAGTTTATATGGACTTGATTGAGGTGGTGTTTTTTTTTTCTCACTAAAGAGGTAACAAACTATTTTCTCCTCTTAGGTGTTAAACCCACACTGGGTATTATAGTCCAGGAGCGCGCATCTAGCGCAGGGTGGAACCTCCTTATAGCCCCCCCCCCCCCACCAATCTCCAAATTTAGGAGCCGTGAAAATATTAATCCATATTGCAATAGTCGAAATATCACTAGGACCTTTAGATGCATTCTGCCCCACTCCCTCCCTAAAACTAGCTTGTCATGTTTGTAGTTTGGGGAGAATTCCACCCCTTGTCCTGTATTCTGGTAATATGTGCTGAGTATGATGGATGAAGCTGGTTCATGACCTCCCCCCCCCCCCCCCCCCCCCCCCACCGTCCATTAAGATGTCTCGACAGGTGAGAGTGGATCTGCCGGCGGGATACTGAATGATTAAAGGTTTATGACTTCAGTCTGCCAATGTTTCCCAATAACCTATTGATATACAACTATTATAATACAGAGCCATGGTTCTATAAATGCTATGTTCCTAAAATCTTCGACTTTCGGCGATGCCCAGCGCTTCCGATGAAATCAAAACTCCGTAGTGTCTCTTTAACTACAAGTCAAAGGTACAACTGAACATTACCTGTATCTAAATTAGATATCAAGCCCTCGTGAGTTTATAGTAACATCGCCCCAAATCCCACGGGATATCAACAGCAGCAAGCATAAAACATACTCTTTTTCTTGAAATCTAAAATTGATGTAATGGTTTTTTTTTTTTTTTGTTGTTGCTATTATCCGATGTCTTTTTCTTGTCAAGTGATCAAATTCTGCAGGAACCAAAAATCAACGACACAATCTTTAAGAGCGGGACAGAGGATATGCGATTGCTCAAGCTAGACGCATGAGGCTAGAATGTCACTTCCGCTAATGTGCAGTCCATCTCTTGAGGGAGATATGCACATAGGTATTAATATTACAAACTCGTTATTGGGATAGGTCATTCAAGTATATTCAACTTGCCTCGAAGACAACCGGAAACAGCCATATCCGGAATAGATACTACTCCATAAATTATTAAACATATTCCAACTATATGGGTAGGTCTTTCTTTCTTCTTCTTTTTTTTTTTTTTTTTTTTATTGAGAACGGAATTGAGAACGAGAAGATATATATATTTTTTTCGTTGCCATTAATTTCTACTTCCTTTCATGAATAATAGGAATGAGAATGCTGAAATCCCATGAATCAAACGTACATGTGTAAGATATTGAATCCATTAATGTAATCGGTGAAAAATGTACTGTATACATTTCACTGGATGTCAGAGTAGTTTATCTGTTCATACATCATTTTATTAAAGATATTTCCTTCCCTTTTATTTTGAAAAAAAAAAAAAATGTGTCGGTAATTGTAAAAGTGGTGACAAAAATTTAGCGTGCCTTATCTTTATTCGTAGATTCGTCGAATTTGATATCAATCATTTAGAAAGAGAAAGACTTTGAGAAAGCCCCGGGGATAGGTAAATGAAATTTCCCTGAAACAAACAGTTAACAGAATAGAATGAGGGCAGCAATCTGGTTAATGCACCAACTAACATGACTAAAGCAAAAAGAAAGACATAAGAGATGAAATCATTAGGAAGTCCTGACGATGAATTATTTTTGTTTTTGTCTGTTATGAAAAAAAAAATTAAAATGCAGATGACATTTTAGGTGCATTTACAAAATGCTAGTGTTCATCCATGGTGTCCTTGAAAACAAAAAAAGAAATCATAAGGAGAAGAGGGGAGAGGGGGATTGATTATAAGATGAGGGGAAAATAAAAATGGATACTATTGTGATGGGTAGGATGGTAAGATCAAGGAGGCTTGCCTTGGTAAGATTTAAAAGGCAGGAGAAAGTAGAGGAGGAAGAGGAAGAGGAGGAGGAGGATGAAGAGGAGAGGGAGGATGAGCTAGGGATGGTAAGGAGGAAGTAGAAAGAGGAGGAAGAGGGGATAGGCAAGAAGGGGAAAATAATATGTGGGTAATTCCATTGAGAAATAACAAGAGGATTGGGGGGGGGGCGGAAGATAGAAAAAAACGAGAATAGAGGACGAAGACAAAGAGGGTGGGGAAAAGGAGAAGGAGAAAGATGGGGCGGATGATGAGAAGGAAAACGAAATGGAACATGGTTGCGTCTCCCACCCCTTTCCCCTCCCCTTCCTTCCCCGGAACCGCCA
The DNA here is from genome assembly GCA_025618425.1 of Heliocidaris tuberculata. Classification (NCBI taxonomy): domain Eukaryota; kingdom Metazoa; phylum Echinodermata; class Echinoidea; order Camarodonta; family Echinometridae; genus Heliocidaris; species Heliocidaris tuberculata. The sequence goes on along the minus strand of CM046844.1, from coordinate 21,324,828 downwards.
CCACCGCCACATGCAGCGAGCTATTCCTGTGTCATCGATTCCCGAACTCACACTTGGGCGATTTGTAGCTGATTGAATTACGATACGAAACAGTAATAGCATTTTGGCGTACACTCCTCCTCCTCGTCGCGAACATTGCGTGGATGGCGCGTACCCGGCGAAATCTCGAAGTTATAGATGTTACCCATAAAAGCCAAGCTCAGATGGGGTGCAGTTTACTACAGGATGTTCATATCCCAAAACGGACGTGATGAAGAGTTGATAATGCAGCAGATAAAAGCCCATTTTCCTTTTAAAAAGAGATTATTCCGTATTCGTTTGCCATTGGAAAGTGGAATGATGAATAAAGCTTCTCAATTACTGTAATATTCGACAATTCCGTAAAAAAAAGAGCAAATTGTATATCATCTCATTCCAAAGTGTTGCAAAAAGGGTTATATCGCCGAGTTTTCAAAAAAAAAAAAAACCTTTTAAATATATACGATCTTTAAAAGTATATACAGTACTGGGGCAAAAGATGTCAGCCTCCTGATGAATTATTGTGCCCATAATTATGCAAGCACCTGCACACCGATATTTTATTTTTGTTTTCGTTTTTATTTTTAGGTGAGTGAGAGAGAGAGAGAGAGAACTGCACTCTGTCATTGTTTTTTTTTAAATTATTATTTATTATTTTTATTGTTGATATAAAACTTTGCATTAACTTTCATAGAGGATGAGCCCTAGCCCTCCCCCTCCCCCTCCTATATGTGGAGGAGTTGTGGTATAGTGGTTCATTCACTTGACTCTCAATCCAAGGGTTGAGGGTTCAAATCTCAGCCCGGCACCAGCGTCTTTTGGCAAGACATCAATCCACATTTGCCACTCTCCACCCAGGTGTTAAATGGGCACCTGGCAGGATTTATTCCTTGAAAAGCACTGGGCGCTGATTACGGCAGCCGGAGCTATAAAGCCAAGGTTATCTGGTTATAATATCCAAACCCTTTGGAAGCGCATAGGGACGTTTTATCATAATGTAATATCCGCTATACAAGAACGGTTTATTATTATCATTATTAAAACATATACCGTACCTAAAGACGTTTAACCCGTTAACTACTTAATTCTCTCATTCCCATAGGCTTAATACATGGACCACCTCGTTCCTGTATGCACTGGGTTAAAAGGGTTCTTGTTACTTTCGATCCATCGCATAAATTACCCCACTGCCTTTATATTGATCCAAGATTAAATACGTTCAGAAAACAACTAACATCAACGCAATTCATAATTCATGAAATTACGTTTATTAGCTCCTCTCGTATGTATTCAAGACCTTGACCGCATAACAACGGGTGACTAGGACGCATGATGAATACACAGGAACCGGCGGTGTAAGGTATCCTCAAATAAGAAATTATTTCTCAGATCAATATTATTGATTCTTATTTGTCACTCAAAATTAGTCATTTGGCATCCAACGGCGATATTCCCTTGCGAAGTTCGAATGCATAAAATGGTCGTTTTATGTACATGGAGGTCAGTCTGCTTGTCAGTTTATATTAGAACAGTAGGTGAGATGAATATTAAGAAAAGGTAGAGAAAATAGAGGAATAGTAAATGGAATCAACATGAATGAATTACAGCAGTGAAAGGGAGCTATGAAAAATGACATTATTCTAAAAGTGTTATAAAGGGAGGGAGTCATATAACGGAAGGAACTTAAGAAGGAGCTACTTTTATATACGATTCTGAGAAACATTAAATAAACTGAGGAACAGGAAAATGCTTTAAAAAATGATGATAACAAGAAAATAATAATACTACCACTAATAACAATAATACATATCTGGGAAAATAAAAAAAAGAAGATGAAGATGACGAAAAGAAGGAGGAGGAGAAGAAGAAGAAGGAGGGGAGGAGGGGGAGGAGGAGGAGGAGGAGGAGGAGGAGGAGGAGGAGGAGGAGGAGGAGGAGGAGGAGGAGGAGGAGGAGGAGGAGGAGAAGAAGAAGGAGGAGGAGGAGGAGGAGGAGGAGGAGGAGGAGGAGGAGGAGGAGGAGGAGGAGAAGAAGAAGGAGGAGGAGGAGGAGGAGGAGGAGGAGGAGGAGGAGGAGGAGGAGGAGAAGAAGAAGGAGGAGGAGGAGGGGAGGAGGGGGAGGAGGTGGAGGAGGGGAGGAGGGGAGGGGGGGAGGAGGAGGAGGAGAAGAAGAAGACGAAGAAGGAGAAGGAGGAGGAGAAAAAGAAGATGAAGAAGAAGAAGAAGAAGAAGTCTAAAGAGAAGAAAAAAGAAACCAGAGCATAAGAAAATGAAAGGGGGGGGGGTATGTACCATCATCTACAAGCAACAGAGTGCCCATGATAATAATATCATGCAGAGAGAGAACATGGAGAAAGCAAGATGGGAGGTGTGGGTTTGTTCAAGACTACAGATAAACAAAAAAGAAAAAGGAGAGGAGAGAGGGGAGGGGAAGAGGTTGGTTTTTTTTTTACAAAGAGGCACCTCGAGTGGCCCCTTTTGAGGAAAAAGAGCAAAGCCGGGGTAAGGCTTCCTCCTCTGTTCTTTAATGTATTCCAATAGACCCCCTGGAGAAGAAAACACTCTTCTTTTAGGTTGATGTCCATCTCTTGACCGCTCTCAAGAACAAGACCTCATGTCAATACACTATAGTTAATGGTTCTACTCGTAAATAATGATGTATGTAATTTATCTATGGGTGTCAACAACTTCCAGAAAGGTGTCAGTGTGAGCCTTGTCAAATAGAATCTGCAATCACATAATTTCATGTTAATTATTTTTTATATATTTGATCATCGTTGTTTTGGGAGGTGTTGCATGTCTACATACGCCTTAAAACAAGAATAATTCTGCACTAACTCATGTAAGCATCAATATTTTCAAGCCGGATAGAACGAAGTTGAACGATATATATTACATCAAGCATGTAGAATTTGAACCTATTCCGAATAACTACAAAGGCCTTCTTTTTTACAAACTTCACACTTCGCAAAAAGTGAAAATTTGTCTGGGCTTGAAGGTAACTTGCGTCATAATCAACATTGTATTTTACAATTAGTGGTCTTGGCACAATTGACATGATTATCACATCACTCAATCAAAAAAAAGATGGCATTTCAAATTACAATTAAGGTTAAGAGTTTACCTCAAAAAGTCAAGTAAAACAACATGATATGCCTTCATACATGTCAAACATCCTTCACTAATGAACACGTGAATTCAACTAACAAACAGACTTCACTTTTTAATCCAGTCGATACTCATACGATCAGACGTTCGATTAAAATGTCACGGGTCGTCTGACTCATTTGTTGTCCCAACCAGAACCAACGTGGAGACGTCATCCTGCCAAACTTTGTCGGGGACCCACTCCGGGGGCGGCCGGGGCGGTACACAAAACAAAATCAATACGAGTTGGACTGAACTTTTGGAATTTTGGACAGACTACACAAAGGCGCAGCTGGCGAAAATCGACCCCTCGACTAAAGCTATAATTAAATTGAGACTTGCCTTTCACTTATTTTCATTCCATCTATGTCTACGCATATAGAGTATACCTGACGAGTTACCTTTGCTAGAATCAATGACGTTGTAAACGCTGAAAGAGGCGGGACGATGCCATTGTGTATGACGAATAAAAAGACACAATGTCGAAAGGAACTCTGCAAGTAGCCGACGGCTGGAATTAAAATCTGACTTTTTGAAAACTAACGAACAAACAAACACATAAAACTTGTCGTGCGAAAACTCTTGCTGTACATGAAAAGGGATAAGAGTAATAAAAAAAAAATAGAAAAGAAAGAACGCATCTATAAGTGACAAACAAAGCGGATTTCCTTTTCAATTAGACATTTTATGTCTGAAAATTGCGCTATACTGATTTATATTTCAACTATACCTTTTCTTGAACCTGATAATTTGGGAATACAAATAGAGTGTAATGGTTTTTATAATCATGCTATTACTTCGCTCCGTATTTTGGTTTTTGCGAATATTATTGTGCGAATACACTTACAGGTACATGACTGACAAAGTTAGGTGTGGTCATAGCCTTAGAATTCACCTTCTCCCCATCTGAGACTGCACGGACAACAGTATTTTCTATTCATTTGGATCTTAATGCAAGCTGTACAGGAGATGCCAGCGCCAAACTGCACTTTCCCTTTCAGCAGGTGTTCAGAAAGAAAAGTAGAACTCAGAGACAAAACATATAAGGACCGATGAGTAACAGGAGAACAGAAGTATAAAAATCGATAATCTTGGGAGGAAGTAATAAAATGTTTCCGATTGATTTTTCCTACTCTATTGTAAAATGTCGTCCCATCTGATGCTACATTAATTTGATGGTATGGTTTGATCCTTGGACTTTGTTAAGAGCATGGTTTCAAGAACATCTGCAGATTGGTAAATTGTTGTCGATAATTGATAGCTACGCAATTTACGCCCTATCATTTCGTCTCACAACTTTACCAATTGGAAGTTAGTAAACTTTCTTACAAAAGCAACTTGTCCCGTTGTATAGCTGAGAATACATTGCTACCTCAAGCTACAACGGCCAAGCCAAAGATTCTTTTTTTTAAATTGTATTCGTTCAAGTGAGCGAGACGACGGTTGACACCTGAGGGGTTGGTCATTGTTTGTCCAATCTCCCCCTAACACTGTTTATCGCAGATTGAACACGCACAAACAATTTCCGAACCATTCTTTCCATTTTCAGGTCCCTTTCATTAGAAGGAAACAACAGCCCTTTCTCCTCTTGAAACTCATTAGAAGAGTTCGCTTCTCGACAGTTTTCTTGAAGAAAAAGCAGTTGACAAGATGATGATCTCACCAACACAATCAAAGACATCACACCCATACCCACTCGCTGCCGAGAGGGATGCTAACTGTGGACATCTCCTTCACGACCTCTTGTCATGTTTGCAAACAAAAGAATGTGTTTGCTAATTGACTAGACGAGAGGGAAGCCATTCTTCCATGTCGTCCAAAAACTTGTCAAAACTTCTAAAGCCACTGTGTGCATAAGGAATGGCTACTATTTAGCCTCTATCATTCGTGTTTTACAAACAGGTAGGACTATAGTAGGAGGCGATAGGGTAAAACACAAGAAACATCTTTCAGCAAACATGGTAAAAGCTGGGGGCGTTTCATCAAGTGTCTTGTCGGTGATTTTTACCGACAAATTTGCTCTCAGCCAATCAGATGCAAGGATTTCAGTAGCTTATAACAGGTATTGCAACTTGTCATTGATGACAAGTTTTAGAAAACAGGGCCCAGACCGCCACCTTCAAATTCGGCTTATGTCCGTGGCAACGAGGCGTCGTTTCGACTGCGCTATTTACTTGCGCTAATCAAGCCCGTGAAAGAAATTAATTTAAGCACTTTCTATTTTGCATTTTTTGTTGTCACTGGTTGTTGGTACGATTAAAATCTCAAATGGCGCGTCAAAGACCATGATAGTGGTTGACGCAGTCCTACGTAAAAAAAAAATGGCGCTTCGGATGCAAAAGACATATTATGAGAAGCAAAAAAACGCAACGACTTGGAATGTGATATTTAAGGTATGCTGAGTGAATTCCGAAGATTATATTATCATCATTTAAAGGCCGTAAGGAGAAAAATAATATCCCATCTGATATAGCTTACAAACTATGAATTTTCATCTCCCCTAATGCGATACAAAATATCAATTTATATTTCTTCGCAGCATCTTTTAACGATAACGAAGGAACGGGAAGGTATACGGCATCAGGGATCGGGTTTCCTTTCTGGGAAATCACGTACCTGGGACTATGGATATCATATCACTGGGTACCTCGAATGGGATGAGACATTAAACACATTGGCTCATGACGTCACTACCACTTTGCTTGGGGGGTAACTGAGGGCTTCAGTTGACAGTTTTTAATCAGGATTTTTTTTTTTTTCTTCTTCTTCTTCTTCTTGGTGCCTTTTTAGAAGGGCCCTTTGCAGGGTCTGCGTGGAGGTTCAAGGTGATGGATGAGAAGAGTTGAAGATGGTGTTTAGTGAGGAGACAGGTATAGAGATGAAGAGTGAAAGAGAGAGAAAGAGATAGGGATAGAGAGGGAGACTAGGGGAGGGTAAATAAAACTACAAGGAGCTTGAGAGGTGGTACATAAAAAGAAGGAATGAGAGTAGACAGGGAGAGTGGGGAAAAGAGGCAGGGATAATACAGAAAATTAGAAAGAGCGAGAGATTTGAATGAATGAATGAATGAATGAATGAACCAATGCGAGGTGAGGAAAAGAGGGGATAGCGGGAACGATAGAGAGAAAGGGAGATATCAATATAATAATTATATGTGTGTGTGTGTATATATATATATATATATATATATATATATATATATATATAATTGTAAGGAAATAACATATACAACAACTTTGGCAACTCTCGTGGAAATAATTATAATTGTGAGAAATGAAAATGAGAGAATAATGGTTGCGTAGCTTAATCAAAGTTCCCCAGATTTAAGCTACGCAACCATTATTCTCTCATTTTCATTTCTCACAATTATATATATATATATATATATATATATATATGTATATATATATATATATATATACATACATATGTGTGTGTGTGTGTGTGTGTGTGTACAGAGAGTGAGAGAGAGAGGGGGGTAACGCTTCTTCTTCCTTTGTTTTGTTTTATTCATCACAGATAGCATCAAAATATTAAGCATGTGCATCATAACTGAACAACATAAACAATCTTCAAACTGTTAGGCCTCAAACCTTTTAAAGATTTCTCCAAATCAAAGAGGAAAACAAGTTTAAAATTCTAATAAGAAATGGAAACGCAACAAAACTCAACCTGACAATGTACCCATCGCTATGAATAATTAACTGTAATATCTCGGCAGCAAGCTTGCAGACTTTACTTAGTCTAGACAACGTCTTGTCCCGAAAGATTCACGCTTCCTCATGGTACATGACCAGACGACCGTCACCATGGGCACTGAGGCGAAGTGTGAGATAAATTGACAGAGGATCAGGAAAGAACAGATATTATAAATTACTTGTCTAACTGTCCTTCTCGAGTATGCATTTAATTGCTTCATTGCGGACATCCCGCGGATTGCATGCCTTCAGAGGCGTTAGATCCTCGACAGACATTATTCTTCTTTTTTCTTCCCGGACCTATCATGATGCCGATGGTGACGCAGATTCTTTATTTTCTTTGAAATGATTGTGACATAATACTGTCCTTAGGGATGATATTTAGGATCAACCTTTAGTTTCAACAGTACGGCGACCAAAAAATGAGAAGGGGAGAAATGGATGTAAAGACACGTATAGGGATATCCTTGTTACATATAGAAATATTGAGAAAGTTTAGTCTGACGAAAATCCTCGATTTGACATCCAATCAATCAGTAAAAAAAATGGAAGCTCAGTTTACAGGTATCATGTGCGCACTTGCACTATGCTATAGGAAAGGTATTCGTTATTTTATGCCAGTTGATGACGTAAGACTGGCGCGGTCTCCTTAAGCCCACCGCACACTATACGATCAGTCAGTGATTCGATTTCGGAAGAAAATGTATAAGCATTTGATATTAACATTTAACCACAAAACATGTTTTTGAGTGAGGTTTTAAAATAGTCATATAAATAATAAAATCGAAAATACGGCCTATTGCGAGAATTCTAGTTGGAGGCGTAATGACGAATGACTACAATTTGAAACTGATTTGGCCCTTATTACGGGTATAAGGTTGACACCGCACCAAAACTCAATGTTTAATGCCCCCATAAACGGAGACGCTTGAGAGACCACTGAGAGACCCCAAATTGGCAAGATCTCTCAGCAGTCTCCAAGACCAGATAAAAATAGCGTCTATGGGGAATGGCTCTAAAAACCCTTGAAAGATCATTGAAAGACCAAAAAGTAATTTTCCTGCAAATTTCTCAGAGATCTCTGTGGGGGTTCTAGGACACCTACCCCTTGGACAACCACCCCCCCGGATAACCACCCCTAGGATAACCACCCTCTAGGACAACTACCCCCTAGGACAACTACCCCCTAGGGCAACCACCCTCTAGGACGACTACCCCCTGGGACAATTACCCTCTAGGATGATTACCCCCCGACTAACTACCCCCTAGGGCAACCACCCTCTAGGACAACTAACCAATAAGAGTATTGAGAGATCACGGAAAGATCACCTGACATACTCTTCCGCAGCCTTGATTAACGTAGGTAATATAGGAATTGGAATGACGTCTCGTATGCACCATGGCCCCGTTTCACAAAAAAAAACTTGTTATCAGTAACAAGTAACAATGACTGTTATAAGCTACTGAAATCCTCGCATTGGATTGGCTGTGAGCAAATTTGTCATGGGCAGTTGTTATTGATAACAAGTTTTTATGAAACGGGGCCCTGGCATGGACAAAGAAAGGGTACGGTGCAGGAGTTTTGCCAAAGTTGAATAACTGTATAGCATAAATGATGTACACTACTTGCCTTCATATAGGTTTGATAAGGGAATGTAACACAATCGAAAAGGTCTTTTTAAACATTTATTTGTTGTTATTTCATGTCTATTTCCGTATTTCGTCCATTTGTACGTGTAAGCTCCTCTGCCTGTAATAATTACAATTGAATGTACAAACGGCCCTTCGAGTGCAGTGGTACGCAACAGAAGTGAGCGAAATTATTTCTATACTTCGGACGTTACCCCGCTAATAGTCATACATACCGTACTAATTCGACTGTGAAATGGTAATTGTGAGAACACAGTAGCCTGCTCAGTCAAACACAAGACAGGCATGATCAGAAGCTATTCAGCTGATTAGAAGTAACTACAGCTCATCGGCAACCTTACAATTATCTTCCCAAATACTTCGTGGTTAAAGATGCAGAACAATTTTCCATAGCAGCAAGCTGGCAACCCTTTGGGTCGTCAAAACTTATTACTTCAAAATGGGTTTGCAAGTATTTATATCTATCAACTTAAACAATTTGACATGAAGAAAATTTGTAATTCGATATTGATAGTATGCAATATAAATGATTGTAATAAATTTGCAAAAACGGTTAGTGAAAAAAAGTTTATTACTCAGTTGTACTCACAAACCCTTATAAGTTATGTTTCACATCCAAAATCAAGAATTCTGTTAGTGAAAAAAAAAGTTTATTACTCAGTTGTACTCACAAACCCTTATAAGTTATGTTTCACATCCAAAATCAAGAATTCTAAATAAAAATATCAGTTCAAATTATAATTCCTCTCCTTGTGAAAGAAGAGGAACAAACAAAACAAACAATCATCATTTCACATGGATTATGATTATTACATTGACTAAAATACACATTGGGAAAGATTATCCCTTTACGCAATTATTGTCGTTTTGGGGTTAAATATCATTCAGTAGCGAATGTTTCTTAAAAATTCTGTGCGGTTTTCTATTGATTAATGTATTTTCTTAGCATTAGTATGCAAACCACATCTAACCATTCTTATAAACTTTCGAGAGTATTACATCTTTAACTTGTAACTAAAGCTTTTTGCGTCTGCATGTAGAGGCGCCCTTTTCTCATATTTCTACAAGCAAAGCAAGATAATAATGTAGTTTTCTACCATAATGTTTCCGCTTTCTTAATGCTGGAGGGTGTTCATTTTCTAAAGGAAGGAGAAAAAAAAGGAGGAAAATTGAATATTTACAAATATTTATTATCATGGCAATTATTAAATTTAAAAAATTGTTATTAAAATTAAACTTCCTTTGGCCTATGCAGAAAGCAATACGTGTTAGCATAAATGAACATTTTATATTCAGCAGACTCTTCCTTGATTTACATCAATACTTGTAGTTGATATCAACAAGAAAAAGAAGAAGAAGAAGTAAGGAGCTAATTTTCTTGAATAGCGTGCTGTTCCCAGTGACAGTTATTGCCCATACAGTTAATGATCCATGTACATGGGACGGTGCCTTTACTTGTAATTCCAATGATACTTGTCTATTTGAAATCAACAAGAAAAAAAGAAGAAGCTAATTTTCTTGAATAGATTTATATAAAGCGTTTTGACCCCGTGACGGTTATGTCCCATAATGATTTAACGACCCACGTGCATGATACAGTGTCTTCATACAGGTAATAAAAAAACTAAATTGCGTGACGTGATCTTTGTTCAATTTTTGACATGTTGATAGAAATCGGTGACAGTTCGCGGCGGAGCTCGGCTGCATTACCGGCAACCTTACAAAATCACTATCGATCTCCTCAAATTATCGTCTCAGGGGAAACTAAGCTCGAAATAATTACCAACTCTGCCGCTAAATAACTCCAGAACGGTCAATGATCCGCTACTGTAAACGTTAAACGAGTGCAGTGTACAGGTATTTGTTTGGCTAGTTAAGACATTTTGAACCGAATCGTACGCCAACAATCCGAAACAACAACAACAACAACAACAACAAAGACATCTTGACTGGAGGAATACATGCGCAGTCGTACGAAAAACATCGCGGCAATCTACCCAGACCCCTCTTTCTTACGTCACACGAAAAGCTCTACACAGACAATAACAATTTCATATTGCGGTACGTTAAATAGGAGAAATTGTAACTTCTATCTTTAAATGATAATGATATGTGTAAAGAATATTATGGTGTCTTTTAATAGACATGGGTAATAATAATTAATAAAAAATAGTATTGAAGAAAGGAATCATACATTTAAGAGGAGAAAGAGATTACTAATACTAGAGGAAGGGTAAAAAAGACAGATACATAGAGAGAGAGAGGGAGAGAGAGAGAGAGAGAGAGAGAGAGAGAGAGAGAGAGAAGGGAGAGAGGGGGGGGGGGGGGGTAATAAGACCGTGGGATGGCAAGTTCCGTTATCTGGAGAGAAGTCGAAGTGTTGGCAAAGAAGGGCATTCCATATCAAGGACAACCTTCTTAATGAATAGGTTCATTGCAAAGCTATCTCACAAACATGGGTATCACTCTCGCTTGAAATTAGAACGCGATACAAAATCAATTACTTGGTGGGCTGAAAGAAACAAATTACGAAGATCATAAAAAAAGCATAACGAAGGATAACATTCAAGATGAGATAAATTTACCACGATCCATATAAAAGATCCTAATCTTGGCATATTCATTTGAGCCTTTTTAACGCCTCTTTGTTGGATTAATGCCCCTCGGGCTATTGCGCCACTCTTGTAGATGTTTGGTGTATTGATTAGACGGTCTCAAGCAAGCTCTTCTGGACAGAGCAAACATCTAAAACGAGGGGCTGGAGATGAAGGCCTCTACACTCCCACCGGGGAGTAGCTACGATGGGGGGGGGGCATGGGGGAATGGGGGCATGTGACCCCCAAGCGAATGTCAAAAAAAGAGAAAACGAGACAGAGAAAGGGATATGGAAGGGAGCGTGAAAAGACGAAGATGACACGACACCCTGCAATACCCTCCCCTAATCGATGACCTTGTTACTTTGCATTTCATCCATTTCCTAAGACCATGTGACCCGCCCCCGAAAGACACCAGTGCCCCCCTCGATGGCTTGACCAGTTGACCCAGGCTACGCCACTTCACCCCACCAATGTTTTGACGACTGGCAAGTTTCATGACTTAAACATGATGCGGTGCTTTTTAGTATGCCGAATTTAGGGCCTTACATCACACTAAGGACCGCCGCGACATCTAACATGTATGAGTTCTATACTCTCTTCAGACTTTAAAGAATGGAAGAATAGATGTTCGCCATTGCTCGGGATGAAAGATGAGACGCATTTTAATGTAGCTTTCCTAGAAGAGAAATGAAACCTAACTCTGGTTATTCTCTCAAAGGGTGATGCTAAAGATACATTTTTAATATCAAGCACCTTGGCTTGAGTCGAGCAAAGTTATATTTTAGATATTGGAGTTGGACTGGGGACTGAAGTTCGAGTGGGGAATATTTAGAGTAACCGGCCCCTTTTTAACAAAAGATATTGACCGACCCGTGGGGAAACCTCCCAAACTCCCCATGGCCATTCCGCCCCTGGTATTACTAGCTAGCCAGACCACAGCTAAAACGAACGCTTGACATTGACACAAAAATGTCACCATTGACCACACAAGTTACCAAAAGAGACATAGCTACCAGGGGAAATTTTGGGGAAGGCGTTAAGAAGAAAATGTTACTTGTTAGAAAATGAATATTGTCAAGGCAAAATATTCATTAACATTAATTTTTACATGAAATTGATGTTCCTTACGCTACTAATTGGAGATGTTGAAATGAAGCCGTAAATAGGCACTCTTAACAAGCATAATTAATTTGCTCGGCACGAAGGTACAATCGAATATTTATTCATCTTCTTTGTCTGACGGTCGTGAGTGATATGTTTCTTTTCGTTTCTCCTTTTTCTACTCGTTCTTCCCCTCTTTCTTTTTATTTTTTCTCTCCTTCTTTTTCATCTCCATCATCTTGATCATCTTCTTCTTCGTCTTCTCGCTGTCATTCTTAATCTCTCGCCTCATTCTTTCCTTTCATTTCGCTCCTTTCATATTTTTTCCCTTCTCCATTCCTCAGCGTCATTGCTATTCACCTCGCATCTCATTCCCAATGTCAAAAGTTTCAGTTACCTAAAAGCAATTATCCTCTGATAGGTATACACTAAAGCAAATGACCCATTTTATGAGGAAACCTGCCCGTTCCTTTGGGGTATGTAACAGCCGCGATCCAGGTAGGCATTTAAAGATCTTGATAATTTTTTTTTCTGTGGCAGAATTGCTTTCATTCGCCAATTCATAGAGCATTTTAATGGATCTTCTCTACAGAAGATGAAAAAACAAACAAAAAAAAAACCCCTGCCATATTAAGTGTAATAAAAACATATCGTTTATCATGTTTATGCCCTACCCAGTTCTATGACGCTATATGTTACGCTATTATGATACTTAATTTCGCTACGTTATCTTCGATCTATAATGCTTGCGATTCTGTTACATCATTAATCTGTCAGGCAAAGATACAAACTAAGAAAAAAAGAAAAGAAAAAAATCTTCATCGATTCAGAGAAAGAGACATCTTTATATTGGGTTCTTATCGAAAGGATTTTAGGTGCTTTATTCTGAAATAGTTGTCCCTTTTCTTTTCAAATTGAATCTCATGAGAAATAGACATGGTCTTTATATCACGTTTTCATCAAAAGGATTTTTGATGCTTTGTTCTCGTATACTTGTCTCTTTTCTTTACCTACCAAGTCATATGAGAAAGAAAAATCTTGATATCAGGTTTTCCAGGATGGATTTTAGGTGTCGTATTTTGTCAGTGCTGTTTGATATCGCACTGTGTGAATTCACTCTTCCACAAATATACTTTAAACAGGGTTCTTAGTTACAGTTCCCTGCTTTAAATAATGACTCTAGTATTTCAGAGGGTCTTGAGAGGATTTAGGGATGGTATCCCTACAGGCTTTTTTCTTTTGCCTTGGCCGCGATGATGTTTCCCGGGGCTTATCGGGCGTGGCGTTATTCGGGCTCGCAGAGCGAGCCCACCTTTGTGTTCCGTGTTCGTGTGTTGTGTAGTTGTTTCGTTGTTTTGTTTGTGTCTATATTGAAAAATGCTTCCACAGGTAGTTCGTTGCCTTTTCTCGCCATAAAACTCTTTTCTGATGCAGGATGACATTACTTTTATTTCAATGAACTGTCACGGCTTAGCTAGCGATAAGAAAAGAAAAGATGTACTGTTATATTTGAAATCGAAATCATACGATATATGTTGTATCCAAGATACCCACTTTACTCCTGAAATAGAAACAGAAATACATAGGGATTGGGGAGGCGGCTGTTTTTTCTCCCATCATACATCCAGCTCTAGAGGAGTAGCAATTCTTTTCAAGGATACTATTGCGGTCAAAGTTAACAACTGTAGAATAGATAATCGGGGAAATTTGGTAGTTTTAGACTTGACCCTGTATGAATACGGTATTACTCTTGCGTCTTTATATGGACCAAACACTGATAATCCAACCTTTTTCGCAGATCTTCAACGTATTATAATTGAATTCGATAATCCACATGTCATTATCTGTGGGGACTGGAATTTAGTTCAGGACCACACCTTTGATACTCATAATTATTTACATGTAAATAACCCTAGAGCGAGACAGCAGGTAAACAATATGAAGAATGAATTAGACCTTTGCGACCCATGGAGAATTAGATATCCAATGAAAAAGTACTATACATGGCGGCAGCCGAATCCTTTTAAACAAGGTAGATTAGATTTCTTTTTAATTTCATCAGAATTGCTTTCTTTAGTTCATAAATCCGATATTATCTCTGGTTATCGAACAGACCATTCATTAATTCGTCTTAACTTGAGTTTAAATCAGATTAAAAGGGGCCCCGGAACTTGGAAGTTTAACAATTCTCTATTAAAAGATGAAATTTTTGTTTCCAAAATTACTAAAACTATAAAAGAGACAATTACATTTTACGCAAAAGATAAAGTGGAGTTTGATCAAAATGATAATATAGTTGGGGAATGTGAATTTTCTATCAATGACCAGTTATTTTTTGAAACCTTGATGATGATATTACGTGGAGAATCTATATCATATGGCTCTTTCATCAAGAAAAAAAATGTAAATCGGGAAAAGGAACTAGAAAGAAATATAGAAGAACTGGAACAAAAATTAGTGATATCGAATGATAAGACTGCTGTATTGATAGAATTAAATAACAGAAAATCACAACTTGAAACTCTTCGCTTGAAAGTAAATGATGGCATCGCTATGAGATCAAGAATCAAGTGGATGGAGCTTGGAGAAAAGCCATCAAAATTCTTTTTAAACTTAGAAAAACAGAATAAAGTAAATAAAGAAATACGTCAATTGTCAACAGAGAATGGAGATGTTATTAGTGGTCAGGATTGTATATTAAAAGAAATATTTAGGTTTTACTCAAATTTGTATGCGAGTAAAGAAACTGAAGACGTAAATCTTGATACATTATTAAACCACTCAGATATTCCTAAGTTAACTCCGGAAATGTCCACAATATTGGAAGGTCCTTTGAGAGAAGAGGAGGTTTATCAAATGCTCAAAAGTATGAAGACTAACAAATCCCCAGGGCAAGATGGTTTCACTGTTGAATTTTATCGATTATTTTGGCAATATCTTAAAACATTCATTATCAAATCTTTGAACTACGCTTACTTCACAGGAGAACTGTCGCAGTCACAAAAAATAGGTATAATCACACTGATACCTAAAGGGAACAAACCTCGACATTTACTAAAGAATTGGCGTCCTATTTCACTGTTAAATGTTATATACAAAATAGCATCTGGATGTATATCAAATCGACTGAAGCATGTGCTGCCCTATTTAATACACGAGAATCAAAAGGGATTCTTAAAAGGGCGTTTTATTGGGGAAAATATTCGTTTACTTTACGATACGCTACTGTACACAGAACTTAGAGATATACCAGGCATGTTGTTGATTATTGATTTCGAAAAGGCATTTGATTCTGTATCGCATAAGTTTCTCTTTAATGTTCTTGATTTCTTTCGCTTCGGGCCATCATTGAAAAAATGGATTCATTTATTTTATGAAAATGCGTCTTCTAGTGTTACAGTAAATGGATTTTGTACAGAGAGATTTGTTATAGGACGAGGGTGTCGTCAAGGAGACCCTTTATCGCCCTACCTTTTTTTACTTGTTAGCGAAATACTAGGAATTTTGATTAGGCGCTCCAATTCTATATCTGGTTTGTATTTAAATGGAAAAACAAGTAAACTCCTACAATACGCAGATGACACTCTTTTGACACTTAATGGTACAAAGGAAGAGTTACACTGTGCACTAAGTATTCTAGATGATTTTGAAAAAATGTCAAACCTTAAGATAAACATTACGAAAACTCAAGTGATATGGATCGGAAAAAATAGGGCCTGTAAGAAACAATTAATGCCAGAACACAAACTAAATTGGGTATCCGAAGGTTACTCGAGATACCTAGGAATAGACTTTTCGGTTAACTTGCTAGAAATGGTCAATCATAATTATTGTGAAAAAATTAAAGAAATAAAACGCCAAATTATGTCATGGTCAAAAAGAACCTTAACTGTCTTAGGGAGGATAACTGTAGTTAAAAGTTTGTTGGTACCAAAACTAAATTATTTGTTATTATCACTTCCAGAACCTAATTCTCAAATTATGATAGATATAAACCGTTCTTTTTATGCGTTTATCTGGGGTAACAAACCTGATAAGATAAGTAGAGAACAAATGTGTCAACTATACTCTGAAGGCGGAGTTAAAATGATTAATATTTTTATTCATGCCAAATCTCTAAAGATATCGTGGATTAGAAGATTTGTAAGTGATTCTCAGGTAAAAAATTACACTTTCCATATGTTTTATTCGTTCTTGCCTCAAAATCATTCTTTTCATTTGTATATATATGGGATCTATTTACTACAAAAACTTGGCAGACTTGACACCAAATCCATTTTGGAAAGAGGTTCTTTTAGCATGGTCAGACCTGGTGGAACTTTTTATCGAAAATATTGCATGTCAACCTCTTTGGAATAACCCTCAAATAAAAATGAATGGTAGAGTAATATACTTTAGGTCCTGGAGTGTAAAGGAAATACGTTTTGTGAATGACATTTTAGAACAAGACGGATCTTTTCTTTCATATTTTGATTTTCAACGTCGGTTTGACATACAAACAAACTTTCTCCAGTACTATGGTCTATGTAATGCTGTTCGGTCAGGTTTTGAAAAGAGTACACGTGTAATTCCAAAGGCCATAGAACCTATAATTCCTGAAGCTTTGCACCTTATAGTGAAAACAAAATCTGGTTGTTCCCATATTTATCAGTCTTTCTTAAAATACAAAGTCAAAGAATGTAAAAGTCTTATAAAGTGGAAAAAAATCTTAGATATTCAGGATGAACGATGGGGGTCATATTGTTTAATTCCTTTTCAATCAATAGATACCAATATGAGATGGTTCCAAATCAAGATTTTAAACAGAATATTATATATGAGAGATGCATTGTTGAAATTTGGTGTGGTAACTGATAAAAATGCACCTTTTGTAATAACAGTGAAGAAACCATTATACACGTGTTTTGCTCTTGTCAGTACACGAATGTAATATGGTCTAAATTTGAGTACTGGGTACTTCATAATACTGGGGAAAAGGTTATACTTACAAATCAAAATAAGTTGTTTGGATTTTGCGGTATCAATAACAATGCACTAAACTGTATACTGATGGTTGTACGACGAGAAATATTTCATGCCAAATTACAAAATCAATTACCTTCATTGAGAAAATTATATTAGCCGTAAAATGTTATTACGAAATGGAAAAATACATTTATCAAACGAATCTCAAAGAAAAGAAATTACTGAAGAAATGGTTTCTATTCAGAAAATGTTTTGAGAGTGTTGGCAGCGTGACAACATGAAAATGATCAATTTACTATGTATTGTTTTATATCATATATATTGAAAAAAAGAAATCTTTATTTTTTCTCTGCCCTTAAGTTTGGGCCGTGATGTTCATTGTTATGCCATTGTTTACTCATTCTGTTGCACTATCCTGAATACGAAAGTATATGATTATTTGTATTTGTTGAATTTGTTTTTTGTAAATAAAGAACCCTGTGGAAGGGGGAAAAAAAAAAAAAAAAAAAAAAAAAAAAAAACCCTGCCATATTAAGTGTAATAAAAACATATCGTTTATCATGTTTATGCCCTACCCAGTTCTATGACGCTATATGTTACGCTATTATGATACTTAATTTCGCTACGTTATCTTCGATCTATAATGCTTGCGATTCTGTTACATCATTAATCTGTCAGGCAAAGATACAAACTAAGAAAAAAAGAAAAGAAAAAAATCTTCATCGATTGTCACCAGCAGTTTATTGAAAAGGTAATGCACGGTTAGCGCCAGCAGCGATTAAGATGATGTGCTCGTAAGGTCTTGAATACTGAATTCGAAAACAATTTGCGTATGACCACATGCTATTCTGTGATGCAAGTGCATGAGCTAACAAGTTTATTTTATATTGAAAAATACCTAACATGCTTAAGATATATTTTGTAACTCTAGAAAGCTCTTTCGAGGATATGGCTTGACAATAGTTGAGGAAGAGTGATGGGTCTATGCATGCAGTTTAGGAGGATTCAGGGGCGGATCCGGGGGGGGGGGGGGATCAGCCGCCCCCTTTTGAAACCCGACTGGCATAGCTTAAGTACACAATAAAAATTTGCCTCCTTAATTATGTACTTTTCCGGTTCCGCCTCCCCCCCCCCCCCCCCGCCCTTTTATACAAAATCCTGGATCCCTGGGCTTGAAACTTAAAGGTCCTCAGTTCACAATTTAGAAGGTGCGCTAGTGACATCCGGTGCATGTATTTCCATATTTGCATAATATAAGCGCAAACATGCTTAAACAGTTGACTTATGTAAGATTAAATTCTGTAACACTGACATGATTAACTTGTCCATCCTAGTAAAAAAGAAAGAAGCATCAAAAACATTATATTGCATAGATTATTGCAAATTAAAACCTCCTTCGCGTTTCGTTTTGTTTCATTTTATTTGTTTTTATTTTTTATTCAGTTGTTGGTAATGGCTGGGAATGCTTAAGGGATTAAGCTTAACGTGGGGTGGGACTAAAGTCATCACACAGAGATCAGTTTACAATGCATCTTTTAAGAAATGAATCCTTTATCGTGATAAGATGCTGAAATGCAAGCAAAATACGCATATTATATTTGCATTTACACATAAAGCAATATTTTTTTATCAACAGCTACTGACGGCTATATACGGGCAAGTTTGATATTACATGCAAATCACCCTTTTGGGAAGCGATGCTGGAGGGCTTATAGTCACGAAAGAATGCCAGACTAATATTTCTTAAATATTGCTACTTTAAACGTATGCAGTGCTGTCTTTCTTTTTCTCTCTCACACACTCTCTCGATATCCCTCCTTCTATATCTACCTCTCTCCCGCCAAAGAGGCGGTTTCTTGGGAAAAACACCGCAACAAGCATTAATCTTTTTCCTTATTTCTTTTTGTTATGTCCCTATCATCATCTACTTCAATAAATGTCGTTTATCTCCAAATAACAATATTGTGTGCGGTTTTCTGGTTTAAGCACCTCGGCAGGTGGACCAAAAACATGCATTTTGCGGGGATAACATAAGATTAAATGAGGCACTTTTAGTAATTCATTCTGGATTATATTGTAAATGCACATCATCATGATCATTAATGAACAAGGAAAATAAGGAAGATAAAAGAATTGCGTCCAGCATATAAATTTACATTATTCCTAAAATGCTGCGATATTATAAAACTTGATAGGCCTAGATCTACTTTTTACAAAGTCATCATGCGGACATCACTCTAAAGAGGTTTATAGTTGTATTTTTAAAGAATTATTGCAACGAACCAGACATGAAAGGCTTATAAAACTAGATATTACAACCGCATCCAATACACATCTATACATAACATCATTATCATCTAACACAATACATTGTAGTTTATCCTTTCATATATCAAATTAATCTCATTTCATTATTTTATTATTTTCTTTCTTCTGTCTCGCTTACTCTGAAAATGTAACAATTTTTTTACTACTCTTTTTCCCAGAAACAGAACTACAACAACAACAAAAAAGTAAAAAAAAAAAAATCTTCATGAGATGTGGAATAACCGCAATTTCATGCACGCTGCACCCATCTTCACAACTGACGCAATAAACGCATCACAGTAATGCATCACAAAAATAATGTAAAAAAAATAAAAATGTAAAACAAAAGTAAGGCTTCTCACATCATTTTAGTAATACATGTATAGGCTTATCGTTGTTGAATCATTCATCGCTTGAGTCATTGTTTTGAAATACCCAAAACATATTTGAGTGATAGGCTGGGTGGTACTGAAGGGACATCGTTTTCCCTTAAACATTCATCAAACCGATTTGAAATCCTGTCACGCAGAGTTGATCTACAGAGAAAACGACTAAACATTAATTGTAGTCACGTGATCACGTGATTGTTGCATGCTTCTTTTAAACGTCCAAAGACAACGCAAAAATATGATACATGATTAAGAAAAATGTAGCGATCGAGACTGAAAGAGTAAATTATCTGCAGTTTATTGCTAAATTATCAGGGAAGTATCAAGTTTTGTATCGAGAAGATTTATTTATCTTCTCTTCTTATATCATTTTCTATATTGTTTATTCATCTATTCATTCATTCATTCATTCAGTAACATTATTATCGTTATAACTGTTTTCACTATAAATATTACTATCGTCATCACTGATATCATCATCATCATCATCATCATTATTAATATTATTATTATTATTATTATTATTATTATTATCATTATCATCATCATCATCATTATCATTATTTTCATTATTATTATTATTATCATTATTATTATTATTATTATTATCATCATCATCATAGTTATCATCATTCTTATTTGTAATTACTGCTATCATTATATCATTATTATTATTACTTTTGGGGGGGCATGATATATAATTTTAAAAAAAAACATACGAGGATAAGCAAGCCATCCAAACAAATATCTGAGAGTTGGTGAGTGGGATCACGCAATTCAGAAAAAAAAAAAATCTGTCAACACAAAATAAAATTTTAGTAAAATGCATGTTTAACCTCATGACCCTTGTGCAGATTTGAGTTCATCTCATGACATTAATTCGTATAAATTATTTGTCGTAATGCAAAATGAACAATATCTGGAAACAAATTCAACTTTGTTGTCCTTTTTTCTGTGATCACACTCTGTCAAAAGGTCTTTCATCCTGGTCCTGGTTGGAACACAAGATTAGTGTGGTGTTTACATGTAGTATAAATGACTTGACATGATCATTTAATAATAATGAAAAATTGGCAGGTGCTATAGCCCGGGGGGGGGGGGGGGCAGTATGTCTCTTTGAGACCTGTACATCATTCACGTACACGAAAACGGATAAAAAGGGGACCCTTTCAGCATCAGGCGCGTAACCCGGTTTACGCATATAGGGTATCAAAAACAGCAAAACTCAAGAAAAATGGTATCAAATTCAGAGGTGATAAGAAGAAGATCCGCGGAAATCGCCGTTAAGGGTAAAAAAAAATCAGAGATGTTAGGCAGGTTTCCCTGTTTAGGGTATCAAAACTATACTCCTACTGCAATCCCCGTTTACAGGGTGCTTTTCAGAAAGTGATTTACGCGGATGATGTACGGGACAGGTCTAAATCAGACACCCCCCCCCCCCCCGGGTGCTATAGATTGATACTCATTGATAATCTGTGTTTTTGTGTTTTTTTTTTTCTTAAGGTGCTCGTGCATCTTTACATTGACCTAGACTATGTGGGAAGATGTGTTACCTCAGCCAAGGAGCCTTGCCTCAACATTTAAAGATAAAGTTGAGTTCTGATCATGAGACTGAATTGTGAAAGAAACCGCTTCAGAGCAAATGAGAAAGGCTGAATATCTAGCACATAAGAATTGGTGTATGCTGTAAGGTTTTGGAATCACCAAAATGATAAGAAATTGACTCAATCCTGCTGAGAGTCACATGCACTGCACACAGAAATGTGTATATGGGACTACACACAAATGTTCGGCCAGAACATTTCACCTGTTTCTTGTCATATTTGGAATGTGAGGGCATTTGAAGAGGATTTTTTTTTTCAGGGGACATATTTACTATGATAATCTTTCAAACTAATATAATAAGAATGAGAAAGCTCACAAATTATTGTTCACCTTTCCCAGAACTCAATTTTCTCTTTAACTGGAAAACAGACAAAGTGATTGTCTCGCGCTCGTTTATGCTCCAGACACTGTACATGTAAATCATGAACATTCGACAGTTTTTATTCTCGAAGCCGAAACAGGATAAAGTTGTTAACACGTGATGCTCTCCTATTTCTTCAAACATACTAAACATGTCTGTAATGCAGTAAGTGGTCGTTTGTCTTGAGAAAGAAAATAGTACATACTATTGTCATGTCGGATAACGATTCTTCAGAAGGCAAATAGTTTTACATGCTCATGGAGAATTAGATTTTTGGCGTTTGGTTTTCACATGCATGATTATTACAAAATTCATCTTAATTTTCTTCTGATCTATACTGATCATTATTGATCTTTTTCTTCTTATGAAGCCACTTTATTTCAGTTGTAATAATGTAGATGGTATTTCCCATTTTTAACGATACGAATTTCATTGTATCCCGAAATAAATTATTACATTTTCATACTTCACAACGTCGCTTTATTGGAGCCAGAAGGACGTTAAACCTTATTATTTTTCATGGTGAATGCCCTTCTGCCTTTTAGCAGATGAAAGTCTGTTATAAGATATCATACTTTCTGCAAGTTCTATATATCGTTTATAGTGTATAGTACAAGGTATATAGTATACACTGTGCACATAGAATGTAATAAACATATACATCGAACCTAGCATTACCAACAGACCAATGCGAAAAATAACATTATCTATTTACCTCCCGTTTCTACAACGATATCCCAAAACATTCATATACATCTCCACACCCCTCTGCTTGATAAATGACCCCCAGGAAATATTAATTCTTATCCAGCTCAGCGGGAGGTGCATATTTGCGTCCGAGTAGACAATCCTTCCCCCTCTCATAAGGGGCTTCTTCAGGCACTTAGCTGGTTTCAAGAGGGCAACATATTTAATCTGAGCAAATACCAAAACATTTTAAAAAGGTATCTTCTCCCTTCTCACTCTCTCTGTCTCTGTCTCTCTCTCTCCTTTTTCTAGGACTCTCTCTCTCTCTCTCTCTCTCTCTCTCGCTCTTTCTCTCCTTTTGCCTTCCTCTTTCATTCCATCTCTCAAGTTGGCGCCCATTCTTTCTCCTTCTTCCTATCTTCTCCAACCTTCTTTCTCTTCACTCTCCTCCTTCCCTCCTTCATTCCTATTCCCACTCTTTCGAACTGTCTTTCTCTGTCCTCCTCTCTCTCTCTCTCTCTCTCTCTCTCTTTATCTCTTTTTTTTCTATGTTTGTGTCTCACTCTCTCAGTGTGTGTGTGTGTTTGTGCGTGTGTGACCTCCTCCCCCTCTCTCATTCTGTATCTATCTTACTTTGTTTTACTATTTGTTTGTTGCTATATTATTTTTTTTCTCTCTGTATCCTTACTCACTCTATTCGTGCCTTTTTGTCCGATAGGCTGCCATCAGCGCCAAAAGAATATGGAGAAGAAAATGGATTGTGAAGATTTAGGAAGTCCTAGTAACGCTTCATACCCGTTCAGCCCTACTCAACGGTATTTTCTTAAAACTTTCTGTCTTCTTGCATCTTTCTATTCACGAAAAGAGGTAGATATGTGACTGTCTCCATTTAGCGGAAAAGAGGAGTAATCCTGCGTAAACGAAGCCGAGCCAATTTGACGTAGACACACTCCTCTCTTCTTAAGTAGAGTCGCATGGGTAGGGGGTATTCTAAAACTGACAATGTTTCCAAACAAATCCCTGTTAAGATCGGTCCATCAAATCGGCAATTCCAAATTATTTCGCAACTGTAGGGACTCGAGACTACTTCTTTTAACGGGCGTCCGCACAATGATTTGAAACTAACCAGTATAAGGACTGAGAGAAACTACTAAGTGAGGTTACATGGGTCAAATCTACAAGAAAAAATGTAACATTAAAAAAAAAAAAAACTTATACCCTTCTTAGACACATAATCTATGGTTTTTCTGATTTAATGGGAACATTGAAACTTGTTAAGCTTCATGACTACAAAAAGACAGCCGAGATCATTCTCTGAAGAATGAAATCCCGACTTCTTTTGAAATACATGAACGTATTTGAAACTATGACAATTCAGGACTAAGCTAGGATATAGAGCTGGTACATGAATTAAATCCATAAGAGATAATGCTACTCATGTTTCTCTTTATTCCCTTCTTACAGGCATAATCTATGGTATTTCAGATTTTAATGGGGGAAAATGGCTACCTAGGCTTCACAACTCATAGCAAGACACCCTACATCTTTCTTTGGAGAACGAATGCTGACGCCTTTCGACCCACATGGAAGTATGTGAAACTATAAAATTTCAGGACTAAGCGAATTAAGATAATCATTATGCGCAGATACATGGATCAAAAATCTCCGAGAGATAACGTAACTAATATTTTTCACTTCATACCCCTCTTAGGCACGTTAGACACATAATCTATGTTATTCCAGATTTAATGGACAAGATGGTAACTTGTAAAGCTTCATGTCTACAAAAAGACACCCAGTATCGTTCTTTGAAGAACGCCTTTTAAAACACATAAAAGTATTTGAAGCTATTCCGGACGAAGCGGAAATAATAAGCGCAGATATACTGATCAAATCTACAAGAGATAATGTAACTTCCTTTTTTTCACTTTACACCCCTCCTAGACACATAATCTATGTTATTCCAGATTTAATGGACAAGATGGCAACTTGTCCAGCTTCATGACTAAAAAGAAGGCACCTTTATAGCTCATTTTTATGAAGCCTGAATCCTGACTTCTTTTGAAACACACCAAAGTGATCTAATTTCAATTGCCCTGTCTCGAGACACGTACACGTACGGCGCTTGGCCGTATTATAATACCATGTACATGATGTAGCTACTACGTTTAACGACAGACGAACTATTAAACGTGCGACCGTGTGTTATTCTAATTGGTGACTCGGGCTTGATCACGTGACATGATTTTAACACGCCATTCCAGGTGTGTGTCATCAAGGCCGTCATGCTAAATGGCTCACACATTAAGTAGTTCGGCATTAATTAAGATTTCGCCATGGGGTGAATGTTATCGCAGGTGAAGTGCAACGGTGTGATGCACAGAGTCAACGTATCTCAAAATACAGTACATGACTAAAATCACTCGTGAAATGCTTGGACAAAAAGGTATGATTACGTGCACGACAGCATTAGCTGATATAGGTCAATGTATTAATTAGGTACGTGTCATGTAAAATGTCTTCCTTTTTATGTTCCTGGATGCCTTATATATTGCAGCAATATTTCATTTAAAGGTGTGATTCAACATTTTACACGGCGGGGACAGTACATGTAAATTAATGCGAGCTTCTGAGGAGAAAACGTCCCTGACATAATTTTTCTTAAAAATTTACATATTTAGTAACTGAAAATAATAGAAATATAAAACAGAAAACAAAAATATATATGTATAGCGCAAGGAGCGTCATGCTTGACGAACCTATAAGCGCTCTATAAGAAGACACTATTATTATTATTATTATCATTATTTTAAAAAAAATTCCCATCAGCATTATTAGAATAATAAATTAACTAAAAGAGTAATTCCAAACGGAATCCCATACTATTGCCCCCACTGATCTTCAAAGTAATTCATTTTGGAATGACCTTTCGTCAGGTCTTTTCATCAGTTGAGTGAAAATGAAACGGAGAAAGATATAATCCATGACATATAACGTAATACATGTGTAAATTATTGTTTTCCCATAATTATAGATTAAAAAAAACACAAGAATGATACTGAAAGAAAGTGTGATGTTCAGTCTAAGGCACGATATGATAGCGCAAGTATATCTTTACATCATCATTCAAAATACATGCATTATCATTTGCCAAATGGGTGATTAGCACCTTTCCAACCTTTCCTTCAGGGTATGTCGAAGAATGAGCATTCTACGACGACGAGGTGGAGGTGTATGGAGAAAACTAATCAGCCGAATGAGCAAGAGTGTAATCAACTCTGGAATCCAAACTTGTCTGTGCGCCCTATAAAACATATCACAGTTCAAAACCATATACCGTATATTGATGGAATCTACGAATTATTTCTTGGTAGCTCACAGATCTACAGCAAACTATTATACAGACATAAGTTCGTTCTGTATGAATGCAGTACCGTGTTATAGTCCTTCCACATGCTGTACTAATTTTTTTTTTTTTAAATCATAGTGGTAACGAATAGATTGTGAAATCTGCTTATATTTTGCTGATGCAAACAGTCTATTCACTAAATGGTAAGAGATTAGTTTACAATATATCTTATACCATTTTTTTGGACAAAAGTTAATCTTGTCGACCAGAGTCTTGTTTGACATAGCAACAACTAATCACATGACCAGCATACCTGTGATTCAAACGGTTACTCTGATGGGGTTCTGTAAAGAAACACCAGTAAATTTGAATACATCGGTAAACTAGCCTATCCAAAATGAGAATCAGATAGAATACCTCAGCATACAATTCCAGAACCTATAGATGACCAAAGATATACCTTTAAGTAGAATTAATACCGTACAGAGCTAGACCTTTCAACGACCGCAAATAATTCATTTCATGAACGGGCATAAGATGAGCTACCGCCATTCATCGCCCTCGCAATTCATAATCACGAAAATGTTCTCCAACCATGTCTCAAAATGCCCCCAGGGCTGTAAAAATATGTCGAGAGCCCCACAAAAGCAGAATAGTGCTTCATCTCCCTCTCACTATACTCTCATCTACGGTTGCATGAATAGGCTGCCCCTCGGGCTCGAAAAAGAGCTAAATTTCAACTCCCCTAATAAAAGCAAATCTGGACTGATTTCTTCCCCGAGTTGCGAAGCGCTTCGTTGCAGAAACAACGGTCGTCGACAACAAAATTTAATTGATATTCCCCTTGCTGTTGTTATTAATCTGCAATTTCGCATTCACTCTTGCTTGAATTATACAATATTTTCATGCCCGGAAACTGTTTTGGAAGAACGTTTAAGAGTTGGCTGTGGGTTGCTAACTTATTACTGCCTATTTAAAGTTTATAGCATTTTGCTGTGTTTACGCCCTACAAGATATATTGGGGAACACTTTTAAAGACAATACTGACTATGACTACATATATATACGATTGCTATTGAATTAGATTCCTCGGATATTTCCGCACATGCACGGAATTTCAATCCTACCAAACTTTTTATTTAAATAATCTCATTCTATGGGTTGAAAAGATGTATCTATTTAGTTTCCTTGTTAGGATAGATTGCATTAACGCTTCATTGTAACTATCAAATTAGGGGAGAAATGCAGTCATACATATTAGTGATGAAGTAACTACCGTCTTCTTAATTGAGGATTTCATCAGAGGAACACGTTTCGTCCTTACACTTACTGAAAAATTGTGAGCATTGAAAAGTCGATAGCCCTACTTCTATTATTCTTCCTAAACATGCTAAATATATGTTTGGAATAGGCTCTCATCGGTTCGATTATTCAATATTTCAAAATGAATAACTTCACTTATTCAACATTTTGATAATGCAATGAAATGCAAACGTGCTTCCCTGAATCATTCAAAGTGTAAAGCTCAAGCACGGAATTAAATTCTTCATGTTTGATTTCACTGTGAATTATGTCTGCAATTCTAAAAAAACGTTTTCAAAAGTATTATATCAATTATTTTTCATCGATTTACAAATTGATACTACTATTTCAAAAGAAGAGAGAGAAAGAGAGAGAGAGAGAGAGAGAGAGAGAGAGAGAGAGAGAGAGAACCGACTTAAAATTGGGTCATGTCGTGTCCTAATAAAGGACATATTTCATCCTGATACTGTAATTTCGTAATTATCAAGCTACCTTGCGACTTTACGGATCGCTAGACATTGCACCTGCCCTGCCTGCGCATATCCTGCGAGAAAAAAAAAAAAAAAACAGTTTGTGCTTGACAAACCAGTAATAAATCAACCTTGCAAAAGCGAGCTGAAATTTGTAACAGACCTTGGCGAAAAAAAAAGCATAGGTAAAAAACACAATAAAACAAAATCGACAGCAGGAGAGGACGGGAAATGCGAAATGATGATGGGTAAGTTGGATTAAATCTCTTGTTCATGGTTTGGGGTGTTTGTTTATTTATTAATCTTTTCGAGAGCATGCACACACAAGCTCACTCTAGTAAGTGTCTTACTGTTGGGCAATGCCACCTGAGCTGTATAAAACAGAATGACAGACATGCAAACAGTATTCAAAATATGCGCCATGTAGCATATAATGACGGCAAACGGCTTTATAAATAGCGACATGGGAAAATAAAAGAAAGAGAGATAGAGAGAGGGGAAGAGAGAAAGAGAAAACATATACATGATGAAATACATAACAGGTAATTATTAACAACACATTGGGTGAATTCAAGTTCGGTGTTGAAAGCTGGTGTTGGTGTTGGGGCAAAACTAGCACCAGCCACAACGCCGAACCTGAAATGAAGCTGGTGCTGGGATTGACTTCACTAGGTGTTGAGCTATCAATAATGTGATTGGTATTATTTTTATAAACCCGAATTCGGTGTTGGGGCTAGAATCAGCAGCCCAATTCACGCTCTCAACACCAACACCAACACCAACACCGAACTTGAAATCTCCCATTACATGGATTAACCCATTGCAAACGGGAATCGAGTGGTCCCTATATTAAGCCTATGGGAATGAGATTATTCAGTAGTCAACGGGTTTAAATAATGTAGGGATACTAATTTAGACATCAAGAGTTGAGTATCAATATCATACAGATTTCAAAATAGGAAGTGACCGAAACAAGAAAAGCAGAATCGCGAATAAGAGTTTTATTGGTAACACAGGTGAAATAGGTGAAGTATATATTGGTTACTGTACCATCAATCATAACAATAATATGTTACAATGTATATACATTAATATAGACGACATAATCACATGTTGAGCATTAACTGGGATATGTTGGGGACAAGAAATTGTGATTGAAAAGGTTCAAGCCTGAAATATGGCAAAAGTTAGATTGAGAGTGCACGTCTCAGGAACTGAGCAAGACAAGCCATTTCCAGGAAACGAATATCTCATTTTATTTTCCAATATACATGACGCATTTTCGGTATTATGATTTTTTCAATGAGCATGACGAGCAGACATGTAGAAAAATAGGTTAATAAATGAACAGACATTCTAAAAAAGGGCGTCATAAAATACGCGACCAGGAAATGACAAGGCCAATTTAATACTCAACACGGGTTGACATGCAGGGGATGAATGTACATGCTTTTACCAGTATACAAGAATATATATATTTAAAAAAAAGATATATCATCAATTGATATGTCGGTGGGTATCCAAACTGCGAGAGACAATGCGTAATGGTAACTTTTTTGATTGATTATGTGAATGCAAATTGCACAGTGAACGATATAAGTCCTTGATCTTGGGACCCATTATCGTTGGTGCATGAAATGTCATTCTGTATTACCACACAATGCGCGTGAGGCTATAATACGAGAGTATATCATCTCTCATTTGGGGGCGAAAGATGCATTAGTCGAATGAAAGCCTATAAAGAACCAGTCACATTTCATACCCTACTTACACCGATGAGCCCGACTCCAGAGCAATAACAGACGGAACGAAAAGCTACATTATACCCTGATTTATTTTCCATAAGTTTTTTTTTATATTCTTTTCAATCATAAAGAAAATTGTACGTAATTTGTAACATTTCATACAATTCGACAAATCATCTTCGCGTAAATCTAACTGAAGTTTCACATTCCAAAACAATAATATAAATAAACTTTCATGTAAAATATATTTGCGAATGGAACTGCACATTTCTAGAAGAATAAGATTCATATATTCAAGTTACACATTTCATTACAGAAGCAAAATAATAAAAACAAAAATTACAATAGAAAATTTATTTTCACACAAACAAAACGCAAATAAAGTTTTACATTTCGTATGAAATTGCTTTAATAGTCTTTAAAAAAAGAATTGTCATTAGGTCCTATAACCAACTGGTAATTGAATTTTAACCATTTTTCACGACTTTTTTTTTTCATTTCCTTCAGAGAGAAAGAAGAATCAAATTTTAAAAAGAAAGAGGAAAGAGAAGAGAAGAAAAAAGAGGATAGGAAGAAAAAGAAATAGATAAGAGAACATATATCATCGCCGCCCCGCCCATCCCACAACAACACAAAAACAACAACAAGCAAACAAACATACAAAACAAAACAAAACCAAGGAAAAAAAAACAACAAACAAACAAACACAGAGCAAATGGCCAACTATCGGTTGGTTGTGGAGGTAGTTTGTAGCCGGTTTCGTGATATGATTGAGGTCTCACCGGCATAACGATAACAGTAAAATTATTGTTCCATTCAGAAAGCTATTGGACCCGAGGAAATCGGCGCCGGAGGCTGATTATGAATCGGTGAGCAACACCGATATCCAATACATTTTCTACATAGAACGATTTTATAGTTGTAGTTATCGTTGTCGTTATTGGTAATGTGGCCGGCCCTCAAAACAGAGTGGCTATATTACTCTCTCTCTCTCTCCCTAAATTTTTTTTTAAAAAGAGTAAATTTTCACTAAGTTTTCACTCCCCCGGGAGTCACGTCAGTGATCACTTGTTTAGGACTGCCAATATCGAGTGACTATCGAGTGGTCTCTGAAAGGAAAAGAGTGGAGTTTCACTCTCTTTTTACACTGTTTTCATACCCCCGGGGAGCGACGTCAGTGATCACTCGATTTTTTTTTAGAGAGTACTGGAATAAGCATGGGAAACAAGGTACTCTAAAACCATGAAAACTCTGAATCCAGTTATCTGTATGTCAACGAGAAGGTTAAGTTCTGGTAAAGGCAACACATGTGTTTCCTTCACAAATATGCATAATTATTTGGTGAGCATTCTCATTATATTTGGAGAAATATCATCGGGGCAACGTCACGTGGAAAGGACTGCTCCTGAAAGGAACTCATATTCCAGAATTTTAAAAACTCATATACCCATATATCTGTGTTGTGCATTTCATTGCATGTGAAAACATTCACTACTGCATGCTTTAAATATATATATTACCATCTGAAACCAACGACCGCGTATAAACTTGGTCCGCAATATAATATCATAAATCATCTAATACAAACAATAGTTGGAACGGCTGCATAATATTTCAATAAATGTTTAACCAAAGTTTTATACACATAAAAAAAAAAGAATAGAAAAAGTACTGAAATTAGACGTCTGGGTAACAAAATACCCTGAGCGGGACAATAAATGTAGCAGTGATTGATATGGAGAATACACTTTAAAAAAAAAAAATGAAATCTTAAAGAATAGAAATGAGGCTTCGGGACATTAAATAAAATGTATCGTCAAATTTTGCTGCATCTTGAGTGGAAGCACACATTTCCCCCTCAGGCAGGAATCACTCCATGCGTTCTACATGCAGCTGAAATCATGCACGCCGGCGTTGAAGTATTTAATCGAATATGATATTTTGGGATGCAAAACTGATCGACAGGTTTAGACCTTGGGGCCTAATTTAGGGATGCGTTGCACACTGATACCTTGGTGTAACACGGAGTTCGTGTGAAATTGATTCATAATTATGTTTTGACACAGCTGGTATCCATTGGTGCGGAGAAGGAGGAAGAGAAGGAGAGGTTTATGTTTTTTTAACGAAGAAGGATGAGCAAAAATGGGCGAGATATGAAATGAGATGGATATTGGTTCGGGGGGGGGGGGATAAAATGAGGAAATGATAGAGATATTTGGATTCAAGAGGAGCATATTACGTATCATAGTGCTTAATGGAGAGAAAGAGCGAAAGAGAGAGAGAGAGAGAGATAGAGGAGATGAGGTATTATGAAGTACATTGCATAATTATAGAATAAGAGGGGGATAGGGAGATGGAGTATGAGTGAGAGAGGCATTTAGTGAGAGAGAGGGATAGAGAGAGAGAGAGAAAGAAAGAGAGACAGAGAGAGAGAGGGGAGGAATATAAATTCATAGACAGAGACAGAATAAGAAAAATAATGGTAAGAAAAATAGATTAAAGGAGAGAGAAAGAGAGAGACAGAGAGAGAGAGAGGGGGGGAGGTGGAGAAAAAAGAAAGAAAGGGAAGAGAGAGAGAGAGAGAGAGAGAGAGAGAGAGAGATAAGCATCTTGCACTTTACACTGCCGACCATTCACATGGAATTGTCTCCTACCATACGTGTCTCTCCCCATGATACCAACTGCTCTTCTTCTTTGCTCGTCCCAAACTATCGTCTCCGGAATCCATTAGATGCTCCTACTTCTCTCGATCTCACCCCATTTCTAGTTTTCTATCTGGCATACCGACTCGTGTGTCCTCCCATGAACCGCGTTTGAAATTGATCCTAGCTTTTCACGTACCATACGTTTTTATAACATCCTAGCATTACATCCGGGGTTTTTTTTTCGTTCATCGTGTATCAAAGTAAAATCGGATAGATTTAGTAAAAAAAAGAAAAAAAGTCAGAATTGTGGTTTAACTCTTTCACTAATGAATTCTTTCATTCTTGTAGGCTTAAAACACGGATCACCTGGTTCCCTTAGACAACGGGTTAAGTGCTTGCTTTATCAAATCATGAAAATGCTTTAGCCGTTACGGCCATGCAAATACATAAACACCTACATACATTACATATATACATATTACATATCACTATTATCGATGGATCCAAACTGTTCACATATCATATTCCCATGTCTACTATAACTATTCAAGTTTCAAGGCTTTGTATATATTTTGATTTAACGGACATTGCTATTACTATTAATACAAATAAATAATATACTTTCAAAGAGTCCTTTACTACTTCGTGACTCCTTCCGGTCAGTATGAAAACAGTGGATCCTTCAACCAAACGCTAAATGATAAAATGTGATTTTTATAGACACTCTCCTTATTGTTAACCCATCAAGCCCTCTTAGGAAACAAAATGACATCTAACCACATAACAAGCTCAAGGAGCTTGGTATACGGCTATCGGGTGGTTCCCGTATTAAAACCTATATTATTGAGAAAATTCAGTATAGTCAACGGATTAAAGCCTTTAATGAATTTAGAAAAAAATCAGTAAAATTCCAATGGTTCAAGTGGCAATGGTTCAAAATCCCTATCATATCATAGTACAGCAATGCTGAAAGAAAATGTAAGACAATATACCGAATGTTGAATATACATCGTATTATTACTGGAAATCAATTGTAAACGATGAGATTTTTTGAAAGCAATTCTGGAGGACTGTAATTACTGGGATCGCATGGGTTAACGACATGAAAATACGTCAGGCATGACAGGCGACACCGGACACTTCTTTCCCGCCACCAAGTCCCGCCTATTTTCCTCACGGACGACTCTTCTTTTTCTGCAGCAGGCGACGCCCTTGTGAAACTCAATGAAAACAATGGGTCATCGCTTGACGAGATATGCTTTCATTACAACCGGTGATATTCTAATTAGAGAAAATGACTGTTTGGAATGGTTGAAATAACATTTCCCTTTAATTTGACGACAATGTCCTGTTTATCAATTGATCAGATAAATAGGCCAAAGTTCACTGTAGTGACATCAATTTTATCATCAACGTTACGTGTAACCTACATTAATCAAATATGTACGCTTTGCCTCGTAACTCCATGCATTAGTCATCATCTTTAATATATGATCCACATTATCTCTTCCCGGAATATTTAAACAACCCCTTCCATTTCTCTCAAACTTTATGTTTTAATAAGTTAATTTTAATTTTATGTTATGTATTATTAATTTTGTATTAATGTTATGTTATGTATTAATAATTTTGTAATCACTGTGATATTTATTGTACTATGGAGAGCGTACTAAATGCTAGTTATTATCATTATTATTATTATTATTATTATTATTATTATTATTATTATTATTATTATTACTACTACTACTACTACTACTACTACTATTACTACTACTACTACTACTACTACTACTACTACTACTACTACTACCATTAGTAGTAGTAGTAGCAGTAGTAGTAGTAGTAGTAGTAAATATATATCAAAAGAGTATTTATGGTACTTTAGGTGACACACGATTTCATTCCACTATTTAACATATAGAAACTTGTCAGCGGAAATAGGGCTAAGACTGACACATGTCAAACTGTCCGTTGTTAAATATTGACCAAAAACGCTAACAATAACAAGGCGTGAATGGAAATCATGAATGGAAAGTTAACAAAAAGTCACGATAGGGCCTTATATTTTCTTTTTTTCTCTCTCTCTCTGTGTATCATTCATCCCAGTGATGGCCATTTTTAGGGAATTTACACAAGGTGTTCGTTTGCAAAGGGAAATTTATCCGGAACTATATATACTGTCTAGAAAGTAAACAAAATTGAGAAAAGAACTTAAAACAACAAAATTAAACTATAAAGTATCGCAGGCGGATTCAATATCACTATAAGGGCAGCATAAAACATCTGAATAACTTTGACTTTGAATTTCTCGTAAATTGCAAGTACCTACAAGCCAATAATTAACATTGCGAGAATTACCATGCATACACTAGGATGACAGGAAAACCGTTGTATTAGAAGACTTAGATAAGATTCAAGATTCAGGCATGTTGAATCAGTATTGATCAATTTATGCTAAGGAATTAAAACATAGCAAATTTGGTTGTCAGTTTATTATTATTGCTTAAGTGAGAGGTAATATAATAATCATGATAGGCTTAATAAATATTAAACTATTTTGTAGCAATATGACATATGTCACGAGAGATATATAAATATGCACATACATGTAAAAGACAGAAAATATATTAAATAAAGGGTGAATTAGAAGAAAGAAAAATACCATAAGAAATAAAATCAAGAGAAAGAAATATCACAAGCAAAAACTAAATGAGTTATTACTGATCCATGTTCCGCAATATATCTGTAACATCCTCCATCATTGTATAGAAACATATACAAGAAATGATATATTTTCAAAATGTATTGTTTCACTTTGCCAGCGTGCTGGCGCAACTCGAGATATATTCAGTAGAATAAAGAGGGGAAGACGAAAATTAATGAAAAACAAAACAATAAATCTAATAGAAACTATGGCAATTCATAGATATCTAGAACAGATTAAATGAGGATACCAAGGGCTAGAACTGGATAAGGCACATTTACATATATATATATATATATATATATATATATATATATATATATATATATATATATAGTTCCAAGGAGAAATGGAAATAGCAAAGCCAAGAAGAAAAAGCTTTTAATAATGAAATAGGGTCAGGGAGACACCCCCACTTTATCTGTATCGCGTCAACATCTTGGGCGATATCAATATGCTTTAATCCAATCAATCCATTCAATTAAACTCCGCTGACCCTCCCGCTTCTCCAAACCACTTTACAATATTGCTACTCTATCACGGTCGGGCTTGGTGGACAGTAATGCTTTTTAAAGGGGAGACCCAGCCTTTTTTTTTTTCTTCTTCTTTTTATTTTTAGTTCTTTCTTCTGCATGACCTTTTTGTTATGAACAGTATTTTTTTTTCTCTCTCTCTAATTTTAACATTTGACATAATCTCACGATCATGAAATGATGATATTAATCCGAGTAGTCAATATTGGCAATTAGGCAATTAATACTGCAAACTGCGTCGAAGTTGGCGTGGATAGCGTTTAAGCAATAATATAAACGTTTTATGTTATTAAAGAGAATCTGTCAGAATCATTCTGATATCTGCAAACTGCACATTCACATTTTCCGCTGAGAATATACATTTTTAATTTCAAAATCCACTCTGCATTAAGGCATTTGAGAAGAATCAGATGTAAATGCTGAATCTGATTATTTCAGCTTATTTTCTATGATATCTTTATATACAAAACAGTAGCGAATCGACATTTCATACGTAATCAAATACAATTTTGAATCTTGTGTAACAGATTCATCCATCTTTCTCTCCCTTTTTGTGTTAATGCACACTGAACATGCTGAGATGAATAACGCGGTACAACTTCCCTTCAAATTCAAATGCATACAACCAAAACATTGTAAAATATAGGTCAATCTCAACGGTTCTCAACCTTGCTTGTTCCTTTGCTCCAAGGCGGCCCGTTTCATTACACGAGCCATATCTTCTTCCCATTATATTCCCAAAACAAAATCCGTGTATTCAGATTAGAGCTGTGTTCTCATCTCCCCCTCCCCCTATACTTCTTTTTTTTTTTTTTTTTTTTGTTATTCTACAGTCATACTTTGATGTTCAGTGATCAGTTCCAAAGGTGACATTCGACATGAGGATCATTATAATACAATTCTGATAGCCCCAAACAAATCCGTGTATTCAGATCCCTGCCTCATTTCTTCCTTGTTTCTTTTTTGTTTTTATTCCTGTTTGCATCAGTTGTTATTCTACAATCACGCTTTGATGACCATCAGTTTGACAGGTGACATTCTGCCGACCATGAATATCACAATATATATGCTTTCACTTGATGTTCCTATCATTCCGTTTATCCTCGGCCACTGTATAGGCATTCTCTCCCTCTTGTCGTATAGCCGCTTCAATTTCACGGTTTGCACGCAGTCGCCCATCCCACGCTCAATTTAGCGGGCACAATGATTGAAGGACTGCATCGTCCCGTTGCCATGGCAACGCCATTAAAGCCCGTCCGATATGTATTTTGTGTTGGATCGTCCTGCCTGTACTCCATTTTGTAAAGAGATAATCATGATCAAATAATAATTTGGTAATGATATTTGCTACTGATAATGTTTGATTTAATGTAAGCATTTGGAATCATCATTCCCGAAACGCATAATTCCCAGATTAAAGATAAAGTTCAGTTCTGGGCCCCGTTGCACAAAACTTGCGTTTGAACACAACTTGGGAAAATCAAACGCAACTTTCCTTTCAGCCAATCAGAAGTGCGCATTCAGGACTTGCATTTGATTTTTTTAAGAGTTGCGTTTAAACGCAACTCTTTGTGCAACGGGCCCCTGGTCATGAGAATGAATTGTGAAAGAAGCTGTCCCAAAGCAACTGGGAAAGGTTGATTGTATAGCACATAAGAATTGGTGTATGCTGTAACGTTTTAGAATCACCAAAATGATATAAGAAATTGACTCAATCCTGCTGAGAGTCACATGCACTGCACACAGAAATGTATATATGGGACTACACACAAAATGTTCGGCCCGATTCAGCTGTTTCTTGTCATATTTTGAATGTGAGGGCATTTGAAGAGCAATCCTTTTCAGGGAACATATCTACTATGATAATCTTCCAAACTAAAACTAAATAATAAGAATGAGAAAGCTCACAAATTATTTTTTACCTCTCCCAGAACTCAAGCTTCCCTTAATTAAGTAGCACACTATCAAAAAATAAATAAATGAAACATATTTTGTCCATCATTAATGGTTCAGTATGACAACGGCTAGATAACATTAAGTAGATAGGAATAAATATACGAACTTCTTATACGATTATACATTACCAGACAATACAATATCAATTAGTTAACAAATACTTAGAACCCTTTATACGAATCTGGAACAGCCTGTTGTTAGGGTTAATTATCACATGATATCTGTATTTATTTCGAAATGGAAAACAAAAAAGTTACACCTTCAGACAAAGGAAAATAAAATTATAATCGAGGCCTCTGCAGATTGAATTTCAAATGTATTTAAATATAATAACAATGCAGCTACATGTAATATGATATGACCACTTGAATTGCGCTAAAAACGAACACAAGTCATGTCGACCTTGTAGAGCCTGCTCCGCTCGAGTGAGTGAATGTTCTATTATTTAGAACATTTTGAATTAATGAGTTTCGACCTTAAAGTTTATATTTGCTACCAAGACTTAATATCGAGAGGCTTCGGCTTTTGCATATGAATTAGAGACATTCTAGCTCTTAAAAAAAAAATCACTGTAATGTCAGTTCTTGATTATGGTACATCTCTTTTCACCAAAATAGGTCTCTTCCCTGCTTTTGCAAATGATTACTGTCTTCGTTGCGCACGCACCTAAAGAATGGTGTCCTGCCATTTAATAATTGGAATGTTTGGGATAATGACTAACATCCGTCAACCAAGACGAGGCGAAAATTTCATGGCAAAACTTTTCCCAGTTCTTTCTGTTTATAAAAAAAAAAAAAAAAGAAAACAACTCGTGATCTCAAAAGCAAGAAAAAGTACAGGATTGCACGGCGCAATCTTAAATTGACGAAGAGAATTTCGGAGGAATACGGGAAGAGGCACTCACTAATTCCAGCAAGTCGCCAGAGGCTGAAGCTATCGATCAAGTTCGCCTAAATAAAATCAATCATTACGGTGGCTGCAAAGGCAAAAATTGCGCAGGAGAAGATTGCCGATATAAATAGTTTCTCCCTTCTTCTTCTCTCGTGTAATGACATTGACTGCTGTAAAAGTCGCAGAATAGAATTCGATTTCCCAACTGACCCCTAATCGAATCGAGGTCCGAAGGAAGAGCTGAATTTCAAAAGGCACTAAGTCCAGTTGGGTGATTCGGGTCAAATAACATAATCCACACCTAACCTTTAACCTTCCAGAGTTGTAAGCTTGAAATATATGAATAAAAATGAATCATTCTGTTCTTTTGTTTACGTTGTGTATGTATGTATGTAATATGAAAAGCATATTGATTTCTCTTTTAAAATTGAAATATCGTTCAAAATTTTGGCGCCTTTTGACACGTCTGAACAAAAGTGCTTTTCCTCATTTTGACGAAGTGAATAAAAACAGACCTATACCACGGATCGCTTTAGTTTTAGATGGATAAGGAATACAAGATAAACTGGGATACACTATTTGATACTCATGAGTAAACAATACACAACAATATTATATTTTAATTTTTGATACTAGTTCTTTACCATGTTTACCATGCGAAACACATGACTTACGAACATGTACAAATGTATAAGGTCAGAAGGCTCTAATAATAATTTATTGTAATATTATGAAGATTATTGATGATCATGACAGCGATGATCATAATTTTGTCATGGGGAGAAAGCTAAACCTACCTATGTTAGAACTTATTAAAACAAAGTTTACATAAATGTTTTTTGCAAATATTAATTTACAAAGGGAAATTATCCGGAAATATCCATTTTACAACAAATTAAAAAGAAAGAAAACATCTGTTTGAATTATATTTTTCGTTTCAATGGTAACGTGACATACAACAAATTCCTTCTCAATTCACTCCATCAACTCAGGATTTAAATTGGCATACTGAAACATTTTCGTTTACTGACTAGCTGCAGCAAGGTTATACCAATCAAATCGAATTTGTTTAGTTGTATTATTATATTACACTGTCACGACTGTGGGCAGTGCACGCATCTTTTACACTGTCCCTTAACTTCTCTTAACTAGCATCGTGTCAAAACAGAGGAGCGAGAATACGATTTAAAATAACAAATGCGAGAGTACCATCGATAAAAAGCTTTGAAATGCTGTGTTGTATAGTTCAATTCGATCTTTATAATATTTAATCTTAACGTTGACACACAAAAGTCAATAGAAAGTGGGATGCAGGGTAAAGACTGGTAGTATACTTTGCAACGAAATATTAAGATATGAAATCTTAAAAATCATACGGACAAAAAGGAGGAAAAATTAAAACGAATATACATGTAGCTCTGATGCAACTGCATTACCTTAACAGACTACACTGGACTCGTAAACTATCATTATTACCAAACTTATCATGTGGTCATATTGTTCAATTTAATACACATCCAAGAAGATTTTCAAATTATCTTATGATGATATGTCAGGCACTCCTAGATAACCATCCCATACATACTAAAGGGTAGTATTAGATGAGACAACTCGTGAATTAATTTCCGATCCCTCTCTAATTCTCTTTGCATCAATCGAACTCATAGATTGCTAAGCTCACGAGGCTAAAACGATAAGCGTCCTTGTGTATTTATTAGAGCAATATTGCACGATGATTGTTCCTTTCAACACCTAAAATTATATCTCAGTTCCGAGGGCCTTTTTTTTCAATTGAAATACTGCAATTTATTCGAATGGTGGCATGTTCGTTTGATGAGAAGTGTCCGCATCGCCGGTGGAATTGTTATTGCATCTATTCATTTGCAGGACGCAATATGGCATTTCGCTTTGGTCATCTGATCCAATTATACAACAAAAAAGTACAGTTAAAGCTCTGGCTTACCAATTACCAGCTTGGTCAAGATAATTGATATCCTAGATCTATTCAATATTTCATGAGAAATTAGCAGTGGTGTTATCAGGTAAACAAAGTAGAGAACCCCGAGTTTGGCATGCAGACACCAAGCTGTATATACAGTCATAAAAATGGGGATGGCTACGAGACGTCTAGCTATGATCATTATGATCAATTTCTTTGTGAATAACGGATAATAAACGACATCAATATTCATAAGAAATTATCCATATAGTAGAGTCAAGACAGGATATATAGAGCATTCACAATGAGGTTTCTCGTTCCAGTAGAAACCTAAAGTATATTTCATCGTTATAAGACTTGGGGTTAAGTAGAACTAGGTCGCCGAAATTGGGCCCTGAAAATGACGTGCACGTTATACAGAAAACTAATTTATAGCAGTGTTGAACTTATAGCTCTACCTATTACATCAATTCCCAAACTCGTTTTAAGACACAATAGCAAAACAAATTGAGCTTTAGAAAATTAATTGAAATATAAATCAGATGCATGAATACCCGTGGATAAAGTCTGTTTGCATGTACTCAGGTGACCTCCTCACCCGCGAGTAATAATGGAACCTTCCATTATGTAGTCCAGATGAAAGAAGCAAAAACCAAATTTAATTCTCATTTAATAGATAGAATACTACCAATCCGAATGTAATTGAGTTGTGGATCACTGAATCCCTTCATTTTTCGATGTGTTGACTGACTTTATTGAG
Organism: Heliocidaris tuberculata; assembly: GCA_025618425.1. Classification (NCBI taxonomy): domain Eukaryota; kingdom Metazoa; phylum Echinodermata; class Echinoidea; order Camarodonta; family Echinometridae; genus Heliocidaris; species Heliocidaris tuberculata. The sequence continues at coordinate 21,284,007 of CM046844.1, read as the reverse complement.
TTCATTTGCAGCAAATAATCCAAGATTTTTTAATGCAATTTCATGAAATGACAACCTTGACTAAACCCCATGACATAACGTGTGATACGATTTTGATCAGTGGGCACGCATGCAGGCCTTTCAACAGTAATTGATATCTTCGCAATTTCATGCCCCATATATCTTAATTGCTTTATGACATACATATGCTAGGCAGTTGATTGGCACGGAATCACTTTGGAAGAAACTATATAAATGATGAAATCAATCGTACATTGAAAACAAGATAAATAAGACAAAATATAGATAACAATACATTATCACAAGAAAGTAAAAAGTTTGTAAAAAAAAAATAATTATTAAAGCAAATTACGGCGGATTGAAGATTGACGCGTGTTCTCTCTACTTTTGCCGAACTGAATAAAAAGTACACATAAAAGAACGGACCAAATCTTCATGAAGAGGACTTGATAACATATATTATTTTCAGAAACCTAACAAAACTTTGAAAAAAAATAGACATGTTAGACAGTACCTGTAATTGAAAGTTTCATCAAAAGGTTGTCTAAATCATGGTCCGTTTAAATTCATAATTCGTAGATCCAATCAAACAAGTAGAATCGGAACAGTTAAAATATATAGGCACTACATTGTATATTGCCTTCTAGTTATGTGTTCACCAATGACGTACCGGTGAAATAGTGCTTTTACTTAAGAATGATGAATATTTCCTTCAATTTGTATTTGTGTTAATATCCTCTGTTTAGAACAAACAAGAAACAATATATATCTGATTTCATAGTTCCAACCATCTACACACTCGATGACGTCATCGTACAATGCCAAAGTTTACTTTTTAATTAAGTTTATGGAGTATGACGCGTGTTGCATGGACGGCAGTGATTAAGATTGAAATCAATATCATGGAACAATAAATTGATTGATTTATGTATGGACAGTACACTCTTGGTCAACAAGTGCCCGGGTTTGGCCGCGGCTATTGGTCAGCCCAAGCGGTGCCAACCGGCGACTGAAGCCCCGGTCTGTGATAAGGCCTAAAATACATATTGGTGCATTATGGATTAAAAGATTAAAATTTATAATGGTGAAGGAGACCAAGGAGAAGAGAGATAGCTTATTAGAGAGAGACACACACATACACACATACACACACGCACACGCACACACAAAGAGAGATAGGAAAAGTGAAATGGAGAGAGAGAGAGAGAGAGAGAGAGAGAGAGAGAGAGAGAGTTTTTAAGCTTGACGAGGCCTCTCTTTACAAGTAGTATATTTACAGGTAATTTTCGGTATGCAACTAAAAATACTTCCAAAATAATTTCCCATTTTTCCAATGTTAATACAGTTCGATCTTATTGTACAAGTTGGGCACTCCATTCTTCAGAATTATGTCAGTTTAAAGGAGAATGAAACCCTGGGGAAATATCCATTTTAATGAAAAGAGAGGATAGAGAGAAGCAATTTTTAAAAAGTTCCATCAAAATCGGTTACGAAATGAAAAAGTTATGAAAGTTTGAAAAGTCTCAATTTACTTTCCATGGCGATCCTCAAATTGGCAATGTTGCTTCGAAGTGATAGGTTTAGTAGTACAACTCTCAATATGTTTTGTACCCAAAATTTCACATTTTCTCCATTATCGCTAAATATGGTGCTTGTCTTTTTGTGAACTCAGCATATGTTGTGTCAAATACATTTTCCCATGATATATCTTGAGCTAAGGAGACAAGCTGCACCTTGAGAGATAATGGGGAAAATATGAAATTTTATGTACAAAACATATGGAGAGTTATACTACTGAACCTGTCACTTTGAAGCAACATTGCCAATTTGAGGATCGCCGTAGAAAGTAAATTGAGACTTTTCAAACTTTCATAACTTTCTTATTCCGTAACCGATTTTGATTGAACTTTTTAAAATTGCTTCTCTCTATCCTCTCTTTTCATTAAAATGGATTCCCCCACCCCTATGGTTTCATTCTCCTTACACTTGTGCTTGCTATAGTCGTTGAAAATAGTTTGCCCGATACAAGTGCACTACAACCGAATGGAAAATATCATAAGGAAATATAGAGATCATTGACCACGTGACCTCACATGCCCGTTGTTGTTGACCTCGAATATTACACCTAAATAGCGTCAATATTGAAAATCAAATGAAACGCCATTAATAATACATGCGTAATTGATATTGAACTACAATCGCACAAGATATCTTACAACCATTGTTCTAAATAATTCATAGAACGTACACGTTTGAAACATCTATGAAGCACTTTTGAAGACGAAATATTATATGTTGCGTTTCTAACAGTCGGAGGATTATTATTAGGAAGGCTTCCAACGAGAGCTTATAAGCATACAGTCACGACAGTAGCCAGAAAGAGCTTCATCGGTTTCATTGGCGTAGATATTGACGCAGCAATCAAAATGGCGCCTCTCGCGCAACAGGCATAATTGGCGGAGGGCCATAAGGGCGATAACGCATTACTTTTCAATAGATAATGCCCTTCTGGTTCTCGCGGACGTTATGAAAATACTGAGATGAAAACGAAGCAATCAATTATCTTTACAATATAGACTCGCCCTGGAAAGCATGAATTAATTGCATCCATTATTGTCCATGCGGCCAGGGGATTCAAGACAGAACAATGCTTCGACTCATTATTGGTATTTGCTCAAAAGATTTTCGTTCAGGCGGAATTTCTTTTAGATAGATATGACGTCATCGATGTAAACAAACAAAAAGCAAATTAATTATGTGGAAAGTGGCTGGCAATATAAGTGAGAGAAGATGCAAAGCTTGAGAAGACGATATCAATGATACACCATTTGCTTGAGGTTGAATATTCAGCTTAAAGATGAAGTTGACTTTTGTTCATGACATTGAATTGTGAAAGAAACTGTCTCAAAGCAATCGGGAAAGGTTGATTATATAGCGCATAAGAATTAGTGTATGCTGTAAGGTTTTGGAATCACCAAAATGATAAGAAATCGACCGTTCCTGCTGAGATTCATATGAACTGCACACCGAAATATGTATACGGGACTACACAGAAATGTTCGGCTGTTTCTTGTCATATTTTGAATCTGAGGGCATTTGAAGAGCAATCCATTTCAGGGGACATATTATCTACTATGATAATCTTCCAAACTAACATTAATAAGAATGAGAAAGCTCACAAATTATTTTTTACCTTTCCCAGAACTAAACCTTCCCTTTATTGTCATTTACTTCCTGGAGGAAAGAAATCCCAAAGTGTTGAAACAAATTTAATACATATTCTTCAATAACAATAGATACATGGTCTCATAAATTAATGAAACTCGGAGTTCATACATCTTCTATATATCCATGGCATAGAATTCACAGGCATTGTGCAAATTATTTCAAAACTTATCAATGATTAACCGAAACAAACTTTCAATCAATCAATTTGACTAACACACTGTACGGTATCAAAGCAAAAAAAAACCAACAAAAAAAAAAACCCCCAAAAACCAAAAAAAAAAACAACAACAACAAACCAAAACACAACATTGACACACATCAAATGTCCCATGTGGACATGCCAAATCTATAAATCTTATCAACAATATAAATTGAAAAACCTTACAGTGTTCGTTGTACAATTTATCCTAGCTCTTCGAGTCAATTTTGCAGGGATTTTAAGCAAGAATCGAAAAATAGAAAGATTCTTCGACTTTTGACCTTGCACTTTTTAAAAATTCAGAACGAAGAACGAGCGCAGAATGAAAAATGATCGTTTCATCGCAACTATGATATACTACCATTTTGTGGATGAGTTCAACGACACTCTCTTATGATCATAGCTTTTACATTCCAAGGTAAACGGGCGAAAAAGGCAATGTGATTGACAACTTTGTCAATTTACTTTGAATAGACGGTTTTAGTGGGTATGGAACGGGGCATTCCCAATTATCATACGCAAGAAAAATGCTTTGCCGCGGTGCAGGAGTGAAAAGAAAACGTATAACCAAATGCACCAATATCATAATATAATATCCAAATAGGGCTACTATTTTTTTTTCACAAAAGGGCGGTAATTTCCTAACTATTTCTTCCACATCTGCTTTAAGCAGGATTACGATAGGAAATTATTAGAAATAAACTGTAAGGTTCTGGTTTCGCTACCTGCTTATCGATGCATCCATTTTTTTGTTTTAAAAAAGATAGCTCATCATAATATGTGACCGTATACAAGAGGCAGATAGAATGGCGGTACCAGAATTTAAATACGGTAAAGGAAGGGTAAGATAGGAACCAGAAGAATTTTCGGGATAAAAGTACAATGCTGTTCGGACAACAATCCCCTGGATAACTAACTCCTGGCAACGACCCCCAGAGGACAATTACCCTCCAGGACAATTAGTTTCCAGGACAGTTACCCCCAGGACTTGCCACCCCCCCCCCCCTTTTGCGCCGCCACTGACTACATACAATTCAAAAATGTGTTATACATGTACTTTAGGTATATGGGTTGGGTATATTGCAATCATGAACGTTCAATAAGTTTGGTTTGAATTAAGAATTTATCTACCTTCATTACAAGAACTCAATGTTACCTTTAACTGTGTAAAGACTGAGATAAAAAGAGAGAAGGAAAAAAATGCATGAATGAATTTTCATTAACCGAGTAAACATCATCTGTCACCCATCCATAACACTGAAAGCCATGTGAAAAATTGAATGCCCGAGTTATCCATTTTCTGTATACATTTCCATTCACAATGTGATGGATTTTGTGGCGATAAAAGGGAGCAATCCACGTCGAACCCTAGCATTTCATCAAATAACTATTAATCCACCAGACGTCTCATTCAATTTGATAGTAAGACTATCACAGGCTCAGTAGTTTATTTACGTCATCAATACTGCCAATAAACATGTTTTCAATTTCTTCCTCCGAGTCAGTAGAATACACATGATGCTTCACCATGTTCACAGACCCAGTGCCTCCCAAAACTATGTAAGATAATATCTGATAGAATGAAAATTTGAAAATATGTATCTTGATAATTATATATGTAATAGTAATAACCAGGGGCTGATCCAGGATTTCGTAAAAGGGGGAGGGCACAAATCTCAGATTTAAAAAAGAAAAGAAAAAGGTTATCAGTTCAAAAAAGATGTGGGGGGGGGGGCACAATGTACACTTTTTTCAAAAGGGGGGGGGGGGCACGGGCCGGAGGAGCCCCCCACACCCTAAATATGTTAATATCTGGCCCACTGGTAATAATAACAATAATAATATTTAATCATGTTATGACCCCGCTGCTTTATAGCCCTGCTATCATGATAAGGCGCTCAAGCATTCAAAGAGTTTCTTCCTACCGGGTACCCACTTACTACACCTGGGTGGAGAGAGGCAAATGTAGATTAAGAGAGAGATTATCAGCGGCGCGGCAGTGATTCGAACCCCGTAATGTGTGCTTTCAACTATGAGGGACTAAGATACTCGACCACGACACTATGTTCATATACAAATTACATATGTATAATCTTTTGATCTGTATGGCTGGACTGCTCCAAAGAGGAGTGGAGAATGTGCACTGTAATATGCAGAATCGCAACTGAATCCAGTGACCGTGGTAATAATGTTGTAAGCGCTTTGGTCGGTTACATTGTATCTGGTAAGGAACTATACAAGAAACAGCTATATTATCATTCTTATTAATATCAGAAAACCAAGCACCTTTTTCGTATTTTATGAGACTCGACATCAGTAAACTGACTCAAAACGAGTAAATTGGCGCGAACATTTTGTCATAAACTTGACGACAATAAAGCAGCCCGGTCACTTCAGGCTAAACAATAATAAATAATGACGATGAGGTAATATATTGGCCGACATATTTTTTTGTGAAAGATCTTTTCATATTAAAATGGCCGGAGGTAATACATGATATAATAAATGAATAGTAAATGGTGCTGTTCTTTCCTCTGTTCCAGCTGATGCATTTTTTTTCTCCCCACCAATAAATGGCCGGAAGGTTGTCATAATATTAGAATTTCATCACTTTAAATGTCACAATATTACCAGATGCACTTTTTTCATCCTATCTAACGCAGAGGTATGGTGGATAGGAAGCGCGTGTACGTGGCAAAACAAGAGGGAAATTGCCACCAGCGTGTTTTGCCATTTTTGTGATCAAGACAGAATATATTCAAGAGCATCGCGACTTCAAGACGAATCGCATCAACACAATTAGATTAAATTTTGAGGAAAACTGTCTTTGGGAATTTCTAATAAGCCGGATTGCGCTATCCATGCTGCTTGTGAATTGAGTAATACAAACCGGGCCTGTGGTGAATCTATTCATCTATACTTAAGAATCAACCGTCCGTGAATATCAGGTATTAAATTATAAAGAATATTTTTTCAAATAAAAAAAAATGTTTGAAATTAGCCGGAGGCATAATAATTTTCATAATTATTGTCGTTTAACTATGAATGCGCCATTGCTATAAAAGTTGTATCACAGTTTCCATATACTATGTATCGCGCGTCGAGGTAAACAATACTCCCTTCCCTCACACCCTAAATGCTTTATTCACCAATGATAACTTCAGTAAACCGCTAAAACTGCATGCTCGATCTTTCTCCAGCATCCATTGTTGTGATATACCCCCCCCCCCCCCCACACACACACACACAAATCACCATGCATCATTCATGCATGAACATATTTTCACAAAATGCATACTTGAATCAATTACTAAGCACCCACGGTTGCGATTTATTAATCATATCACAACGGCTAAAGTCAACTCGCTGGCAACATCATGCCATGGTCTGTCCAAGGCCCGGCGAATTAATTGCCCCTAATCGTTATTGAATATAATTGCTCGAGGTCTGCCCAACAAACACCCATCTCCCAAGTACATCTCTTTAAAAAAAAAAAATCCTCTCTCCCTTTCCGATTTCCAACATCCTCTTCTCATCTTCGCTCATACACCAGGGCTAATTCCATCGACCACTATCAGGCTTGACTTGAGAAAACAAATATGCGCCTAAGGAATGCAAATAGAGTTATCGAGACTTCATCCTCCGCGTTCTCGCGTCCCTTTTCAATCTCCATTCCCCCATCATTCCTTACATTTTGTCTCCTCCGTCCATTCGTCTTTACAAGTCAATTATATTCTCTTGCAACCGGAATTGAATTTGAGAAAACCTGGAGGGGATTGAAAGCGACATTGATGTCCTTTCTGTGGATAATAATCACTTGTTCATGTTGTTTATTTTGAACAGATTTCAGTTTTGATTTTAAGGGGATGCATATGACATTATTAGTGTTCTTAATGGGGATGATAATCACTTGTCCATGTTATTTACAGTATTGAACTAATATTTTGAATAGATTTCAGTTTTTATTTTAAGGGGATGCATATGACATTATTAGTGTTCTTAATGGGGATGATAATCACTTGTCCATGTTATTTACAGTACTTGAATTAATATTTTGAATAGATTTTAGTTTTTATTTTAAGGTGATGCATATGACATTATATTAGTGTTCTTAATGGGGATGATTATCACTTGTTCATGTTATTTATTGTACTTGAATTTAATATTTTGAATATATTTCAGTTTCTTTAATTTCTAGGGGATGCATATGACATTATTAGTGTTCTTAATGGGGATAATAATCACTTGTTCATATTATTTATTGTACTTGGATGAATATTTTGAATAGATTTCAGTTTTTATTTTAAGGGGATGCATAATGAGATTATTAGTGTTCTTAATGGGGATAATAATTAATCACTTGTTCATGTTATTTATTGTACTTGGATCAATATTTTGAATATATTTCAGTTTTTATTTCAAGGAATATGCATATGACATTATCATAGAGTCCTTAATAGGGATAATAATCACTTGTTCATGTCAGTGATTGTGCTTGAATAAATATTTTGATTATATTCCATTTTGTATTGTACTTCGACAATTATACGCATCAAATTGAATTTGAGATTACATGAAGAGGAAGAATACAACATTGTTGTCTTTGAAGGAAACAATCCCTTGTTTATGTTATTGATTGTACTTGAATAAATAATTTGAATAGATCTCATTTTATACTAAAAACAAACAAAAAAAAAAAAAAAAAAATCATATTCACCAAAGGGAAGTATTTGAATATCAGCAATAATGACATTCAACTATATATAATTCAAATATTGATTATGATATAAAAATGATTTTACACAAGTGTATATTCAGTATTTAAATCATATGGGTTAATTGCAGACGTCTAATCGGGAGAAATACTACGTCAAAGTATATTAAAAGTGGAAAATAATTAACATCAGAGAAAAGAACTTATGGAAGTGAACTGTAAAAAATAAATGGTCTCGAACGTTCCCCTTTTGTTTTTGTTTTTTTTTCTTTCTCTGTCATGCTTGAGAATCTATTATATTTCGCTAGCTTGACATTTTTTGAGGGTTTTTCAAATAATCCCTCTTTAAAAATATTCATTTCACTTTTAGTCTGCCATTACATTAATGTGCTGACCACAAACAATTTGTGTTTTCCACGTAAATCGGGTCCCGACAGACCTCAAATACCACACTTAACACCGATACCATTTTCTTGTGGTATACCATCCAATATGTGGCTTGCAATGTGAAAGAAACTTCCACAAAAAGGTCGTGTTTTTACACGGTGCTACGGCAGATACGGTCCCGCGGCGAACTTGGTCCGGGAAACAAAATCGCCGGGAGTACGTCGTAACGGTCACTGGCGTACTGGTGGGGGGGGGGGGGGGCTTGGGGTGCTGCAGCACCAAAAAAAGGGGGAAAGAAAAGAAAGGAGAAGGAAAGAAAGAAAAGGAAGGAGGAAAAGAAAGAAAGAAAGAAAGAAAGAAAGAAAGAAGATAGATCAACAGAAAGACGTCCACTTTATATATACCTGGCTAGGAAAAATGTATTTTTCTAACTACAGTAGTACGACTTTTAGAATGTATAACTGGCTGGATTTTCTTATAGTATCTCCCCTTCCCTATGCATCTTTTGCATGCAAGATATATTTGTTTATCCCAAATTTCTTATTATAGGAGTGGAACTTTCCTCTTATACCCAAACTAGTCCCTTTACAGTAGGCTTTCACACTATCGTGAATTTCTTTCGAAAGTGAGGAAAGTAAATAATGAATTAATGGTACAGCACATTTTGCTTAGAACGCAAACTTTCACTATTCAAAATAGAAAATCCTCTCACTCTGTCGCTCCGTTCCCTGGCTTAATACACTTAAACTTAAATCACAAATAATCTATAAACAGGTATTACATAGGCAGAAAGGAATCGTCCCATGAAATTGAAAGTCGCAAAAAAAGTAAATAATGACGATATAAGAACTATACAATGCAAATTGTAACTCAATCGAAAGTAACAAAAGCTTCGTATTTCTATTCGTGCATCACTAACGTTGCGGAAAAGTCCCTGGCGGATGTATGTTCGAGAGAGATAAAATTAATTTGTGGAGGAATGTTTTATCATTGCAGAATAAAAGGTTACTTGGGCGAAAAGGAAAGATGCTCTATCATGTATATTGGAATAAAATGTATCCGTATATCTTTTCATAAAAAACTTATTGGACATAAAATTCCATATTTACGAACTATTATGTATTTACGGTATGATGATCTTCAAATAATAATAATAATAATAATAATAATAATAATAATAATTATAGTAATAATAATAAAAAAAATAATAATAATAATACTAATAATAATAAAAATAATAATAATAATAATACTAATAATAACAAAAATAATAATAATGATAATAAATGTAACTTATATAGCGCCAAATCCACTCTGTGGCGTGCTCAAGGCGCATGTATAGAAATTAATTAAGAATTAAACAGAAATGTTTTAACATAATTTTTAAAAGAATCAGATTTTAAAAGAATCAAATTTTTAAAAGAATCAGATGTTATGCACTTTTAGGAAGGATGAAGTATAATTGAAATGAAATATATCCGTGAAATTATTGAACGGGTAATAGCTAAAAACTCATAAACTGTGTGGTCAAGTAACTTGGGAGAACGGCATGTCTTAAATTGTATCTTTTCATTAAAAAACTTATTTGTAATGATTTCCATGTTTTACGAGCTATTTTGTAATTAGGGTATTGTGGTCTTCACATAAACCACATTAAAAAGGATGAAGGTTTAAGTGTTTGTCAGTATTTTGTACCATGTTTATACACCGAATCAAGAGCTCGTATCATAATACGAGAAGAATGACACACAACGCCGTTATCATGATTCAGACCATTCATTAGCATTAATTTCACTGAATGCATTCAAACGTCTCCTTTAAAAGTAAAATCTCCACTTCCCATTCTAAGATTGTCAAGCTGCTCTGCGCGCAATTTCCAGATAAAAGGGCATCGGCGATATAGGACAATACCCTGGATAACAGATAATCCTCCTAAACGACGGGGTATCAGCCTCAAAAGACTGTTCAAAATAAAAAACGGTTCAAAATCTCGTATCCTTTTATCGCACGAGGCAGAGTCAGGGAGACACTCCAGGTATCTCCTCCGGCGTTTCGGATGTACAGATATAGCAATCCAGCGCTCAGTGAAGCCGCCGAGAATACTTTCACTGAAGTCTGATCGCGGAACTGAAAAGTAAGATGACCCACGGCGCAATATATATATTTTTTTGTCGGGGGAAAGAAAAAAAAAACCGTGCAAGTGTTCAATTCAGATGTTTTTCCCTATTCATCACTTGATGTGATTCAGATATTGTTTTCCCTTCATGAGAAAACGGGAGAGGGGTGGAGAGATGGAGAGAGAGAGAGAGGGAGAGAGAGAGAGAGAGAGAGAGAGAGAGAGAGAGAGAGTATGAACATCAACTTGCCATCATCTCATTTTACATCTACACCTCCAGCGTACAATTCATTTTTTTTTTCATTCCGAAAGTAAAATATGATATTTACATTTCAATCCCCATATGCAAGTTAACAAAAATGTGTATGCATGTTGACCTGTATATTACTATTATTCAGCCCTCTTTGAATGTAAATAATTGCCAAAGATTTTATTTATGAACCTGAGCAATCCCTTATTTTACAATGAACGAACGACAGCCTAACATGTATACAGGCCTAGATAAAAGTGGAGGATGTATGGATGATTATCAGACCCATTTTTGAAAATGAAAAATGCAATATTTGAACTCAGATTATGAGAATAAGGCCATTCCGTTATATACTTTCAATATTGTTATGGCTACGGTCACATTTTCATGGTAAACAAAACTGTCATTTCAAATTAAATCATCCTGTGCACTCTCTATCACAGTGTACTTACACATTACAGTTTCTACTTGAAGAGAGAGAGAGAGAGAGAGAGAGAGAGAGAGGGGGATAGAGAGGAGAGAGCGACAGAGGGGAAGGGGGCGACAGAGGAACAGAGGGACAGAAAGAGATGGAGAGAGGGGAGAGAAGGGTGGACATGTTGGAGAGGTGGAGCTAAAGAGAAAGAGAAAAAGAGAGAGGTATAGAAAGGTGGGGGAGGGATAGAGAAAGAGCAAAAGAGAGAGAGAGAGAAAGAGAGGAAAGGAAAGAGAAGGAAAGAAAGAGAGAGAGAGAGAGAGTACTGTTCAGAGGTGAGATTGCAGTGTCTTTTAGATGTGATCAAACATCCGCACACATCCACCATGTCCACAACAAACTGCATTTCCGAACCTACATTGGCGGCAAGCTGAAGAAAACCCCAAAATCGAAATCGTCTGCATAGAGCTTGTGTCGCACAGGGCATACGTCACACCCACAACGCTTTGTGATGGAAATTTTCGCTTTTGATCCCTTTGTTAACCAAAATATTGATTTTAGATTCTGATGTTGGGTACAATGCACCTCCTCTTTTTTCTGGAGGTGACACAACAGTACTCAAGTCACCTGGCTGCATTGATCACATCGCGGTTTGAGGTGATATTAAAAAAGGGGTTTAAAACCAACAGGCCATTGTGAGTTAATATATTGTAGGATCATTCAGAAGAAATTAAGCAGCAAATATTTAAAACCGCACTATTATGTAGGTAAAATCACAGAGCTATGGCATGGATGAATGTGAGGGTATATTATTATCAAGTATATGATATGCTTAATTTAAGAAATGATCCTATTGAATATTTTCACTTCTCTAATGGGGAACTTATTCACGTTGTGGTCAACGTCCAATGTAACTGAATTATACTGTACGCTATTCTAAATATAGTGCCAATTTTATCCTTCTCTAAAATATTCATAACTAAATGTATTTTTTAAAGGCCCATAGTTACATAGTACTTTATCAAATGGGGAATAGTTAACCAAACTGTGATCCATTTCAAATCATACAGTGCACAAGTCCATAAAGAGGAAAGGCATGCTATAGATCAATATTTAAATGATTTATCGTTTTTGTAAATTATTTTGATTCAGACAGGACCTTACGCTATCGACACTACAGCTCGAAATACAGATGGAAATATTCGTTTATGAAATTGACAATGTAAACCTTCAATATCACATTACTTGTGTGTATAATAGGCGTTTATTCCCTGCCCTCGGCTCGATGTTCCAATAGAGACAATTTAGATAGACAGCGCTTCTGATCATACCGTTTCGATCAATCTAGTACACATGGATGCATCATCTGCGCTTTCCGCATCAGCAGTATCAAATATTTACCATTTTGTTCAGAATATAAAGATATGATCAGTTGGTAAGAGATTAAATAAAAAAAGATGTACTATCAACATACATGGCAACCGCACAACCGATTGTGAAATGCTATAACAAATGAGAAGAGCTATTAGTGATAAGAGCGCAGCTTGGTATGCACGTACATCAGTGTAGCCAGCTTTTCACTGGGGGCGGGGTAGCCTAAGCGCTTGTGCAGAAAAAAAAATATATAAAGAAACAATAGGCTCAAATTTGCGAACATACCGACAAGCGTGCCGACAAAATCTAGAAAAAATCCATTACTGGGGAGGATATAATTTCCTTCGGCATCCCCCTTTTCTTAGACTAGGTCAATTATATAGTACATTTTTGTTCCATCACTAATGTTTGTTCAATCAAAGATCAATGGGATGGGAGTTTTGATTTGGATGAGGCGTTTCATTCAAAGCTCTCTCCCTCGACCTGGGTGTAGTCAACAGTGAGATGTATATACCCCTTGAAATACAATATATATATTTGAAAAATAGCAGTTGTTGAAGCTAAATCCATAATGATAATAATTTACCAACACTTCTATAGACACTCCTTTACTACAAAAAAAAAATATTATCGGCACCATTATTATCATTATAATAATTATCAGTATCAACATATACATTTGCTTGATCATTTGGAAAATTCAAAGCGCGCTATGAATAAGGCCCGCTGGAATTTTCAACACAATGCGCCGTAACATAATTAAATTTGGATTGCGACATCCACTATGTAAAGCTCTTTTGGCACAAAATATGCATGTCATATTGATATCTCCTCAGGTCATATTGCCGTCGCGATGTATTAGAAATACATGTGCGCTGAACATTATACGTCAAACATCATCAGTAAAATGACTAGCACGTGGAAAGCTCCTTAATGTATACCTAACTCGAGACTGGGAAACTCGTTTCATTCCCCTTTTCCTCACGACAGCGTACTTGCTTTATGATTAGGTATTCCGTGCATGTATAGGCATTATTCCGGGAACAGATTTCCATTTTACACTTGTGGTGACGTCTGTTGACACATTTCAAACTCATAATCTCTTACTGACGATGATTAATTAGAAGGCATTCATTATTATGGCATAATGTTTGCAATATCATAAGTTTTTGTCGTCAAAACTTCATGATCAAGGATATGTTGTTTTTTACATCAGCAAATTAGCCTGAACACTTTCGGGTAAACGTCATATCCTATAATGATACAGGCCTTCATGAATTGCAGATATATATGATACGTCATGATTTGCTCTTACTTCAGTTACGCAATTTTTGTGCTGTGTAATAACGCAATATGAATAGTATATTAGTATTATACGTATTTATATATAATAAAATCTGTTAAAATCACCAATAGTGTTTGAAAGTGGTTATCAAGACATCTATTTTTAGCTTTTAAGTAAGAGTATATCCGTCTTCTGTGTATAAATATCAGGATGATATAACCAGGATATTTCAACAGCATGTGTAATAATCATTCTATATTATTAAAGATAAATCAGATCAACTCAAATCATATTACACATGCTTGAAAAATAGCATCGATGTGGTTGTGAAGAGACTCTGACCTTTTGAACCGACAATTATTTCTCGAGTGTGTGCATGTCACAATCAGCTGTTATATAGCCGGCATACTTTTTAATTCATAACACACAAAAATATCAATGCGTTTATTCAATTTCAGATGGAAATTCTTGAAACTTACCCCAGTCATATCTACAGTCGTCACAAATGGAAGTGTCTGGGAATTGGTGGCAAATGGAGCAAGGGACACACTTATTCACGTCTGTATCGAAGAGTTCCCCCTGGGGACAGGCCTTCCTCCTCTTACCCCTCGCCAGACCGTGAAATGACGATATGGTGAGGACCAAGACAATATAGACCAAGTAAGATGCCATGACGGTGGTGGTGGTGATGGTGGTGGTGGTGGAAAAACGTAAGATAACAAAATCCTGTTAATGTAGCTTGGATGTTATTCGCATGATGTGGGTTTTAATGGGAGGACAGTGTCGGGTACCGTCACAGCAGAGTCCGGCGATGGCGAGGCACCCGGTTGCGTAATACCTGCATTGGTTCTGGTTTTGGTTTGGGGGTTTTTATTTCCAGGGGGAAGATGGTTACGTCGAGCAAAGACTTAAAAAGACGTTAACCGTATAAGCTGAGAGTTGCAGCAAGCTCCTTGATTGCAGTCACGGCTTCATCCGTTGATCCAGATCCGCTTCTCAGTCATTCAATTTGCAAACTTGCATCTGGGGTAGAATATTGCAGGTATGGTGCGTTGGCAAAAAGGTGAAGGAGCCTCGCCTGGCAGTATGTATTCTTGATTAAAGTTATCAGGGCGACGCGGAAACTGAAATTGAGTCACTTATTCTATTGAATCAATTTTCGGGCACTAGCTCAAGTCTTCGTTTGTCGAATCATGGCGAGGTGAATTGGTTTTAATCCGTGGTATATTTGCGTCCGAGTATAGATGCTGGCGTGGAGATGGAGAGAGGGAGAGAGAGATGCCTGGGTTTTGTGTTTGGTCGGTTGATTAGCAAGACTGGCTTGCAGGGCGGATGCAAAGCGAGATGGCTGGGTCTGGCGTATCATCAGATCAAATAACGCCCAGGTAATGGCGAGGGAATGCAGAGGGCCGATCCACTACAAGCGATGTCAAGAGTATCATCTGCAACATGCATGTCAGATGTTTTAAAGCCCGACGACTGATATTGTTTCCTTGCCTTCTTCCCAGCGATAAGGGTACCAACCTCTCGATAACTCGGTGTCCAGTATCCAATACTCGGCGCTCTAAGTAGCTATTGCCAAAGCAGCGCCCCTCTCAAGTAACGATTCTTTTGCATATATCACCTCCCGATACCCTCAGAAAAGTCGATGGCCTTTTTGACCAGGTTATCATGTACTATATTCCTCTTTCCTTTTCAACACAACTCTGTATTACAGGGTGAAGTTTCTCGTGCTGTTTTGGTACGATTGCCAATCAATATTACTATCCTTGACAGAGAGGAATCGAAGGCGTTAGGGAAGATGGCAGACAATGGAAGGTGTCAAAGAAACCGATCTGGAGCCGAGTCGAGAGAAAAGCCAGAATGTATGTCGTCTTGATAATGGACTTCCTTAACCTTCAACGGAGGTAGCTCGGACAAGAATAACACTGCTTCCTAAAAAAAAAAAATACTGATCAGCTGCTAGACAGGCAGCGCAGGAATCATATCGCGACATGTGTATCGAACATTATAACTAAATTATTATACCACCACCGACAATAACCGTGTTCCTCAGCTCGTCACTTGTGCACCGCTCCGCGCGTGCTGCGTACTCAACGTAAAGTGAGCGAACTCGTCTTATGTTGATAGTAA
Source organism: Heliocidaris tuberculata (assembly GCA_025618425.1). Classification (NCBI taxonomy): domain Eukaryota; kingdom Metazoa; phylum Echinodermata; class Echinoidea; order Camarodonta; family Echinometridae; genus Heliocidaris; species Heliocidaris tuberculata. Next base: position 21,267,906 of record CM046844.1, on the reverse strand, counting down.
TATAACGGTATTTTCGTGGCGCACCGTACCGGTGTAGTATATGACTAGGTAAGGTATAACAATAGGCGGGGAACGTTAAGCCACCCATTCTTGACTTGTCCTCGTTAAAAATAGGTGCCCCCACGTGAAGGTTTCGCTCCACATAGCAAGGCGGTCATCGGATTTCTAAAGATATAGCCTTAAGAATCAATTTATGTCTATTCACTGAGCTCATCGTGTTTGTATCTTTTGTACGCCTCTCTCGAAGATCTCGTTAAAAAGGCGGAGTATTAGGAGAGAGCAAGGATGTCCAAAAAAGTTTTTTTTGAGTAACAATTGAATCTCGCGATAAACATTGTTCTTTTGAAATAAAGTTTTTATTAACGGTATTTTAAAATATACATTTTGAATTGAAAAGATGTTTGGCTCTACAGAATCGGAAATTACATATGGTAAATAATTCTATTATATTATACATTTACATATCTTATATCACATTTTTACCCTTTTAGGCCAAACTTTAGTTCATTTTATATATTTTATTATATTATTATATTTTTTCCCCAATATTTTTCCCTCCACAGGGATTTTACTGATTTTCAGGAGCAACAAATTAACAAACATATTCAAGGTAAATCACATTTATAATGTAAATACATAATACAATAGTAATTCAAAATAATTCAAAATGCAAATGTTTCTTGAACTGTCGGGTTGACAAAAGACAAACATATTTTCAATAGTGCATTAATGGAATCCATGAAGAAAAATCGAAACAATATTATTATATATTACATTTATGTATTATATAATCACTTATTCAAATAAAAAAATTAAACATACGAACATAATATGAACATAATGTGTAATCACAGTTTCAGAGATTGAACAGATATTATATATCTCTTTTTTCTTGCATTATGATTAGTTATAATGTCTATATTACCTTATCATTCTCTTTAGTTATAATAATGTTACATATCGCACACTAGCAAGGAGGGGTAGGGTTCCAATCACTGTTTAACAAAGAAGTCTTTATTTAAAGTATATCCCTGGCCAAAATGAAAGCTATTGCTTAATTCTTTTTTTCAAAAGATGTGCACATTCAAGAGAATAATAATTGACCAGCTACAACTGAAAAAAATATTGACCGATATACAAAAATTGTCTTGCAGTATGATAGCAACAAATGTTTTAATCAAGATTTTCATGCTATTTGACAGGTTTATGTTCTTACTTTTGATTTGTGTATATTTGTTAGGTTTTAAGAGATAAAGAATACAAGACGGAAAGTCTATCCTATCTCGTTAAAAACCTTCGTGATTTCTTAAGAAGAAGACGAAGAAGAAGAAGACAAAACAGCAAAGATATAAATCACTTTCACGAAAAAAAAAAGTTATTAAAAAGGTATTGGATTGGGGCGTTAACGTACAGAGAGTTAATGGGGGACGGAGAGAGAAAACTTTTTAATGATAAACATAGAAGGAAAGAGAAGTAGGAAGTTGAGGCAAGATTGATGAAGGGAGTAATCGGTATGTAAAAGAGAGAGACAGAGAGAGACAGAGAGAGATAGAGAGAGTGAGAGAGATAGAGAGATTGAGTGAGAGAGAGAGAGAGAGAGAGATTGAGAGAGATAGAGAGAGAGAGAGAGAGAATGATACTGAAAAGGGAATATTAGAAGTATAATTAAAGTGCTACTGACAACATGGAGAAGGAAGAAGGAAAGAGCGAACGAGAGAGAAATAAGAAAGAGAAAGAGAAAGAGAGTGGTATATTGGAAACATAAAAAGTTATATTACCAAAGGATCAACAAAATCAAGCTTTAGTTGTTACAAAAATAAATCATGAAGGTTTAAATTGCTGGTGTCGTGGAGTGTCCAAAATACGTGATAAATTATAATGCGCAATACTCTGACGTAGATGGTAACAATAGTTCGCGCCGTAAAACGATGGTGTGTACACTCTATAAAGAACGCCGGAATCGAATAGGTGATAAAGGTGATATGAAAATATGAAGTTATTTGTATGAAATCCATAAAGAATAGTCTGTGTAGGGTAGTTTCTCAAATGAAAACAAACCCTCAGTGGGGTATAAGGGACGCCGGAGCCGGAAAAAAAGGGGATAAAAGCAGTATATGGGAATCAAATCTCTATATATGAAATCCATAAATAATAGTTTGTTTGGCGGTAGTCTCTATAATGAAAACAAATCCTCAAGAGATGTTCGCACAGGTAGCCTAAAAAATACCTCTAGAACATTCGTAATCTGAAGCGCGATCATTATAAACGCACGTGCTCTTCGAAGTACTTTGCTTAACGAAATGAACGGACCTTATTCTGTTAGGAGCCAGAAGGGCGTTAACGCACATCATACTACAGAGTGTTAACGCCCTTCTTGCTCTCATTGTTTATTTTAAAAAAAGAGAGCGAGAGAAAGAGAGAAGGAGAGAGAGAGAGAGCAAGGGGGCGGACAAAATGTGTTAATCCACCTTAAAGGTGTCCGGAGGCTACGATCTCCCCGGGCTATTGGCGGCGTTAGAATCCCCACCACCCTCGCAGGTATATAGTAGCAGCAGCGATATATAGGTAAAAGCTTTTAATGGGCGAGCATTGCGAACATCTTGTAGACGTGTTAATAGGCGAGCAACTCCACATCGTATTTCGGTTTACTGCTGCAAATATATAGGGCTGTACTGTAATGTGTAGTATTCTTCACATTGCTCTTATCGAATATTGATTGCTCAGCCAAAAATGCTGGAAAATTATTTAAGTTTACAATATTGAAAGTTCGAAAAACAAAACAAAAATTCTATTAGAAAATTCAATTAGAAACGAAATTGTTATTTTTGTCCATATTTTTTTCTTCCAACATTCCTTGTATTCATTTAAAAAAAAGGAAATACACATGCAAATATTAATCACAACATGGCTGAATTTTGAAGCAAAACAATCATCAGTAACTGAGAATAATCATTTAGTTATCCCTTTTTCTTACTTCAACTTGCATTTATACGAAATGTAGGGGGACATAAAAGAAAATGCCAAGAACGAACCTCCCTCTATCTCCTCGAAACAAAATATTACACTCTGCATCTAGTTTTTTGTTGTTGTTACGTGCTCTTCATGGTACATTCAATCGATTTTTCTATAATACATTTATCTTTGATTGGTAATCGCAACATCTATGTGTTTCCTTTTACAAGTGCCCCATTTTTATGACAAATTTGCTCTCAGCCAATCAGATTCAAGGATTTCAGTAGCTTATAACAAATATCGTAACTTTTTATTGATAACAAGTTTTTATGAAACAGGGCCCTGATCTGTACTCTGCATGCATTACCCTCAAAATCACCGTCATCCAAATCAACTTCTTTCACCATTGTCGACACAATTATTGTTATCGTCATCTCTGTTGTCGACATCATAGACGTAATCGTAGGCAATTAAAACCAGAGCAAAACAACAGCAAAGTCCTGACTCAGACGGCGACCGGTAATAATAGTCAGAGGCCATAATCATACCTCCCTAATGATTTCAATTATTAGCCATCATCTAAGGTCACGTGATCCTGCATCAATATTCCATTGAAGGGGCACTGAGGCATGTTATAGTGTGCAAACACCCCTTTCTAAAGAAGGAAAAAATGTGTGATGATGGAAAAACCACACTCCCCAACGGCAAAGTCGGCTAGATTGAAACAGAGACCCTGTGATATGGGATTGCGTACTGAGAGGAAGAGGGCCCGACAAGCTAAACAAACATTACAAAATAATAATTAGAAAAAAAGTCATCAGGAATTTCTGTGACAACCAAATTCATCAACAACAACAAAACATAGGGGAAAACAAACACGACAACAACAACAACAATAAATAGAGGAAAACAAACACAACAACAACAACAACAACAAACAAACAAGCAAATACACACAAAACAAAAAGTGGCTATCACATGTTTAATGTGACTTGTGGGGGACTGGAGGCACAATTAGAAGGAACATTTGTTGGCATTTATTACGTAATATATGCCTGATTGTTTTTCCCCCACGTGTCCCCCGTGCCCCCACTTGGGTCCGCAACTATTTTTGAATACACACAGTCATTGAAGCCGGATGACTGAGTGTTTATCAAATGAATAATTGATTCGAATGAAGAAAGAAAAAAATAGGTGAGGCTTCATTTAATCTAAATTGACTTTGAATGTGTTTTTCATCAAGAGAGTACCCCCGGATAATAATTCCGAGGATGCATTAATTGAGTTTCGAGGCGTTTCCGATCGGGACCTCAATGAATTCCCTCGCCATGCTCGCTGATGCTGGGAGGATGTGCTAATATTCCTTTTCCGATATCAGTATGAGATACGCACATGGGGCATGTCTCATATGACACGTTTTAATAGACTGGTAATTAACACTGTGGACCCTCATCCGAATAGAATTGGCCCTCCACTGCCAATATAATACGTTGAGAGCCATAAGGGCGTTTATTCTGTGTTGAAGAGCATGCGTTAATGTCCTCCTGGCTCTCAACATTTGATACGATCATAATATAAAGTTTCTATTATCATAAAGCAGACTTTTCTTTTCCACAGGGACAGTCATGTAAAAAACAGACCACGAGATGGCGAGCTATAACAAGCATCGCCACGCCTTTCCTTATTGTGTTTTTTGTGCCCCCCCCCCTTCCTCTATCCTTTGTCTCATTTCCTTTCCATCTCTTTTCTTCTCTCGATTTTTTTTCTCTATTTGTTTTTTCAAACATCACTCACTATCTCTCTCTCTCTCTCTCCATCTCTCTCTCTCTCTCTCTCTCTCTCGCTCTCTCTCTCTCTCTATATATATGAGGGGGTTTTCCCCCCTCGAATTTTCACTTTATTCATCTCAGCTGTGTTCTCATTCTGTTGATTTGCAATCATTAGATTTTTTTTCTATCTCTCGCCCGTCTTCCATCCCCTGTCTGTTTGTTTTGTTCTTGTTGGTTTTTACACTCTCATTACTGAAACAAAGATATTCTAGGGTTGTTTTCCTGTAGTTTCTTTTATCCGCCTTCACTTATAATATCCTTCATTTCTTGGCCCAATCTTCCTCTTTAATTATCGGAAAAAGCACCTGGCGATATTTCCTTTAAGTATGTCTTCATTTTCCCTTAATCTCTATACATAAGCTTTACCTTTACTCTGCTTTTTATTTAGGCTCCCCGTAGTTTACATTTTACTTGTCGTATCTATATCCTGTGAAGCTTACTGTACATTTACTGTTAATTTATGCAATAAATTGTATCCGTATTGAAGTACTGTTTCGTCATCGACTTTTCAGCATGTATGAATTATAGATAATGAGGTCTAGGAAGTGAAAGTGGTATGTACAAATAAACTTCCACCGATCGAGAAAGAGAGAGAGAGAGAGAGAGAGAGAGAGAGGAGTAAGAAAGAAAGAAAATGCGAGAGGAAAGTAAAAGGAAAAGAGAACGAGAAAGACAGAACAACAGGAATGTAGGTGAGAGAGGAAAAGAAAGAGGAAGAGAGAGCGACAGAGAGAGAGAGAGAGGCAGACAGACAGACAGACAGACTGAGAGATCGGAAACAAGGCGAAAGAGGCACATAATTAGAGGTTCATATCTACAGTAGAAAGGAAAATAACAGTTTCAGTGTGTCGGCAGGAGGATGTCATCTCTTTCTATGTCAGTCACGGCGGTCATACGAAAAAGAAGAATGATCATAATAATAATAATAATAATAATTTTACAACAACTACTACTACTACTACTGCTACTACTACTACTACTACTACTACTACTATACTACTACTACTACTACTACTACTACTACTACTACTACTACTACTACTACTATTCTACTACTACTACTACTACTGCTACTACTACTACTACTACTACTACTACTACTACTACTACTATACTGCTACTACTACTACTACTACTACTACTACTACTACTACTACTACTACTACTACTACTACTACTACTACTACTACTACTACTACTACTACTTCTTCTACTACTACTACTACTACTACTACTAACTACTACTACTACTACTACTACTACTACTACTACTACTACTACTACTACTACTACTACTACTAACTACTACTACTACTACTACTACTACTACTACTACTACTACTACTACTACTACTACTACTATACTACTACTAATAATTTTGTTTAACCTTGAAAGCCTCATCAATATTGTTCTTCCGGAGGACCCTTCAAATTGTTTTTACCCGGCAACGCCAGGTCCCCTTTTACACCTGGGTCGAGAGGGACAAATGTGGGTAAAACATCTTGTCCAAGGATGTAAGCACCCAGCGAGGATAGAGCCCAGGACCTCTCGTATGAGAGTCATGAGCCTTCACCAGTATACCACAGAGGCAATGAAAAACAAATGAATGTTTAGAAGAAAAAAAAAGGGGAAGTAAAAATAACTACCACAGAGGAATTCGTAGGATAACTAAGACATTTGAAAGGATAAATGAAAATTAGGAACAGAAGACTGTTTGAATTTCAATGAATTTTATCTTGCCTTGTGCAATTACATCCATTTTTTAAATCATAATAATTCTCCGGGCTTGGGGATTATTCCTTTTTTTTCAGTTTTATGATGTATTGTCTAGCATGATTAAGTATAAGACAGGGTAAGAAGCTCATGACGTCATTCATGTATTTTCTTTCGTTCTCTGGAGGGATCGTTCAAGGGAAGGATATGTAAATAATGATGCGTTATGGATCTTTTCCCCTTTATAATCAAAGCACCATTTTGCATTACGTATTGAACAAAAAAACAAACCCAAAAAATAATAAAATAAGGAAAAGATGCTCAAAGGATGGAAGAAAAAATACTATATTATTGGGGTCAAATGTAAATTCGTAACTTTTGTGAAAATTTTACTAGACGAATCAGGAAGAAAACGTCGCACTTGAAGAGGGAATTTTACCAGGATTAATTGAATTAAGTAAACATTAACGAAATATATTCCTAGAATGATGTTTTGAGAATATCAGAAAAGGGTTGATAATAGATTTTTCTGAAAACTTATTTTGGTATGTGATAAAGCATTTGCAGCAGGTTCTTTTGCTTAGTGTAAACGTTCCTTCTTTCAAAGACAATCCTTTTTTTTTTCCATAACGAATACTGCCTCGTGACTATGATATGAACTTCACGTACTTGTTAAAAGGTCGGGTAAATATTGTAATAAGATGTTCCAAATGGATTCTTCCCTCCTTTTACGAGCGAAGATTACCCGACTCAATCATAATCTCACAGTTTATTTCTTGCCACACCATAACATGTTCCGTCAGCTGCTCCGGAGTATGTGGGCAATGCCGTGACAAAAATCCACGAGATGACAGATATTTGGAATAGAGGCAGGGGGATCAGCGAAATACTCTTCTTATTATGCACGTTGAGACTACGGGCAAAATGGTAAAGAAATACAAGTAGTAAAGAGAATCATGTCCAGATTTGGCAAAGTATAGAAAGTTCAAAGGGAATTATCATATTCTTTTTTTTTTCAAAGCAATCCCACCCCCCCCCCCCATTTTTCCCGAGGGGGTAGAAGTCATCCTGGGGGTAAATTTTGTCCTAGGGTAGTTATCTCAAGGTAACTACCTCGTCCGGATGGTATATAGTACAAGGTATTTTCTCAGGAATGATAGTCCGATCATGAACCTACTAGAGTATTAGGTCCATGTAGTTGTCTGTCCGGGGTTGTAGTCCGTGGGTAGTCGTCGAGGTAGATGTCAAGGAGTGTAGCTGTCCGGGTGTTGTCGTCCGTGGATATTTGTCTGTGATAGAGAAGTTTCCAACCTTAGTCACTTTCTTTCTTTCCTGTTAGGCAACATCAGACATTTCTTATTCTCACTCATTCCCTTGTTTTTGTTGTTGTTGATGTTTTGTTTTTTGTTTGTTTGTTTGTTTGTTTTTTTTTTGGGGGGGGTGGTACTCCTGCAGGTCTGCTTCAATTGGTGACAAGTTAATTTCGCTAACTCGAATGTCTAAATGAGGAGAGAAAAATAGAGCCATAGGTCACGTGTGTCACAATTTCGTGTGACTTAATACAGATATATTCCATCTCTCTCTTTCTCTCTCTCTTTCTCTCTCTCTCTCTCTCTTTCTCTCTCCCTCTCTCTCTCTCTTGGAAAGAGACTTATCCAGCCTTTAATGGGCCTAGTTCTCTTCTTGGGAAACATCTAGATGAAGCAAAGACACACGACTCCAGCTCTGTAATAGTCACCCTTCTCATTTTCTTTCCTCATTTCCCGAAAATGAAAGCAGCTTCGGCAGTATATATCTGAAGTACCGTGCAAAAAACTGGCAACAGACAGCAGCACCCGGTAAAGTTGCAATCATGCCTAATTTTCCCGCGCAAGAATTGATGAGCAGAAATTGGAGGGTGATTTCTCACTTAGCCAGCCGGAATTCATCTTTAGTGACAACACTCACCGGCCCGTGATGAAAAACAGAGGAAAAATGCAGACATAGGAAGAATGTGGTTCCGCTATTAGTAAGCAGGGACCTGCCGACTGGGAATAGGTATTCAGGAGTTCTTACCCCCAAGACCCCCCCCCCCCAACAAAAAAAGAAAGAAATAAATAAAATAAAATAAAATAAAAAAAATAAATAAAAAAAATAAAAATAAAAATAAAAAAATAAAAATAAATAAAAATAGATTTAAAAAAAATAATAAATGAATAAATAAAATAAAAATTAAAAAAAAAAAATGAAAAAAAAAAAAAATTTAATAAAAAATTAAAAAAAAAAAATAAATAGATTAAAAGTGAAAAATAAAATAAGATAAAATTAATGAAAATAAATAAATCAATATAAATTAAAAATTAAATAAATAATGGTGATAATAATAAGAAGAATATCAACAATATTTTTAATGAATAAATAAAAAGAATATAAAAAGTAAAATAAACAACAACAACAACAAACAAAAACAAAACAAGGAAGGAGATGTTGAGTATAGATATAGAAAACTGATAATAATCGGGTGCCACTGAAATCACATAAGCTATTTCGTCATATTGTGAAATATTTTTTTAAAATCTCTCTAACAGTACTATCGGCATGACAAACTCATTGGTCATTTAGAAAAAAAAAATCAATTGTCTTTTTCTGCTCATTCTGGCCTTTTCATGAAGAATGTTTGATTGCAGTTTTCCTAATCATTTGAATCCCTTGGCACACATGATACAAAGCTAATGAAAAACTTGCCATACATCGAGAAGGAGAGAGTTTTGAAAATGCGAAGAAGGGCATTTCGCGGAAACACTGAGAGGCAGACACTTCGGCTCAGCACATCACAACTTGACAGAGTCAAATTGGCCATAAAGATGTTCAGACTACTTGTGTTGAAATCATTGAAGGACCATTTGTACATTGCAGTTCCAGTTATGTCAATCACTCCCACACGTATGGATAGTATAGGCATATGAAATCCTATTTGTTATATCAAACAGATTTTATTAAATGTATTTCTTAAAGATTCATCAACGTGTATGTGGTAATATCTTAAATCTATTACAAACGAATATCGATATAGCGTCCTGGCTTAACATATTTTGATGACAAATACAAGGCCAATTATTATCTTATTCCATTTCGTTTTATCTTAAATGTTTGTTGTTCCTGAATTCAATTTTTTTTTTCTCAATCCATCTTGCTTGATAATTTCTGAAATAATAAGTTGATTCCTGTATTAATTAAGGTATTACAATTCCCACTCACGTTTATTGTAGGTGGAAGGGGAAAACTAAAACTTCAAAAACTCAACCAATATGAACTCAAACAGAATCCAAAGAAAAGACAAAATAAAATAAAATACTTAATGTATTTAACGATTCATGTAATTGTAAAATTAATGGGTTATGGTGAAATACACATTTAACAGGTTTAATCAAAGGAACTCACTCGCCCCTTCCAATAATGTACCACGTCTGCTGTATATACCATGGTGTACAAATATAAACCTTAGTTCGCGGATATGTTATATGATGCTACAGACTTCATGTAAACTGATGGGATGGAGGGATGAAAGAAAAGTAGGATGAACCCAGCCTCACCCCTGCTCATCAAATTCAGGTACATAACTTGGGCATCGCGACGCTTAACTAGATAGAACAGGTGAAAAATGATTCATTTCGACAGCCGAAAGGGAGCGGCAGAGAGTTATGAAAGCATATTGCATTATTTTCTATTGAGTTGGCGTTGCCTTATTGCAAAAATGTGTCATTTTTAGGAATGCGGTGTGGAGAGATGAACTGTAGGCCCTATCTTTACATATGATAATATGAACAAGTATATCGTGCATAATGAATATAGATTGTAAAGGATTCGTTTTGATCATGTTGATTAGTATTATTTTGATGTTGAATGTAACTGGCGTCGCTAAGATCTTTGTTGTTGTTGTTGTTGTTGTTGTTGAGCAGATTATGTACATTTTTCTCAAATAATTAATCTGATGGGTTTTATTCCTGAATACAGCCAGCAAGTAACTTACTAAACTCAGTTCACAACTGACTATTGACTCAGTGAATTAATAACCACACACATGCTTCATTGTGTGATGCATTTTCTGGTGTACTATTTATGGTATTTTCCTTGAATATCATATTTTGTGATGACTTTCTGTAACACACGATGGCACCGACATCCTAGTCTATTTTTACAATTTAGATTTAGTCTTTTGGACCAGCATCAGTTCGAAGTAGCATAATCCCCAAATTGTAATGAGTGCACAGTGGCGACAGTGAAAGTCACTTTCTCATTCTTCTTATTAAAGGCATAAAAAGACGACCTCTTCCATAGATGTAAACCTTACATTTATATGAACCTCAAATTTGCAAAATGGAGATCTGAGTCTAGAAATTCGCCCAATTACTAGTCATTTTTTTACAATAAATTTCAAGAAATTGGATGGTGATTTCCGGTTTTCAACTGACCTACAATTTTTCACGAAAGGTGACAACGATAAAGCTTTACTTATAAGGTTGATGAACTACTGGCGGCTATGGAAGGGGAGGGGGGGGGGGGGTTAAACCGGCTCCTGCCCGTTTAAAAACCAAATGTGGGATACTTTAAGAACAGAAAAGAAAAATGTGCTAGCAACCCCCCCCTTTTTTTTCCAGTTTGTGACCCCAAGGCAACTAAAAAAAAATCTGATAACCTTTTTGTTTCCTTTTCTTTTTTCTTTCTTTCTTTTCTTTTTTTTTTTTTGCTTGACAGATTTTTTTTTTATTATTTTTTTTATTTTGCCCCCTTTTCTCAAAAACCTGGATCCGCCCCCCTGGAAAGGGGGATTCTTTTTATTCCAACAACAATCAAACCCAGAAAAATGCTACATTTCCTAAAACTGTTTTCGGAAAGCAGCTGTATATAGGCAATACATTCTGTAACTTTTCAAAAAACAAACAAACAAACAAACAAAATCATGTCGCAATAAATTGAGAAAAATCGCAATAATTATATACGGGCTTCTCACGTCATAACAGCAAACTTTGGAAAATACTTTGTCGAGCTTTTAAAAAACGAACAACATTATTTGCTGATAAAGGAAGAGAAATAGAGAATTCGGGGGCAATGCGTGATACTTGAATCTTTCTTCATTACCTTGTAATGCATTCTGAATGAGTAACCTTATGCACTTATGTCTTAAAAGATACATTTACAAAGCTTGTTAAACGGAAGCCGATGCTGAGATGTAAGCAGCAAAGAGTGTGGAGAGATTATGTTGCAGACAGCTATGCATTAAATACCATTCTGAAGAAGCCGATGAACAGCTAGCATTTCATTACGTTATATTGATTATAACATGTTACGGCATTAGTAATTTTCATGAAATCCATGAAATTTCAATACAAACTGAAAATTATATAGATTTAATTAAAAAGATATAATTTTTTTTTGTAATAAAATTTCATGACATTTATCACTTTATAGCCTTGGATGAACTTTAAAAAGAAACTTGATGGAAAAGTTTCTCTGTCCATTCATCGTGTGCTACTATCATCCAATTCGTTATTTTCATTAAGCTAAACTGAATAAGAATTAATATTGATGTCAAATTGCCCCTTTTCTCTTTATTGTACAAACATGTCATATCTTCAAATTGAAAACAGAAGGGAAAAATTAAACAATAATTCATTTAAAGAAATAAGGATATTTCATTTTTACTCTCAGATGTGAATAAAATCAAGGCCACTGAAATGTGTCTTCAAAACGTATAAAAGATCTTCTTGCTCGGCCGAGGTAATTATCTGGGATGCTAATTGATGCTCTACGGGATAAAGACGTTCTAATCTTTCGCGGGACCCCGGAATGGGTTCGAGTACGTCATCGCTGAGCCAACAAAGAGGTATTCATTGCAGAGGGCTAGGTTACAGGGCTTTGCATCTAGGGGCCGTTCTGGCGCCCAACGCGCGTGAACCTGCATCGCACAGCTCTATAGTACTCCGACATAATTATGCTCCGGCGACGACTGTTGTTTCGGGTTTTTGTTTCGTCCGAGATACAGCTTATGGTTAGGGTTGCGACTGGGTTTGAATTTAGGGTCAGAATTAGGGTTAGGTATAGTAAGTGTTTGGTCAAGGGTTGACGTTTCGATTCGGTATGTGTAGGATTTTAGTCGCAGGAGCATTTGTGGTCGGAGCATGTGTCGTACAACACACAGATCTGTCCGGGGGCAAGTTCCATATCGCCGACAACGATAACGATAACTGTAACAAACAAACAAACAAACAATCGGTCTGCTGAAGTTTATATTATATTTGCATCTAGTTTATATCATCTTTGCATCTAGGGGCCGTTCTGGCGCCCAACGGACGCTGAACCTGCATCGCACAGATCTAGTGCTCCGACTATAATTATGCTCCTGCGACGACTGTTGCGGGGTTTTATTTGCTCATATCACCCCCTCTCTGAAATCACTTCACTGGTTGCAAGTCAGAGATCGCATCATTTTCAAAATTTTACTTCTTGTTTTCCATTGTGTCAAGGGTTCTGCTCCTCATTATAATGTAAGTCTAGTTCGTAAATACATTCTTGTCAGATCTTTTTATGTTCATCCAACTCTGGTTCTCTTGTTGTTCCAAAATGCATATGCAAAAACATTGGGGGGGGGGGGGGGTTGGCGAGCTTTTGCCCGCGCTGGTCCTGCTCTATGGAATAACCTACCTGTAGTTATTAGGAGTTGCGATTCTCCAGATTCATTCAAAAGCTGTCTAAAAACTTACTTGTTCAATGCTTTCCATTGATAATTACATTCTCCTCTTGTATTTCTACTCTCTTATTCCCTTACTTCTTTATTTTACACTGTGCCTAGAGCACTCTACAGAGTGGATTAGGCGCATTATAAATCATATGTATTATTATTATTATTATTATTATTATTATTATTATTATTATTATTATTATTATTATTATTATTATTATTATTATTATTATTATTATTATCATCATTATTATTATTATTATTATTATTATTATTATTATTATTATTATTATTATTATTATTATTATCTTCATCATTATTATTATTATCATGATTATTATTATATTATAAAAGCTACTGGATATCGATGCTGCTCACCAACTGATGAGCCTTTGACACCAATTTTTATCTGATGCAATATCTTTTCTAGATTATCTTTAGAAGACCAATTTTATAGTTACAGTATTATCTTTCTCGTTCTCGTTGATGTTGGACGGACCGACCGGCCCCTATCTCGGTTGGGTCTGGCATGGTTCAGGAACATGTCTGAGATGCTCAGCTTGGAATGATTAGAGTGTATTGATTTCGATTACAGAGATATAGATCTACTTATCTTGATCATGGTGATTGATTGAGAGGCTAGGGGACATAGTGGGAACGAGAGAGAGAGAGAGAGAGAGAGAGAGAGAGAGAGAGGGAGAGATGGAGAGAGGGGGATCTAAGGGAGATAGAGGGGGAAGAAAGAGAGAAAGAGAGACAGAGAGAGACAGAGAGATACTAATATACACATACACATCCATCAATCCACATAAAGAGAGAGAGAGAGAGAGAGAGAGAACGAGAGAGAGAGAAAAGAGAGGGAGAAGAAGGTGGGGGCGTCAAAAGACAGCGTGTAAAACCATCTATGTGTTTTTCTTTACTCCTTTCTCATGGTCTTGTATATACAAAAATGTATGTTCATACATAGTTCAGGGTTAATGGGCACGTAAGAAAAACAAAACAAAACAAAACAAAACAAAAATTGCTTGTACATACAAAATTTATGTTCATACATAGTTCAGGGTTAATGGGCACGTAAGAAAAACAAAACAAAACAAAACAAAAAATACCATGGAGATAAATTTACCAAATTTGAACTTCATTGCAAGGAATATGTCGTCTGTTTGGAGCCAAAAAGGCATTAAGTCCCATCATTTGTACAGAGTTAACGCCCTTCTGGCTCCAAAATGATTCTCACTTCTGCACCTTACCAACCACAACATTACGACAACCAAACGATCTCTAAAATACATTTCATTCAGATACATGTGCATGTACGTACATGCAGCTGCACGATACGCCCAGGGCAAGGCCAGGACTTGTCTGCCAAGACAAATATATCTCAAATGCCACTAAGTGTATTCATAGGCAAGCAAAAACACCTATTACCGAACTGTATTGTCATCTCCAACATATATTTTAGAGGGGGAAAAAAGAAAGATTCGGTTTACTTTTGTTCTTGAGTTGATGTCTAAAGAGGCGCGCTTTGATTTCTTCTGCTTGTTGATCTTCAAGGTGCGTTTGAAGGAGACCGATGCAGGAATGATTGTCCACCAGGGAGATATTGTCCATAATAATAGTCGCACATGGATGCTTATATTTATATGTTCTTTACAACCCCACCCCCTCCCCCCCCCCCCCCCTCGAAAAAAGTAGAAAAGAAAAGGAAATAAATAAGTCCATCTAAAATGATTATGTGTTTTATAAATTATATCAACGCAATTCGTCTGCTTAGAAAAGGAAGTTCAGTTCAGACCCATCCTGAAGACAACATTTAATAATAGCATGGTTGATGTGAACGCTTTCGGATACGCATATATCCCAAGATACCTATATAGTTGACATTTCTCCCTGATAAGCTAAGTTAGAAAATCTGTCATGATTGTTTATGAGTGAAGAGCTAATTTCTGCTAGCCATTTGTTTTGTGATGTATGGCCTAATTTCTGTTATATAAAAAAAAAAAAAATCAGCTTAGGTAAAAGTTCAACAGAAGGTTTTTTTTTTTTTTTTTTTTTTAATTTACAATTTTACGCTAAAGTAAAGAACTTGATGCTTACTAGATCTTGATGGATATTGGTATCAGAATGGTATATAATTGGCAATAATGAGTCTAGCTCTTAAGGACAAACCTACGAATCCAGTATTACATGTATTATTCAATATTTCTACTATAATAGGACGACAATTCACTGCGGACGATTGTTTGCTTGGCACCAGCAGGGGCACATCTTTTTAGGCGTATAATTGAGAGGTGTGAGTATATACAACGCGGGCGCTTTGCTCTCTTTCTAGTTTACCTGAAATACAAGCTAATTAGTTTTTCATACACACACGGATATTGAACTTGGTATGGTGTGGACCAATGGCCTGCCTGCATCAGGTATCCTTTGGTACTTTGCGGAGGAGAGGACATATTAGAAATTGATTGATAGCAAATTGAATTTGATGACAATCATGCCATCCAACTTTATCAGATTTCAGGGGAAAGATATTTGTACCGGCACCCATCGGAAGTTTGCATTGATCCACATACGAAGGGCAATATCGGCGTGGGTGTAAACAGAGAAAGGAATGGAGTTTTAAAGCAAAAAATAACTCTCCAAATTAAACCCAGCAGTGGATTCTGGCAGTATCGAACACTGTAACACAAGACATAGCCAGTTCCATCAGTTAATATACACAATATCAGCGAAATAGATTGATACATGAAGTAACTAAATTTTCAAATGAAAATAAGCAAGAGAAGCAGTGAATGTGGGCACAGAAATAAGGAAAAACCTTTAAAAAAAGATTTTATATAGAAATACGATAAAACAAGATAAAACAACATCAAATAGGATATTTAGGTATGTCGTTTAGCGAAACGTGATGGCGCGTAAAAAAGCATATGACAAAATCAATCAAAAATCTTAATTTTATTGCATAGAGGCAAAACCCAAATATAAGGATATAAAATTAGATCTTAACTTTGTTAACATTTTTCAGCAAAATAATATCAAACATATTATTTAGATAAGTCTGATTGTGATTTCAGATGCAAAGACAAAATCTAGCAATTTCGCTCTTTGCGTCTTTCCCGCGCCTTTATATGCGCCATTGCGTTTCGCTAAGCAACCTTTAATATTAAAATAACAAAACTATAATAAGCTGTTAAAGATAAAGAGAAAAGTAAAGATACAGCCATGTGTTATATAATATTTCATGAATAAAATATGAACTCAGCTACATATGAAATAAAACATTAAAAAAGCAGACGCTTACCTGTGTCAGGTCCCAGGCATACCGATGATGAAATTATGCCACCGATAGATGAACCCTCAGCCGTACACACCAATGTCCTGTTCCAGTAACCAGTGGTCACTTCTATGGTCGTAGCAATGCTTCTCGTCCCATCCTTCTCGTCTGATACCTACAAATATATATATTAAGTTTTCATAAATTTGACTCACAGACCCCTTACCCCTTCTGATACAAATAATTACACTAGTTTTATGTTAAATGAACACACAAACAGTGTGTAACACTAATTTTTTTTTTTTTTTTTTTTTTTTTTTTTTTTTTTTTTTAGGACTCTATTGGAAATAAGTTTAGTGGAGTACCATGTACAGTTGAATATCCGGTCTTTTGTTTTTCTCTTCTCGTCTGACACCAACTAAAATGCAATATCAATTTCTTATGAATTTCACTCACAGCCCCTTTCCCCTTTCTGGTATACTCTCTACAAACAAGCTCACTCGTTTCACGTTAAATGAACTCATGAATTGTGTGTATAAACACTGGTGGTCAACACTATTAGAAATATAAGCTTCTTGGAGTATTAAACATTTTAAACTGAATATCTTGTCTAGTCTGATTATTTTTTTCTACTCTAAAGTAATTATTTTATGCAGGAAAGAGGTAAGAAGAACAAAGAAATGAGTAGATGACTGACAATCGGTCAATGCTATCACATTGTTCAGGTACGTTTTACTCCAAATTTTCTGACAAGCAAAAATTAAAGAAAAAATAAACCAATAAATAAAATAATAAATAGATAAATAAATGAATCAATCAATAAATTAAACAGAATAATACAGGAAAAAAACTTTTCCAAAAATGTCATCAAAATTTTCAGGTATCCTTTTGGGGAGATGAAATTACTGCCGGGGTGGACAATATTAGGGGACATATTTTTATCATTATTTTGTTTTGTTTTGTTTTGTATTGGGACTTGCATTTGGTATTTTCCTCTTTTTTCTTCTTCATGTAAGAGGCCTGTGGCCTCTTATGAAAAGAAGAAAGAAAGAAAAAAAAAAAACTCCTCCCACTTCTTACCTTGATAGTTTTGGCGGGTATTCTAATTTTATGTTCCGACCACCATAGCCTGTACCCGGGCCGAACACCAGTCATCTGACACGTAAGATTATGAACGGATTGGGGTGGGTGAGAGCGTATACAGCACGAACGCTCCTTACCGAGGTCTATGGAACAGCCCACGATGACCGGGGGACGGACGTGATGGCGAACTGGAAAGAGAAATTGATAGATATGTTTTAGAGTGTAGTCATATGATTACTGATTAATCGATTTGATGGTTGGTTGATCGATTCAAAGATAAATTCAAGTTCTAGTCATGCAATTAAATTTTGAAAGAAACTGTCTTGAAGCAACTAGGAATGGTTTATTACGAAGTACATAAAAAGTTGGTGTATACTGCGAAGTTAATGTTTTAGAGTGTGGTAAATGATTAGTTGATTGATTGATACGATGATTGATTCATCGATTCAAAGATAAAGTTAAGTTCTAGTCATGCAATTACATTTTGAAAGAAACAGTCTTGAGGCAATTAGGAAAGGTTTATTACGAAGTACATCAAATTTGGTGAATACTGCGAAGTTTTTCAATCCTCAAAACGACAAGAAATTTACAAAAATCTCGCTGAAAAGCACACAGAAATGGGTATATGCATGGGAGTGCACATACATGTGGCATGAATGTTAGAGCCGAACAATTTCTCATGATATTTCGAATACGTGGGCATTTGAGGAGCAATCTTTTTTCAGGGGACATTTCTACTATGATGTTATTCCAAGCTGACATAAACGGAATGAGAAAGCTCACAAAATATATTTCACCTTTCCCGGAACTCGACCTCCTCTTTAATGTTTGTTTTCAATTTATTGATTGAATTGTTGACTGATTTACTAATTGATTAATTGATTGAATGGTTGATTGATTGAATAGTTGCATGAGTGATTCAATGATTTATTGGTTAGAGAGATAACTGGTTAATCCTTTGATCAATCTGTTGGCTGATTAATTGATTAGGTCATGGTTTGTTAATTAATTAGTTATTACTGTAGTTGATTGAGTTGTTAGTTAATTGATTGAGTGATTTGATGATTAATCAGTCGATTACAGTGATCTAAATTATCAAGTGACTGTTCTACAGGTAATTTTCTGATTGAATTAACGATCAATATCTACTAAATGTCCTTGGCCGATTTTAACACCTCATCGAAAATGTCATAATGTTCATAAGCTTGAAACACCTCGTGCATTATAAGATAATCAATGTTGTTGTTGTTGTTGTTGTTTTTTTGTTTTTATTCCATCTTAAAAAAAATTTGTGTTTTGAAGTAAAACTCATAATAAATCAGATTTGCGTACACTTTGCTTCTAATTGTTGTCCACTCGGTCTCGGTACGAATAGAGAAGGCTAATATATTTTTAAAAAGACAAACCGGACACGACATAACTGCGAAAACAAACAAACAAGCAAACAAAGACTGTCAATACAAGTACCAGTAACCGCGGGCATGCATTAGGACGAAACAAACAAACAAACAAACAAACATACTAACCAACATGATTGAACAGACACAGTCACCGTGATCAAAATACAACAGAACAGCATAAAAATAGCGCAAATTAATCCCTCCGTGGGGAGATACTCAGACGTTACATAAGGAGAGCTGTCATTCGCGGAGGAAAGCATTAAACGATGAATATTTAATGACGTAATGGAGAACTGGAAACCGTAGTACATGACAATAATAGCGAAGGTATACGTCACACCACTAGCGACATCAACTTATTTGGAGTATAAGTGAAAAGTCATGACACAGAAGGTCTTAATCGTTCAACTCGTAATTCGAGTGTTGTAGCGTTGTTCCATCAAATGAAAGGGCACTGGGATTACGGGGGGGGGGGGGGGGGGGGGTGCATAGGAGTTATAAGGTGGATAAACTACCATACGACATGGTAGTCGAGTGAGGGGGGTGTTGGAATTGGGCATTTCATATTCTTTTAAGTTGAATGCCCCTCTCCATTTTTTTTTTTTATACTTTCATTTCTATTTCTGCCCCCGCCCCATGTAGCCAGGTATCCGTGTACATGAATTAATAAATAGTACAGTATTGCAACACCTATTCTTTGGTTGCAATACGGAATACATAATTAGTTGGGGAAACATATTATTACAGATATTAAACTGAACAGGTAAATAAGGACATTATGCGATAATCTACTCACAAGAAAGGGCGACTTTGACATCGAAGAGGACTATTTTACCTCTTCTTTTCAGGGGATATTGACTACATCTTTTTAACCAGTTCAAAAATCAGTCAAACAACCTTTCAAAACATATAACATTCATATCTGACTGCGGTGAATATTGGGGATTTGAATAATTTCAAATATTTATAGTACTGATAAGTTCATATCTACTGAAGTAAGTTACCTAAGTTACTCAGAACGATGAAATATGCATTAAACATGGCAAACCAATGCTAGTGCTTGCATTTGTTGTTGTTGTTGTTTTTTGTTTTTTGTTTGTTCGTTTGTTGTTTTTTTTACTATACTTCAAAGCTAAAAAGTACTGTCTTAACATTAATGTGTACAAGTTCATATATACAACTGACAACATTTTCGCTGTATGAGGGGGGGAAAATGCCATTTTCTTCCTTCTGCAATCAATATCAAAATAAAGACTGAATTGGTTGCAATATTCCTCATTAATGTATCTTTTGACCTGATGATTTATAAGATGCGATAATCTCTTGCCATCGCAATCATGCATGATGACTACTTTTCTCTGCCAACGGTTTTCGTCCCGAATACAACTGGATATCGGCGCTTTTCAAGAATTTCGCCGACGGCTAACTGTCAGGCCCGCAATACCTTGGATTAATTTGACATCTAGTCCGCTTCAGTATTTTTTTAAAATTATTGTTATCATTTCGCTTTCTAGAATCTACGATGGTTACCTCAAAAGTATATCAATATCATTAAAATTGAAACTAATATCACAACATTCGTGACATTTGGGACAGTGCAGTGATACATCCTCAATTCAACGACCCCAAACTTCTCCCTTTATATTCACTCAGTGATTTTTTTTTATGATTGCTTTCAACTTGTGTCAAAACTTCTTCAAAAGACATCGACTTCTAGAACTGAGCTGCGAGCAATGTTTCTAATCTCTTTTAATCTCTTACAAACTACAAGAAATCAAGGTGATGATTAGGTCAAAAAGGGGGGAACGGGTGAGAAGGTCCCTCTCAGATTATCCATCGAAAACCGGACTGTTTCGTGGCGGGAATGATGGGTGTAAAAAATCAATTTTCTAGTTCAACGGTCGTCTGTCCAACTTAATCGCGTGCATTATTTTGATAACCTCCAAGCGTAATGAAATTGTGCAGGACTTCGTATGCATGAGGAGTATGTGGGCAGAAATGTTTGCTTTGAAATTGCCAGAGCAAAGACGAAAAATGCTATAGAGGAATTTAAAAAAAAAAGGGATGGCTATCAATAAAAAGAAAATGTAGGCCAAATGGAAAAGTCATATAAGATGAGGTCAACGGATGGAACATGAGAAAGAAAAAAGAGAAGGGATACAATAAAAGAGGGAAGAAATCTAGAAGTCTAACTTGAACAGATTAAACAAGCTATGCGCTTGAAAACATCACAATTCAAAGGCTTGGTACTTTGAATGGAAACAGTGGAATTAGTAAGAGTCATTTGTCTTGAAGATGGCCTGCCAAGTTTTGAGTTTTTCAGTGACTGAAATTCATTTTGCCTAAGTTGACTACTTAATATGGTATGCATGGACACCTCTGATGTTTTTTTGTTGTTTTTTTACGAGCCATTGGTTAATTGTGCATCGCGTATTCCATAATTTTGCGGGAAATGCACTTTTCCAACCAAAATGACAATTCCTTAGTGTGATGCTGTGAACATAAATTTGTGTATTTGCATTATGTCCGGTTGAAAATTGAGCGCATAAAAACAAAGTCTGAAATATGCGAAAATAATCTGCAAATTCTATAGAGGAAGAAATATTTCCATTCTAGGCGTTTGCTTACTTTTACTTTGCCTGCAGGTCATGATAATGGATTGCTAAATGATGCTAGTATCTTTCACATGCTTTTCTCTTTCACAGTCATTATATCTCAAAGTGATAGCCCAATGAAATCTACTCGGGCGTACGTTGCACCCATAGATGCGTATGGTACGTCGAAAACATGGTCAGTACTCCTGGATATGCCGAAATGTACGGTTGGAGTAATATATATCAATATTGTTTGTTTGTGTTTTCTTATTCATCTATATACAAATGTGGACTGATTTTGTGGGGTGTCTTTCTATTATGTTAAATGGTATCTCCAAAATGTAGTTTGTCTTTCACAGTGAGCATCTTAACTTCACAAGTCAAGTAGAACAGATTGGGTAGGTCGCTCAAAATGGTAGGCATTAACATTCATAGCAGCAGCGATTTGGGTCCATGGAAAAAAAAAATAACGCATGAATTGAAATGAATTTGTTTTGTCTGTTTTCCACGCTCTCGTTTCTCGAATTGACGGCGGAAGGAAGTTGGATGTATCATATAAATGATGTACCAGCAGCATCGCTTGGGTTCAGGCATGGGGGGGGGGGGGGGGGGGGGGCACTGGCATCTTTCAAGAGTGAAGGGGGGGGGGGTGAAATGTGAATCAACAAGGCAACTCATTAGGTGGAATGGTATGGGAGAGGGCCGTATCGTCGTTTCTTCCCCCCTCCCCCCCCCCCCCCCCCCCCCCCATTTCCCGTCATTAGATGAGGGAGGCACCCTCCAGGACTAGCTACGCCACTGTAAAATAGAGTGAAGAGTGTGTATGGTGGTCGGATGTCATTAGTCACTGGAGCGAGCCACATGATGAAGGGGGCAACCTGAAAGGAGAGGGGCGCCCTGATGGGTGACATGGATATGGATGAGAGGCGATTCATAGGATGAGCAAAATAAGAATGAACTATGTTGGATGTTATGATAGATGTTATTATAGAAAGAAAAAAAGAGGGACGAAAGAAGGCATCGAGAGAGGGAGGGAGAGAATGAGTGTGTGTGTGTGTGTGTGTGTGTGAGAGAGAGTGAGTGAGTGTGTGTGTGAGAGAGAGAGAGAGAGAGAGAGAGAGAGAGAGACATGGAGAGAGAGATAGAGAGACAAAGACAGAGAAAGATATATATATATAGAGAGAGAGAGAGAGAGAAAGGGGGATAAAAGAGGAAGAGGAAGAGAGAGAGAGAGAGAGAGAGAGAGAGAGGATGAACAGAGACGGGAACAGATGGAGAGACCAGGGAGATGGGAGTTCTAAAACTCCCATCTCCCTGGAGAGACTGAGCTATTTATATGCGATGGAGATATATACGGAAAAGAAGAGATATACTCTAAAAAAAAAAATCAAAAAAATCGAGTGATCACTGACGTCACTCTTCAGGGGAATGCAAAATAGAGTGAAAAGAGAGTGAAACTCCACAGTTTTCCTTTTAGAGACCACTCGATAGTCACTCGATTTTCACTTCTAAACAAGTGATCACTGACGTGACTCCCGGGGGAGTGCAAACATATATATATATATATATATATATATATATATATATATATATATAAAACGGAAGGATCAACGATTATTCAGAGGAAGTGAGCGAGAGGGGAGAGAGAGCACATACGTGTATATCTGGAAACAAAATACATGACGGCAGTATTATCTAACGAAGGAGAAATCATCACACAGCATCACTCGATGTTATAAGCATTCCTCCACATATGACACTCAAAGAAACAAGTATGAGATAGCCACGTGTTTCCAGAGATCACATAATCAGTTACCCTGCAATATTTCAGTAACAAAGTGACAGGCAAGGACACTTTATTCTGGAGACAACATTACTCAAATGAGCTTTCCTGTTTTCTGAATAATTTCGTACTAACGACTTATTTTTTCTATCATTTTGAGCAGACTATATTTTTCCATTCTCTGTGAACCCGTTTCTAAACTTTTCTCTCTCGCAATTATAATAATTTTTCTCTTTCATCACCCCACAATGTATTCGATTTAATTGTCGCTGGTGCATCATTCAAATAATTTATACTGACTTTAATTCGCTCATGATTATTTTCCTAGGCCCTGTTTCATAAAACTTGTCATCAATGATAAGCTATTGAAATTCTTGCATCTGATTGGCTAAGAGCAAATTTGTCGGTAAAAATCACCGACAAGAAACTTGATGAAACGCCCCCCTAGTCTCTATAAGCTCTGCATGTGATCTTTTTCTTCACATTTTCAAACTCTTTTGATTTATTTCTTTCTTCTTTGTTTCTTCGCACTATAAAAAGATCATTCTGCTAAAATTGACATTGGTGCGTCGGTCATGGCCGGACGTGCGAGACTTTGCTCCGTCTGAAATGCAAAGTTTTTCTTTTTAGTTAATGTAGCGTAAGGTGCTCGAATGCGTATCCCGCTGTGTTGACTATTTTTGCATAATCCATTAGATATATACCCGAAAGTATAGCACGCTAAGAGGAAATGACACGCGATAAGAAAGAGATATCGAGGGGGTTGGGGAGGGGGGGGGGTAAAAATAAAAGGTGGTCATCACATCTCTTTTAAAGGGAAAGTCAACCCTGATTACAAGTTGATTTGAACTTCGTGACGTATATTGCGAGCTCCTCTCCCATTTGCCCTGTACCCCCCAAAATCATTAATTTCCATTTTCTCTAAAGAAAATAGTCAATCATAGTGCACCTTAGATATAATCATTGCTCATGTTTTTACACAAAACCTGTATGAAACAAAATCTATTCCTTCATCAAAAACTAAGAAAATGAAAATTTATGAGATTTTCTGTATAAGCAAATGGGAGAGGAACTCACAAGATATGTCACGGAGTTACTTTTTTTTTTTTTTTTTTTTTTTTGGGGGGGGGGTTATTTATTGCAACTTTAAACATTCATAACTTTCTTGTTTATTCCGATCAGATTCTGCTCAAAATTTCACGAATCTGTATCTTTCATGTATATTCTTCTATTCAAATCAACTCAATACCAAGGTCGACTATCCCTTTAAACAGTTAAAAATGCCAAAACGTCAAATAAGTGTCTAAATGTATTTCTGTACGTTCATTAAAGTATTTATTCAAAAACTTTAATGAACATCAATGGCAAAATGATGATGATGATAATAAAAAACTAAAACTAAAAATAATAATAACAATAGCACTAATGATAATGGTAATAATAATAATACCAATATTAATAATGATAATAATAATATTGATAATACTACTACTAATAGTAATAATAAAAATAATAGTAATGATGATGATGATGATGATGATGATGATGATGATAATAATAATAATAATAATAATAATAATAATAATAATAATAATAATAATAATAATAATAATAATAATAATAATAATAATAATAATAATAATAATAATGATAATAATAATAATAATAACAACAACAACAATAATAATAATAATGATAACAATAATGTAATAAAAATTATAGAATAATGTTAATAACAATACTTCTACTAATAATGATATTAATAATGACAATAACATAATAATTATAATAAATATGCAGAGAAAGAGAGAAGATAAAGCAGCTTAATGTCAAACGAGATGTATTTATGTAAAACCAGTATTATGAGTGGAAAGATGCAACAGCGTTTGCGATTCCACTTAAGGCACGCCATACCCCCAAAGACATGGTATAGATACTACGGGCTTTCTTTAATGAAATAATCCTTCATATTTCTGCTAGCGATCGATTCATCACACGATCTCTTTCACAACTGTGTTATTCGTCCCGACTCAGGCTGCTATGTCGTCATCAGGGAGCTCTTTTACGTTCACCGTACCTCCTTTTGCAGGTCTCATATATCACTGTCTAACTTCAGGCTAATATCGCCAGTTTGTACAACGCGTTTGCCAACTGAACCTATCAGCGAGCGCCGTGACCAAAATATCGATGTCTCCTGAAAGCTGAGAAAGCTCTAACACGAACGTGTTCTGGGTGATACGACATTTAAGTGCAGGAAATATCGACTACCACTATATTTTTTTCCTTCAAACAAATCTAAAACGGTCCTCAATCTTTAAATGGTTAGCAAAGCAGTTCGTCAACAATTCACATGATTCAAGGAGCATTTTAACGGGTAATGCCAATGCGATGATGATGACGATGTTACTGACAAAATTTCCAAGTTCTATATTTCTTTAAATTGAAGAATTCTGGAAAAAAAAAACTGTATAGAGATCATTTTCATCATTTTCACTCTATGGCGATATCCTAGTGTGTTTCAGTTGAATCATGTTTGGTTTTTTTTTTCTTTCTTTTCAACGAGTATTTTTTTAAAAACCAATATGACAATACAAATTCGACTTTTCAATCCCTTCTTCCTTACCCTCTCTCTCTCTCTCTCTCTCTCTCTCTCTCTCTTTCTTTTTCTCTCATATCTCTCTTTCTTCAAATCTACTCTCTAGGCAAACTGTCTCACCATTGCGTTTTATATTACTTTTTTCTATTTCTCGCTCCCCTCCCCCCCCCCCCTCCTCTCTCTCTCCTCCATACTATGTTATTCCGTCTCGTGATCTCTCTCTCTCTCTCTCTCTCTCTCTCCCCCTCTTTATCCCCCCCCCCCCACATTTTATAGTCCTTTTGTTTTCTCTCTCTGTTTCTTAGCCAAAACATTTAATAGCGAACCCTTTTATTTCTTTCTCCATCTCAAGTTTTCGGCACCATTCCTTATCATCAATCACCATGAAGCTAATTGAGGCTCCGAGAAGAAAAGATGCGTTTCGCTCAGATGACGGACAGCTAGTCTAATTCCAAGTAACTATTAATACTTTCCCCAACGAAAAGATCAACTAAATATTGCAATTTTCCCTCGAGTATAGTTTTGTTCCTTTCAATTTTGGACAGACGAAATCAAATCAAGTAATAAGGCCAGATAAAATAATATATTGTTCTATTTAAACGAAACTGAGACGCTATCAAAATAAGCCTTAGTTAACATTAAAATTAAACGACTTGAAGCAGGACAACGAAGGGTATACGTGTTTCCGCAACCTGCAAATACGCTGTGTCACTATTTTCATTTCTTTTTGTCAAACGTCATTGAAAGCGAAATGTCATGGCATAATCTATTTCACTTTACTTCTATACTCTGCATCGAACTAACCTCATCTCAGAACCCTGGTCAGTGAATATATTAAGATTTTCTTTCAAGATTGATATACATGTATTGATGTATTTCACCTTTTGTTCCAAGGGTGATTCTCTTATAGGTAGTATTACTGACATCGCCGGTAGCTATCTTCGCAAGTCATAACGAAAAGAGCAAGCTTCCACCCCAGAAACTGCTTGTAAATATGCAATTATAAAGTAAGCTCGTTCGTGTTTTATTAGGCATGTTAGGTGATGTGTCTGTTATTATCTTGCCTCCGTCAAATGGTCTTGTAGAGAATGTCGATATATTTTAGCTTTCGTTCTTCTGAAGAACTAGTGTTTCATGATGATGAAGAATTTATATAAAAGTCACCGATAATGGCGTTTTATCAATAGTTTGATCGTTGTGAAACTTTTAAGGCTAATTACAAAATATTTCAGTATCTATGAATTACATACTAGGCTCGTTACAAAGTTCCCATGAGGCCGTCATGCGTCCAATTTCACTATTCCACAATTACATATCAATTTGTCTGGTGTTACAGATAAACTGTAAATTCAAATTCATATACCCTCTTTCGACATCGAATATTATTGTTTAAAAAAAGAAATCCTCATTTAACATAATAACTTCGGTTCCATGGAGTACATTATGCACCCTCTATTTCTTTTCTACGAAAGATTTATAACACATATTTTACTATTTTGTATTTCGATATGAAATTAGGTAAATGAATTAAATTTGCAGGTCTGGATAATATCCTTCAAAGTTTGGTCTCGCATTTCTAAATCTAAAATTAAAGAGGGGTTAATGTGCATTAATCATGACAAGTAAAAATTTCATTCCGACAAAACTGAATAAAAAAACCCACAAAATATAAATATCTATCGCACCCCCCCCCCCCGAATTTCACCCACAAACCTAAACTTTAGGGGAGTTTGCAGGCACACATTTTCACACCTGAAAGAATTCCAGAAAGCCTTGATCCTAGTCTAACTTTGTTAGTCTATGGCTGTGTCAGCAGCAGCTAAGTAGTAGGAGTAGAAGAAGAAGAAGAAGAAGAAGAAGAGAGAAGAAGAAGAAGAAGAAGAAGAAGAAGAAGAAGAAGAAGAAGAAGAAGAAGAAGAAGAAGAAGAAGAAGAAGAAGAAGAAGAAGAAGAAGAAGAAGAGAAGAGAAGAAGAAGAAGAAGAAGAAGAAGAAGAAGAAGAAGAAGAAGAAGAAGAAGAAGAAGAAGAAGAAGAGAAGAAGAAGAAGAAGAAGAAGAAGAAGAAGAAAGAAGAAGAAGAAGAAGAAGAAGAAGAAGAAGAAGAAAGAAGAAGAAGAAGAAGAAGAAGAAGAAGAAGAAGAAGAAGAAGTAGTAGTAGTAGTAGTAGTAGTAGTAGTAGTAGTAGTAGTAATAGTAGTGTGCCTAGCACGACACTACTGGTCTTCCATGGGGTCCAGGACTACAGAGCCCATGGAGCCTTAATAGTCTCCCACTTCAGACCTTCTCTTACACTCTCTCTAAAAAAAGTGAATTTTCACTATGTTTTCACTCCCCCTGGAGTCACGTCAGTGATCACTTGTTTAGAAGTGAATATCGAGTGACTATCGAATGGTCTCTAAAAGGAAAAAGGTGGAGTTTCAGTCTCTTTTCACTCTATTTTCATTCCCCCGGGGAGTGACGTCAGTGATCACTCGATTTTTTTTTTTTTTTTTTAGAGAGAGAGAGAGAGAGAGAGAGAGAGAGTACGCGTTACGACTGACAAGGGGTTTGTGCTTGCAAACTACCTTCCATCATGCATGAGGTTTATAGCCTCGCCTCGTCAAGTCTACCATGGAGAAAAACCCACTTCAGACAGCGTGATAAGTGCACTGCCATGAATTTAGATGCATGATGCCAGCTACCAAAGACTGTTTTCCTATATACTATGAAATGAAATTATATCTCAATTACTTTTCGCTATAAGATGTATGCCGACGATGCACTTTGATAGGAAGGGACGGTACGTGAAGACGAAGAAAATAATGTAGAAAAAGCAAGTGTCTACTACGCTTAAGTTTTAGAGGAAGCAAGTGACAAGGGGGCAACTGCCCTCTCCCGGCAGATTTGCAACCGATCAGTAAAAAAAAAAACACAACTTTTTCACATAGTAACAGAGGAGAGTGAGATACCACAATAATGGAATAAAAAACAACAAAATAAAAACATTAATATATAAACCAGTAAAATGTTCATTAGGCATTTTCTGGCAATGATGCAATAGTACATTTCAAAATTATTTGATTGTTAAAGTCAAACATAAAACTTGATTACTTAAAGGGACACGCCACCAGGCGGCGTGGGGAAAGTCAGAATTGCGTAAGCCCTATTCACTTGTAGACAAAGTTTGTGCGTCGAACGCCTCCGTCGGACTAATGGGATTACATTCGGACTTCACGAAGCCGACCGAATCTCGCACGAGAGCTCGAGCTCAGGCTGAGCGTGCATGTTGCGCGGCGACCAGTGTATCCGAAGTTTGCGCCAGGCATGGCTACGGCATCATCAGGTAAAGAACACAGTGCCCTCTCGCGGAATAAAAACGTCCACAATCTGCGGTTGAATTTTCCTTTAAGGAATCATTACATGTACATGAAAAGAAAATTCCCTGATGATCTGATAATGAAACAGAAATGAGAAGAAATCGAAATAATATTGATTTTCCTGCCTAAACACCGTTGATTTATAAACAACTATCAACGGGGCTACTTTGCCCCGTGGAGACATGGCCTAGATAGGCCACTGTTCTACAACCTCCTTTTAGAGGGGTTTATTAATGGAAATCTCATCAGTGAAGCCCAAGCATAGGTTTCTTCCATAGTCTGTAGTTTAGACTGAAGTTCTATCTCTTTATCGTGATTAGATATCGACTGTAGCCAACGATTGATACTGAGAAAGATTAAGTGGGCAGGAGGGCTACGTCATGCACTAAAAAAAAAAGAAAGAAAAAAAAAGTAGAGGGGCGCTACACCACCCTTTTTTCAAAATTAAAATTTAGATGAAAAAGAAATAGAGGATAGGGAAAAAATAATGTATACAGTGGCGTTGTGTGAGGGGGCTCTAGGATCATGGGGGCGGGGGGGGGGGGGTAATGAATGTGAATCGAAAAGTCTATCGATTAGGGAGAGGGTGTCGAGGGGTCCTATTATCTTCCCTCTACTTTTTTTTTTGGGGGGGGGGCTCTTTTTACCACCTTTGCCGTTCGTTTTGGGGCATGAGTCCCTATGCTTCAACCATAACTATGATACTATTATTATCATCTAAGCTAAAATTCGTGATGATTCACTCAAGGAGGAAATATCCTAAACATTTTTATTTTCTTTTATCTTTAGATGTTCTCATCGTCATCTATATCGCTACAACCCCCCCCCCCCCCCACATCCACCCTCTCCGTCTCTCACCCCCTATTAAAATTATCGGCAAGAAGCCCCAAAAGCAAATGAACTATGTTCACTCCGGGAGTAATCTAAAATCCAAAAAAATCCAAATCGAACTCAA
The DNA here is from genome assembly GCA_025618425.1 of Heliocidaris tuberculata. Lineage (NCBI taxonomy): Eukaryota > Metazoa > Echinodermata > Echinoidea > Camarodonta > Echinometridae > Heliocidaris > Heliocidaris tuberculata. Next base: position 21,237,653 of record CM046844.1, on the reverse strand, counting down.
TCTCATTTCGTTAATACTGCCAGGAGCTCGACGCAGAGAATGTCCCGATCGGCGGGAAGAAGGGGATTAGATGAAGTGTCGACTGTCTGATTAACCCTTCCAAGATCCAATAACTCTTTCTTTTCTTTTTTTAAGAAGTCGGGTGATATAGTGTTTCTTAATGTAATTTGAGGTTATTTACACCGACACAGCCCCTGAGTTTGCCCTCGGTTGCACCCCTCCAAATATAGAGGCTTATGAACCCTGGGATGATGTATGAAGTTCAACACTGTTCAAACAAGGAGTGTGGGTGCGTTTTAAACATAAAGAAACATGATACAAGGAAGGGGGCAGAGAACCTCCATTTTGTACGGTTTATACAATTTCAGCACTTCCATCCATTGGGTATGATAATATTATAATAAACAACATCGTTAACTAATAAAGGGGTTTCAGGAGAGAGAGAGAGAGAGAGAGATAGAGAGAGGGAGAGAGAGAGAGAGGGGCGTTGAGGGAAGGGAGGGGTTACTTTTTGATTGAAAAAAAAACGCGGGGGAAGGGGAGAGGCATAAGAGTGTATGTTGTAAAAATCAAGAAGAGGGTGGGAGAAGGGGGGGGGGGACGAGAGACAGAGAGAGAGAGAGAGAGGGGGGGGGGGGAGAGTCCAAGAGAGAAAGAAAGGGCCCGGTGTAAACTTTCAGAACAACAAACAAAAACAAAAACAAAAAATCTTGAAATATACAAGGAACACTTCGGCGTGTCAATATAAACGCTAAATGGTCATGATTCAAAGAGATGCACTTTTTTTGCTCATAATTGGGATTACGGGGATTTTGAAACTTACATAACGAGATTTGATGGACAGAGGAAATAGATCTATTCTTTAAATGGATCAGAGAGTGCGAATTACTGACCCACGCCGATAGTAATTTTCTCCGTCATTTATCAAACAAAAATCTTCTTCGCTGAAAGTACAAAATGGACGCCATTCCTGACGTCATCAACTTCATCGCTCGTTTTATTTTCTTTTCTATCATTCTATTGCGATCAACGCTATTTCATGTATAGCTTTTATAACGAAATTCCAACTCTAGTACTCAAATTCTGAAAATCTGAAAGGTGAAAGAAGATATAAATCAACCACTTATAAATATATGCACAGATTTCTTTTTCTAAAACACAAAAACCAATCGCTGAGAGTTCGAAGGCATACAGTTCATTGAATAGGCTTCGGCCTTCTTGCATAAAATATTACGTTGAATAGTAATTTAGAAAAATATATGACATCTATCGACGTGAATGAAATTACAGTCCAATTACATGACCGGAAAGAATGACTGCAAACAATTTCTCTTTACAAGGAACGGACAACAAAATTGGAAGATTGTTTGTTCCAAATGGAAATTTCCTTGTGGAGGGCATAACTTGAACCTAGAGATTATTGTGACATTAATTCATTCTTCGATGACCATGAATTTGTTACGCATTAACTGCTACACGATCAACCTTGATTTTTTTTTACAATATTCTTTGGCAGTATACTCCCACAAGCGGCCTTGGGTACCCCTCTAAGGTATCCTTAAAATACGCATTCAAAAAAAAAAAACTGCATGGGATTATTTCTTTCTGAAACTTAATTATGTTGCAACACAACTTTCTCTTTCTGCCATGACGTAGTAGCGCTCTGGCGGAGATGATGCAAATCGTTTAATTGATTATGCACTTGAATGTGTCTGTCTTAGGTCCTCCACCTGTACTACAGTTATGCATGAGCACAATTCAAGATGCAATCCCCTTTCCTATTTCCTTTCCCCCCTCGACCTTGTGCAATAATGATGGAAATACCGAACGTGAGTGAGTGAAAAAGAGAGAGCGTGATAGAGAGAGAGAGAGAGAGCGAGAGAGCGAGAGAGAGAGAGAGAGCGAGAGGGATAGAGAGGGGAGGGGGAGACGAAAGAGGATGTACATGCAAGAGAAGAAAATACAGATGTCAACAAAGTTATGATTCAAGGGTTGCAGGCTTTGTAATTGAAATAAGGGAGAGAGAGAGAGAGAGCAATGTAACTATATGGAATGATTATGAGAGATAAATGCTCAATTAATAATAATCATAATTATATTAATAATAATGATGATAATAATAATAATAATAATAATTACTATTGTTATTATAATAATTTTTTTTTTCTTTTCTTGTATAAATTTGTTTTCTATTCTTAAGTGCATAGAGACATGCAAATTCGCCTATGTGTTATGCGCTATTCAAAAATGTTTAATTATTATTATTATTATTATTATAATAATAATAATAATAATAATAATAATAATAATAATAATAATAATAATAATAATAATAATAATAATAATAATAATAATAATAATAATAATAAATAATAATAATAATAATAATAATAATAATAATAATAATAATAATAATAATAATAATAAAAGCTGAAAAGATTATGTCTACTGGGCAGAAACTATGTCAAAGAAAAGTCAGTGCTTTATCGCCAATACATTGATTTTGATTTTTCAACATGTCAACATTTTAGGATCTTGAGTCTCAGTAACCTTTCAAAAAAAATCCTGGTGTCAAATCCAGTAATTTTATTAATAGTAGTACAACATGCAATGCATGGATACAGTGCATGCAGCAATTTTTCTAAATCTTCCAGCTCCGAAAGCATCTCGTATATCTTTAGAACTTGGAATCAAAATTTATTGAGCCAAATAACCAAACGAAAAAGTGGGCATTTGTCCTGCATGGGTTGAAGCTACATGTTTAATGCACTCTACAAGATGAGGAGCGTTTCAAGAGGATTAAAGAGAGATACAAGGGCGCCATCAAGTTTACCTGATGTTCAAATATGGGTAACGACAGGTGCCAAGCCAGGCTTTATGACGTAGCAATGGGCGTCATGCATAAACGGATTCATTTTCGTTGCCCGCGAAGGACCAATTTAGGAACTATCAAGGAATAAATTAAGAACGAATAAATTGTGGCATGTTGGATCTCAAAGAGCTTACGGCGATTTGAACTGTTAAAACTCATCCAGTCGGAGCTGATGGCGATATAATATATGGAACGGTAACGTTTTGACGAAACAACCCCTACCCTTCTTTCAGAAGAAAGGGAGCGTTTGATATTATCTTCTTTTTTTCTCTCTCATGTGAGATGTCCTTTGTCAAAAGGGGGATAGTCGTTTTTTCCCCGAAGGTTCGTTTTTGCGAAGGTTCATAGTTCCGAAGGTCTGTAATTCCAAAACATAAATTTCCCATAGCAGGGGGTTCATAATTCCGAAAATTAAATAGGATTCATAATTTCGAACATTAAATTTTGATGCATTACTCCGAAGGTTCGTTGTTCCGAAGGTTCGTAATTCCGAAAATGCAATAGGGCCCTACATAACTTTTCGGCATTACGAACCTTCGTAAATATGAACCCTTTTTCATTTTCGGATTACGAACCGTCGGAGTAAGAACATTCGGAAATACGAATCTTAGGAAAACGAACCTTCGAAAAAACGACATGTAACCTTTAAAAGTGCAAGTAGACCTATATAGTTAAGTCAAATGAAACAATCTCAGGGACAACATAGTACACAGACAGAATTAATGCAATGGGGGAAAAATAAGAGAGAGGAAAAAATATGTATACCCCAAAAGGTGTCTGTAACTAACCATTGTACACGCGTCATGTTCTGCTTGCGGCGCCGCAGTTAGCATTCGCCTTACATGCTTCCAACTGGTCACGTGACTGCTCCAAAGCATCGCACATTGCGTGTCCCTAGCCCTCTCTGTGGGGGGGGGGGGGGGGGGGGATATTTAGCCTTTCACACCCAGTCGCCGAATTTACGGCTCATGCAAGGCGAGGAGGGATATGTTTACACACTTAGCGATAATGAATCGCTGAGTGGCCCGCGCAGTGTTTACACTCTCATAAAGACCGTGTTTGATCAGGGTGCCGATGAGAGGCGATATGGAAACACGAAACGACCATGCAGTGTGAACACGCGCGCAGGTGATGAAATTGCGAGGAAAGACCAAGGGGATGTGATGGAACACGAGAACCCATGTACATGGATGTGTAGTTGTATTGCAAACAGGAGATTGCGCAGGATTAGGGCAAGGCGACATATAGAGAAAATGATATCCGAATGGTGACATGACTTGGCCTTGTACCATCAATGTTGGCTCAGGATGCTTCTTCTTCTTTTCTTTCCTTTCTTAGAAAAAAAGGGGAAGCATGGGCAAATACGAGAAGAAATAACATGAAGAGAAAATAAGGCATCAGATATGGTGAGCGGGAGGGCTGGAGAGCGGGAGAGGGGGAACTTAGAAGGAAAGAAAAGAAGAAAAATAACTGAAAGGGGGAAAAATATACAATTACAAAAATGGTAGACAATATATTTCAATTTTTTTTCATTAATCATCATGACTCGTGTGTACCAAAAGCAAGTTAATGTTTTCTATGTGTTAGAGGAGATGGGGCATGGGAGGCGAGCTCAGCCTACGCCTCCAAGGAACTTATATTCCAATCTTCTTTTAATACTATAGATTACCAAACTGATGAACCTACTGTCTATATGACGAAAGAATATACTTTCCGACTTCTCATATGGCGCATAAGTTAGTAGCGTCACTTATGTGTCATTTGAAACTTCTACTATTTGATGTATTATTCACGACGGTGTTAATTGTGTTGTTTGTATACAATAGACTTGAGGGTCGATTGCTTGACAATTATACGTTTTGTGGTTTAACCTGAAGGTTGACTTCGGGGAAAGGTGAAAAATAATGTGTGAGCTTTCTCATTCTTTTTTTTGTCAGGAAGAACATTTGGTAGAAATGTTCCCTGAAAAGGATTGCTCTTCTGAAATATTATGACGACGAGAAATAACTGGTGTTCGGGCCGAACATTCATGCCATGTGTGTGTGCTTGTGCATGTGCATGTGCTTTTCAGAGAGAGTGGGCCAATTTCTTATCGTTTTGATGATTCCAAAACCTCACAGTATCGAACAATCCTTATGTATAACAAGACCAACCTTTCCCAATTGCTTTGAGACAGTTTCCTTGACAATGTAATCGAATGACCAGAGCTAAAATGTATCTTTAAGGTATTGTATGGTGTTGGTAGAAGTCTTTGGGAGAAAAACACTTTTTCAATAATATAGAAAAGTTCACTTTAGAATGCTTGCATGTTTGAGAAAACGTTTTTGTTGTTGTTGTTGTTGTTGTTTTTTGGTCTTGTTTTGTTTTGTTTTGTTTTGTTTTGTTTTTATTTTAGTTTGATGGGGGATACAGTCTTACTTATCCTGTATTTAGGGGTTTATATACATTTGACAGAACCCTATCTGTGACTTTTCAACTAAAACACATAATCCTTTTGATTTATATCAGGGATATTTTTTCTTTAAAAGTCACAGATAAGGTTCATTTGACTATAGGACTTCGCCCACACTAAAATGCATCTATAGTAAAATCATAGATTATGCGACTGAAGATCTAAAGATCGAGACTTAGAATTACCAAGATGCACTAAGAAAAACACATCCATGCAGGACCTTGACCAACAACGTGTATCATTTTCAAAGTCTCCACCCTACTACCTCCCCTTCGGAGGAATAATGCGAAAGCAAAAATAATGTTCTTCGAAATCCGAGATCTTTTAGCGAGTGAACAACAACGGATCTTTAGCCGTCGACACGTCAAACATGATATACCTGCTTCGAGAAATAAGTACAAGCCAAGAGAAAGAGAGAAAGAGAGAAAGAGAAAAGGAAAATAGGGTCATTTTAGCGCCTCGGCAATCCTAGGGGAAGATCTCCTCTTGATCAATGCAGCCAATATTTAGATAACTTTTAGCGAGGGTTGTTTCGCGGGAAACACCGAGGGATCATGAGGTATATATCTGCCACGCATTAGCCGCTTTCGATGTTAAAGCAGCGTCGGAGAGTCAAAATGATATTGCTCTTATTGAGTGAAGTAGAGGTATATAAAGAGGGGCGTGCAGAGAGAGGGAGGGAGAGAGAGAGAGAGAGAGAGTGGAGCTTAAAAGAAAGATTGACAGAGTGATAAAGAGAGAGAGAGAGAGAGAGAAATAGAGAGAGAGGGGGAAAATAAAGAGATAGAGAAATAATCAGAGAAAACGTACAGAGACATACTCTGATACTAGGAAATCAGAGATACAGACTCATAGAGAGAAACAGAGAAACAGACAAAAAGACAGATAGACAGAGTCAGATAGATAGATAGAGAGAGAAAGAGAGAGAGAGAGAAAGAGTAGACTGGGACATACCAATACATGTGACCTATACCATATTCATATATCATGTATATAGACACAGAGAGATTAAAAAATATATAATGCAGAGAGTGGTGCAAGAAGAGAAAGAGAGGGAAATCAGAGAATACGAGATAATTGAAGAAAACAAATGTATAAGATGAGGAGAAGAATGAAAGAGAATGATGGTGAAAGATGGGATAGAGGGAGAGAGGTAGAGAAAGAGGGAAGTAAATAAGAAAGAATTAAAAGGAAGAAAAATAGAGAAATGAATATAGACATAAAAGCCACAAAAGACAGATGGAGAGGCAGATTAAAAAAAATAGAAAATAATTCATCTCATAAGCATGATAAGAGGGGAAAGAGAGTGGAAGGGATCAGAAGGACAGACACAGCTCATATGATCAAAATAAAAGTAAGTAGACATAAGCTCAGTTCATACGGGATTCATACGGGACGGTTTCGAAACTTTAACTTAGCGAAACTTTAGGTTCACGAAACCACGGCCTCTAACCGCAACGAGGGTTCACATGAGCCCGAAACAACGAGCTGAAACTACAAGCAGAGCGATCGTCGTGGTTAACCTCGGAAGATACTACCGATTGTGTGTACAGTACACACACACACATCCTGTGTTCATAATTAGCCGAAGGGTATTTATTAAGTTTATTCTGTTCACATGGCCTGAAACTGCGACAGAGGACCACCCATTGCTCGTGGTTTCGACGTTAACCACAAGCTCGCTTGTGGTTCTAGAACTACAAGTAAACTTAAAGTTTCGAAACTACTACAAGTCCGTTCATACGGTTTGAAACTACAAGATAACTACAAGTTAACTTAAAGTTTTGAAACTACAAGCTCCCATCGTGTGAACGTTATTATTAGTTACGTTTACACGATGGGAGCTAAATTTTAAGTTTCGCTTGTAGTTTCGAAACTTTAATTTTACTTGTAGTTCTAGGACCACAAACGAGCTTGTGGTTAACGTCGAAACCACGAGCAGTGGGTGGTCCTCCGTCGCAGTGTGGACATAATAAACTTTAAGTTTCGCAAGCTTGTAGTTAGCGATGACTCCGGGTCACACCCTTCGCGCGAATTATGAACACAGGATGTGTACTGTACACACAATCGGTAGTATCTACTTCCGGGGTTAACCACGACGATCGCTCGGCTTGTAGGTTCAGCTCGTTGTTTCGGGCTCGTGTGAACCCTCGTTGCGGTTAGGGAGTCGTGGTTTCGTTAACTTAAAGTTTCGTTAACTTATAGTTTCGCTAACTTAAAGTTTCGAAACCTCAAGTCCTGTATGAACGTAGCTATGGTAAAGCAGTATAGGAGCAATTTTTGTGACTGGTCTGACGGTCTTACAAAGAGAGAGAGACAGAGAGAGACAGAGAGAGACAGACAGAGAGAGACAAAGAGAGAGAGACAGAGAGAGAGACAGAGAGAGAGAGACAGAGAGAGAGACAGAGAGAGACAGAGAGACAGAGAGAGAGAGAGACAGACAGAGAGAGACATACATAAACACAGAGCCAGACAGGCAGAGAGTGGAAGACAGAGACAGAGAGACAGATAGATAGTGATGCAGAGAGGGACAGAGACGGAGAGAAAAAGAGAGAAAGATAGGGAGAGATAAAATGAGCATGATGAGAGAGAGGCAGGAAGACGAGGAAAGACAGAGATACACACACACACACACACACACACACACACACACACACACACACACACAGTAAGATTCAGAAAAAACCGATAGAGACATAGCTAGAGAGACATGCACAGGAGAATGGGGAATAAAAGAAAGGCATAAAACAACAACAACAAAAAGAGAGGGGGAAAAAAAGTAAAATGATGACACTAAAAGTAAGTGGAGCATTCGGAGCAACTGTGACTGGTCTGACGGTACCCCACGGCAGCAGGGGATTTGCAGTCCGACAGCTGTCGAGAGATGGCGAGACGATTGGAAGGAGCTGAGCGACCCGTGCATGGTCGTCTTGGCAGCAGCAGGGGCATAGCCAGGGAAAATTTAAGGGGTCCCAGGGTTGGAGGGGCGTAGAAAAGGGGAGGCGTAGAAAAGGGGAGGCATGTCAAGAGATGAGTGACACAGGCACGTCGCATTTGAAATGATGGTAAAGCAAGGTGGACTTCACAAAGGAGCTAAGTGGCACGTGCGTGCTTGTGCTAGAAGCGGGGGCATAGACTGGGAAATTTAAGGGACCCATTAATGGAGGGGCGTAGAAAGCGGAGGAGGGCGGGGGGGGGGGGATAAAGGTCCTCATTGGTGGGAAACCAGTGTAGTAGAGGCGTCGCAAGCTGCTGAGCTTTCCGCTCACGGTCGTCTTTGCGGCAAGGGCATAGACAGAAAAAATGTAAAGGGACCCAAGTTTTAAGAGGGGCGTCACCAACAAAGGAAGGGCAGAGAAAGTGAGATTTTAAGGGGTGTCCGGTTCGGAGGGTAAGCCAGAAAATGGAGCATGCTGACACAGGCATGGTCAACTTTGCAGCACGGGTATAGACAGGGACAAGTTGAAGGGACTCTGCATGGGAAGCAAGGGTGTAGCCAAGGGTAAGTAAAGAGAAGCGAGACCTTGTGTTCCCTTGGAAGCTGAAAGAAAAGAAATGTTGGGCCACTCAGAGTTGCAAGGGCGTAGTCCAATTAACGCATTGACTACGGGAACCGGGTGGCCCATGTATTAAGCCTATGGAGTTAGAAAATTCAGTAGTCAACGGGTTAAGATAGGTTCTACAGTGACAGTGACATCGACAAGGGTAAGTTGAATCACGAGCCCCTATCAAGTGAACCATAATGAATGAGATAGTTTTAAGTCTTAGCACGGACAGGGATAATGGGGCCCTTAGTAGCATGTGGAGGTAAGTTTACTTCTGACGGGGAGGGGGGGGGGGTGGGTGGGCGGGGGGTTCATAGCCCCCATAAATCTCAAAGGTAGTATTCGGTTATCAAATTTCACGTAGCAGGAAAGACATGAAACCAAAGCCTAGCAAAATAACTTCTGATATCTGAGGGTTTCCATGGTTACAACATTTTCTGAGAAGATAACTGATTAGCCTGTTATCATCACCTGATCCTTCTAGTTCTAGAAACTTTGAATGTTTCATTTGAATAGGGAATTAGATACACTTCGAATGACTCGGCCTTAAACCAGCCTTAATTTGCCTAACTTTGCAAGTCCCTTTGCCGATAAGAACAATCTTTTGGCATTGTTCAATTTGTCTAACACAATCATGTACCTCGAGAGCCGATGTTCGTAGAATTTGTCAAAAGAGAATGTGCATGCCCTTGTGGTTTCCCCTAAATCTAAAATCCCAGGGATTATTGCAGAAGCTATTTGAGAAGAAATTCTTGGAACTCGAAGTGCTTTGATAATAGTACACACTTGAAGATGATGAGCGAGAGTGAGTGTGATAGGTCCTCATCAATTCGAAGTTTGACGAGAAACGTTGAAAATAGACCCCCTTGAAATAAAATCATAGCAGTAAAAACATAGAAAGAAAAAGTACCATCGAAATTAAACTTGCAAAAGATACTGCGCAATACCCGTCGTTTTTAATCCACCGTAGCTCTACGATTACGTTTTGGGCATCTGCCAAGTTGCGATGGGTGTGCGGCGGGTGAACCCTTCGCAAGAGTGTTGTGGAATCCACACCCATAATAGGTCCACACCCCACTCCACCCATCGTCCATGGGCGGTGGGTTCGGCAGGTTTACGATGGGTTCAAGTTCTTACGACGGGCTAACGATGCATCGCTTGCGTTAGTGAAAACGACCCCATGGTTCGCATAAAATGAAACTGTTGAAGAGTAATGCTCTCCATGATGGACGCCAACGTATTTACTTAGCCTTGTTATAACCTTGGAGTGCATGCATTCGTGTTATGTTTCAAATGCATTTAAGCATCCATTGTTATGCTTTAGGTAATAAACTTGTAATGCATTATGCAAAATTGAAATTTACTATTTACTATTCGTAACATTTAGATTTAACTTTGGAATATGCATATATCTGGTTATCTGCAGTATCAATCGTTCATACCGTTCAAATATATTTTTAATATGATTGACTAAACCCGTTCTATATAATATACTTAGTTTTGCAAAACAAAATACTGATGTGCAATGCCGAAGTTTGTAATACATGCGAATTAATACAAATCATTTCAAATGGAAAGTTGAGTTCTGGTCAAGCGCTTAAAAGAAATTGTCTAGAAGAAATCCGGAAAGGTTGGAAAGGTTGATTATCTAGTACATATTAATTACATATACTGTGAGGTTTTGGAATCATCAAAATGATAGGGAATAAGTCGTGTGCATTGTACACAGAATGTGTATATGGACTACACATAATTACACGCGGAATGAAAGTCTGGTCTAAACAATTCAGTATTTTCTCGTCATATTTCGGCAAAATGGTTATGGGAGCAGTAGAAGAGAAATCCTTTTTCAGGGTACGAAATTTTTTTCTATATATGATATTCTTCCAGACTGACGTAAAAATAATAATAAAGCTCAAATTATTATGCATTTTCACCAGAGCTCAACCTTCTCTTTAAAAAAAAAAAATATCAAAATACGGTGCATGTGAGCCCTCATATTAGCTTCCATCGTGGCGAGCTCTATCTAGCCAAAGACAAACCTAGTAAGCTTCGTAAATCCAGCATCATCAGTAAACAATCTGGTAAATGAATTCAAGGTCGATCGATAGAAGAATATAAAGGCATGAATGGGATTTTTTTTTTTTTTTTTTTTTTTTTGTTGTCAACAGGTAGAGTGAGATTAAAGCAGTTCGAGACGAATAATACTGAAAGGGAAAGTAATGAGGAGGATGATCATGGGGAAACCACTGTCAAGTGTTCCAAATTAAGAAATTTGACGAGATGGCATTGCTCTGGCATAAACTCTCGGAAAGGAAAAATATTAAAGAAAAAGTGTGAGAGAAAGAGAGAGAGATAGAGAGAAAGAGACGGAGAGAGGGAGAGAGAGAGATAGAGAAATGACGAGAGAGAAAGAGAGAGAAAGGGAGGACGAGATAGAAAGAAAAATAGGAATAGTGAGAGAGGGAGAAATAGAGGAACGTGGAGAGAGAAAGAGGGGGAAAAGAAAATATTAAAAGAGTGTGAGAGAAAGGGAGAGGGGACGTCGGGGATAGGGGAGGGTGTGATAGAGAAATAGAGAGAAGAATGACGAATGAGAAAGAAAGAGATACATAAAGAGATGGAAAGAAAGAGAGAGAGAGGGGGGGGGGCGGAGAACAAGAAAGAGAACAAAATTGCCATTACTTTCTTTTGTGCCTTACACGCGCCTACTCGCTGTGAAAAGATTCGATGAATTCGCGACATTTATTTTGAAGGCGTTAGTCATCTAAAGGGTGACGAAAAGAGATAGATGAAATGGAATTCTCGCAATCTTGTTACGAGTTAAATAGGATTTGATATATCGTGTCATCCTGAAACATGCCGTGGCCTAGGGGATTTTTAGATTGCCAAATTGCTTTCCCCGTGAAAGCTATGCGAAGAGTTGAGAGGTTTAGGTTATAAAATTCCATTTTCAACCCCGACGAATCTTTATCTTAGGCCCCAGCATTCGGCATTTCCACATTTCCAGATTTATTTTGTACTTGAAACAGTTAATTGTTTTTTTGAAAAGTATTAAGGATTTAGAAATTAAGAAAAGTACTGACGAAATTAAGGGGGAGGGGGCACATCGAAACTGTGTCTCTTCCTGCCTTTTTGTGTGGGCGTGCGTGTGTGTGTGCGTGTGTGTGTGTGTGTGTGTGCCGTGGTCCAGTGGTGCCGTGGTCCAGTGGTTTAAGGCGCTTGACTGGAGATGCGAGGATCGGGTGTTCGATCCCCGGCACGGCACTTATGCCCTTGAGCAAGGCATTTTATCTACATTGCTCTTTTATCGTACATCAAATAAATGAAGTGCTTTAGGCATATTGATACCAGTGTGTACTCACAAAATTTGTCTTTTTTACTCAAACTGTGCTGATAGAATTAAGAAGGAGAGCTTTCTGCATGGTCTGTGAGTGATAAACATTTACGGCTAATTATCTAATACTGCTTAAAATGAAATGAACTTGATTTGATTTGATTTATTTTCTTCTGCATTCATATAAGTACAACATTTTTGGTAACATATATAAAATAAAATACAAAAGTACTTTTTGACAATGAATCATGAATAACAAGTATATGTGACAATCATTTTTCAAAAACAAACACGAAATGATAAATTGTCAAATTATTGTAATTCATCAAATATAAAGTCATTTGCGGAAGAAGGACTACCATTATAAGCAATTTGCTTGAGAATTTGGCAGCCCCAGACAAGTATTATGAAATAGTAATACGTAATATGAATACAAATTGATGGTTGATGGTTGATGGTTAATGGTTTATTATACCTGACTGCTAAGAAAGCATTGTATGCTTGTAAGTAAGTAACCAGGGGATATACGGGTTTACAAGGGACTTGGTATATGAGAATTAATGCCTTACCAAAGGGCACTAGCGCATCCACTTGGTTTCGAACCCGGGTTCGGTTACGAGACCACCGCTCTACCACTGAGCCATCGCGCCTCCATTTGATCGATAAAATTCAGATTATATTAAAATAATATAGATACATGAACAAATATATATATATATATATATATATATATATATATATATATATACTACTGGATAAAGAGATAGATAAAAATTTAAACAGATAAATGCATTTAGGAAAATAGAGACAAAGGTAGGTATATAGGCAAAATAAAGAGAGAGAGAGAGAGAAGGGGAGACGGAGAGAAAAGGATAGGGGGAGAAAGAGACGGGATGACATGTAGATAGATAGAGAGAGAAAGAGAAAGAGAAAGAAATAGAAAGAGATAGAGAGAGAAAGAGACAGAGAGAGAGAGAAAGAGAGAGAAAGAGAGAGAGAAAGACAATAGATGACTTGAAGATAGATGGAGAGAGAGAGAGAGAGAGAGAAAGAGAATGGCATCCATGCTGAGAACGATAGTTCTTATGCTTCTCAATACAAATAACTGGAATAATATTTGTTACGTGAATACATCTATAATGATGATAAATGCTATTGAAAAATAACTCTATTGAAACAGAACTGGAGACCGTGTACAATACTACTCAAAGTATCATCTTCAGCCGGAGTAATCATGGTAATGTTCGATCTAACATGATAATGTTCATGGCAAGAAATGGTCGATCTTACCAAGGAGTTACTCCTTGATCTCACATTGGATATGTTTGAGAAGGTAATGTGGGGGAAATAAATAAAAATGGGCATGTGATGGCGACATTGAGGTTTGGGGAATTTTCTTCATTGAATCTGAAAGAAAATGGCAATGCTTTCCATCGATTGAAGAAAGGTACACCACGATAATAATTCGATGAAAGTAATTGAATAAATGTCAGTTTTTTAATTAAACTTTTGTTGTCATTCGATCAATATGAAACCATTTATTAATTCATATTTTATTGGAAAAGCGAAAATATTCACTCTTCAAAAAAGATGAAGTGATCAAATTAACACCAAACATATTGCTTATCTTATAAATCGTATAATGAGATATTCGGAAATGATAACCTCACAATTTCGGAAACCCCCAAAATGGGCCTTTTTCATTCCTTCCCCTTTAGTTTTTATTTTGGAATGATTAATTAACATGACTCGAGAACAGAAGTAAGACCATTAATTTTGTCCTTTTGTTTGATTTTTATTTTTTGCCTCTTTGTTATCAATACCGATATCGTTAGGTGAAATAATGCTCTATTTCCTACCATTGTTGATAATTTGATCTTGAACGTTTATGAACTATAGTTTTCAGTAATGAATTCTAGATTTAGAAGATTGTCATTTTTGGAACAAATTTTAAGTCAAAAATATATTTGTTTAAGTGTTGGTTATTAATTTACTGATAATTATAATCGAAACAATAACATATACAAAATTATCATTTCCAACACATCAGACAAACATTTATGTATACAATGACTTTGCCGTTTTCCACCACTCGAAAGGATTTTTCTTTTCTCCTGTGGCCAAAATATTATGTCTCACATCAATCTAGCCTTTTATGGTGGAATTGTTTGTATTATGTACACATCCAGATTCCTCGAAGCTGCAACTGCTCCAATATTATGTATTAATTTCTTTCTTCGTATATGTTTATCAATAATTGATAGACCATAGAGTCGAGAATTTGTCGGACGAAGTTTCCCCTGTGAATTTATTTTACAAACAAAAACGATATGTGGAAAGTGAACTGATAGGACGAGATGTCTACTCATTACTCATGTTAAATCTGAAGTAGGTCATTGATGCCTCTGCTTAAATCAGTATGCCTATTTTCATAAATAAAATACACCTAATAGCTGGCATGAGAAGTTGAAATTCAAGAAGCCGGGGGAATTATTCACGACTCCACATTAAGCTCTCTGTCGCCATCTTGTGTCTAGACTGCGTGGAGGGATTTAGTGATGACATTGGGTTACACATGCGATGGGGATGAAAATGTTATATGATTTGATACAAATCGGTAAGCCAAAACATCGATATTTCCATACAATATCGTTTTGAACTGTAGTAGTCCTGAATGGAATTTTAGAAATTCTATATTGCTCAACACATTCCTTTGAAACTAAAATGATAAACGCTGTTACAAAGCGGCTTCAAGTACTATGTTCGTTGCCATCATCTTATAATGGTATGGTGATTGAATACATGTGGAGCGTATCAATTCAAATATCCGCTGATATTAAAGAGAACGATCGAACACGTTAAAGGTAACAGATAGTTTTGGGAAGCCCTCAAAAACTTTTCGTGAGATTTCTTTGATTTTACTTAATAAACAGCAGGGTACTAACATAACTAAGATGCTGTGAAGTTTTTACCTCCTCAAGTGAAATATTTATCGAATGAGAGGTGAAAAGTAATAAAAATCCCTGGCCCCCAAAAGAGGGGATGTAAATTCAAACAACGGCCACACACACACACTACTTACATGAGGATTGCTGTGTGTGTAGAATACGCTACACATAGTGCGAAGCGCTGGGTTTATTGTGCGGGGAAACTTCGGGTGGATATGGTCTTAGCGTGAGGCAGTGAAAAGCCGTTACCAAGCGTTTCTTACAGATATTTACACTAAAATTTGTTCGAAATCGTGAATGGAATGTTAAATAATCTCGTACATGTGTCTTATGATAAAAGGAGAATAGTATGTGACTATTTCAGATAAGTTTCTTGCCAGTATGATTTTTGCTTCCGAGACTGTCTATGAGCTTTAAGCACGATGTTCTATCGACACTATTATATAAATTTTATACTAAAATATCAAGTATGATATGTACGTTTGATCATGAGGTATTAAACTAATCATACAATAATAACATTTAAAACACGTAAAAAAAGTCAAGCCAACACTTATGTCAAACCTCAAGCAATTTTTGGCATCCAGAAAAGACAAATTGACCCCAATGAATTTTTCAACTCTCCATGTTCTTCAACAGCTGCACAGAGCCTTTCACATAGAACATTATTCTTCTTCACGGTAGCAGAGGGGCAAATAAGTTTTGTATAACTATAAGCCCACTTCCAAGGTATAATTTCCAGGGTATGTCTCATAGGGGGAGCTATTCAATATAGATCTTTAGAGGAGATAATCTCTTTAAAATAGGCAAGATGATTTGAAAATAACAGAGGGAGCTTGGGGAGATGGACGGAGATGGACGGCGATGGACGGAGATGGTGAAGATGGGAGATGGGGGTGGGGAGACAGAGATGATGGAGACAGAGACGGCGGAGAAACTTAACGAGAGGTTAAGCATTTTAAATCATGTAATCGGGGGGACATGATGAGAAACATAATTCACTAGTACAGCTTATAGTATTTAGAAAAGGTAAATGAATTTCTCCTTGGCCTATACGCATTGACAAGAAAACGTTAAAATGGTTTGCTGCTTTAAAAATAATTAAAAATAATTAATAAGAGAAAATAGATGTTTTTGACTGATTGATTGTCGAATTTATTTCATTCATCATAAAAAAACATTTACATAAAAATAACATACAATATAGCATACATATAAAGTAAAAAAAACATATTTCAAAGATAATCATAATATATAATATACATCACAAAGGTTAATCTGGAGAAAAATATGGGGGAAAGAGAGTATTTATGAGAATGAGGAGACAGCTAGAAAGGTAATGCCTTATTAGTGCTGCCACCTTAACAAAAAAATAAAAATGAAAATCTGAAATTAGGATAAGATGAGAGTTAAACAAGACCTGACTGAAAACAATTACAGTATAAGCATATAGAAACTGATAAGATTAACAAAAACAAAACAAAAAATACATCAATAAAGACAAAGACAAAAAACAAACAAAACAAATCAAGATCTGATCAAACATATCTACTGGGTAATAGGGTTTTATATCTCCTTTTAAAAACATTAAGTGATAGACTATATTTAATATACAATGGTAAGCTGTTCCAGATTATGGTACTTGCTTTTCGGAATAATCTAAATAACCAGATAACATGATCACTTGAATAACAAATCTCATGCAAACAATTAATTTTAAGACCACTTGCCACTGTGGGGTTCGAAGGGACTCTACTGCAAAATCGTGTTGCAGGTTTACATTTTTATATGAACGTTAAAAGTTTTATTGCTTTACCTCATAGGAAATCGCGTAAATCATAATCATGGTAATCAGTGTATTCATTGCAAACTTGTCACCTTCACGAGCTAAAGCGACCTGCTCCTATGTCCATTACGTTCCTGCGCAGCAACCACTAAAAATTATGAAACAGCACTTCCGCTGTATACCTTTAAGAAGCATGATAATTAAAACATCATGATTTATGCCTTTTTTGGAATAGCTTACGTGCTGCTCGCCTGATACTACACGTCGTCATCTCAAGAGCAGCTTGACACCTGAAGATGATAAACGGTACTTCGTAAGAAATTGATATCCCAAGGTATTGCTCTTCTATGTTTACAAAAATGATACAAATAACCTGTTTTATGACCAAAACACCGCAAGGACGGGCGATGGTTATCAAAGATACAGTTTCAGGGGGAAAGTGGACTGAAACAAGAACAATGGTAAAAGGCCATAGGAGGGGTGATATACAACGTATCCGTGAGCGAAATGCTGTTTTGCTGAATTTAAGAATGCCGTAAGATGTGTAGCAGATGTATGATTTTTCATAGACAAAAGATATCTTTGCAATTTTTTCCTCCCTTTATTAGACCCCACAAAAACAGCTGCAGAGGTACAATGGCAAAATGACAACATCATCTAGATCTCTGTGTGTGCAGAGTATATTCGACAGTAATCCTGTATAGCTGCAGAGAACTGAATATTCCTGTCATTTTGTTCTAAATCATAATTTTGAGTTTTTAATTTTATAATTCAACGTCGTTACACTTAAAAAATCAAAATACGTTTTTAATTCAATTTGTCATTTTCTAGTATTGAGGAAGGATATGAACCCGAAGAGGGGATACGAAGGGGGTACAATAATATCCCCTCACTTTTTCCACACTATGTAAAAAAATACTAACACAATTCTTATCAGAGGAGTAATGTTCCTTTCCACCTTCCCTTTTCTTTCTAACCCCCCCCCCCCCTTCCCCTCTTTTCGCCATGCGATAAGGGGACATGTGCCGCCTTGCTCTTTGCATCTACGCCACGAATACTGTGTAGTGTGACGCAGCAATCGTGACAAAAACCAGTCTACGTGTCTATCCTGTGTTTGCTCTTTATTATATAAGGGAATTCCGTTTCTTATTTTACGATCTTAGGAAGATATTAAAGTAACGTATACGGGACTAAGCAAGGTTCGTGGTTTGTAAATAAAGACAGATTGACGTGCGTATACTTGGAAGAAGTCGTATTTAACCTTAAATTGAATTACACTCAGGAGTTTTAGTATCCCTCGGGTAGTTTGATGTTTTTTGCGGTCATTTTAAACTGGAACAGTTGATAAGAGTCTTTGAGGGTTTTTTGTTTGTTTGTTTGTTTTGTTTTGTTTTGTTTTTTTGGTGCAAAGATGACGAACAAGTAGTTGAAAATCAATTATGATTTGTTGCAGTCTAAATATACATATATGCAAACGCACATACACACAAACACAAATGATGAAGAAAAAAACAAACAAAAAACAGTTAAGAAATCATTCTTGTATTACAATAACATTAAATTACCTAAGAGTATAATTATGAAGATTGTGGGGAGGACAAATCATTAACGATTGGGAAGAGATTATGATTTGGAAAAAAAATAATCAAAATTATTGACTTAAAATAGAACAGGATGAATGAAGGAAGTTTATTATACAGAATGGATGACGGTGAGATTTTGAAAAATGAAATTTGAAATCAAGATACAAAAAGATAAAAGACGGATGTAAAATGGATTCAAGAAAATTGGCAGATGAAATTCATTTTTAAAGATGTTAATACTCGTTAATTAATTTATCAAAATGCGATAGAGAATGCAGAAGACTGCAAGGAGTTCATATAAAAACATAATGGGTGGAGATGTTTTTGGAATGCCTCCACATGTTATACGAAAACATTTAAACTGTTTGTATAAGTCACTGAGAATAATTGCAGCACCGATCAGGGAGGGGCACCCATTCATAATATATTTTCATAAATATATTTGTGCATTGACGTTCCTGTCGGCAAAATTAAGCACTGTTTCATCAGATTTATGTTCGATAATTGTGTTGGCAACTTCACTTTAGGGGCCTCACTAGTATCAACTGGCTCACTAATAAAAAAACGGCACATAAAACATAAGGACCTTCAAGAAAGAAAAAAAAAATCAGCAGGGCCAATGTCATGATATATGATTCAATTTTAATTTAATTCAATTTCAATCATTTTTCTTTATTCACGGACCTTGAACATGTTGAAATGTGGCTTCAAGCTCCGTGAATGTAACTGTTTAACGAAAAAGACCGTGTATAATACTATTCATATTTTGTTTTGTTGAGTTTTGTTTCCGGGGTTTTTCTGTGTTTTGTTTTGTTTTGTAGGTTAGTAAAGTAAGGAAAAAATAAGATTAACCCATAGACTACGGGAACCGTGTGGCTCCTGTATCAAGCCTATGAGAATTAAAGAATTCAGTAGTCAACAGGTTAAGACACAAAACAGGCAGGCATGAGAGGTGAAAGGCGAGTACAGACTCAATAATATATCATGACCGGGGAGGCTGGCAAGTACACCAAAGTAGGAGCAATATGCCCCACATAATTGCATAAAGGTCGAATTTCAACGGCGAAACCCCCGTCAGTTATGAAAAATGGTTGGAGGGCGAAATATAACCAGCGCACCGGCCCGGAAAAATGGGTTTAAATTTCAGGGCACTCGGATCTTTCTATAGTGCCTCCGAAAGATCGTTCGGGTTTTTTTTTCTTCTCTCTTGCGTAGTGTCGGGAAACTGCAGCTCCTCTCGGTTCTACATGCAAGTTTCGTCATACAAAAAATAGAGTACATGTAGTTGATTTTTTTTCTTCTAAAAGAACGTCATGGCCTCTATTGTTACGTCAACAAATTTGCAAATTGGATAGTAGAAGCTCACACGTGTGTTTTACACGAAATTTAAAATCTAGAGATAAAATTAATGACACATTTGAACCTGCAAGATGCACAATGGTAGTAGCCTATGATGGGTCGAACCACTGAGGAGGCATCGGTTTCAGGTGTATGTGTGTGTGTGGGGGGGGGGGGGGGTCATTCAGGGAAGTAAATTCGAGGAGGGTATTGGAGGGAGCCGTATAATCTTCTTTCCCGCCGCCTTCCCTCTCCCTTTCTCCCCCCCCCCTTTTTTTTTTTTTTTGCCGTTCTTTTTGTGAGCACATGCCTCCTCATACTGAACTGCTTATAGCTACGCCATTGGCCTATAGGCTCTCTGTCATGTGTGTAGTGTTTACCACTTCCAACTACTGATGTTGAATTTTAAAGGTCTTTTACTAATGGATCACGGAAATTTGCAAACTCTTCGGGGGGGGGGGGTCTGGTTAACATTTGAATGTTGTATAGCTTCATGTTAGAAACAAACATACCACGAGGACTGCAGCGTAGCATTTTTCGTATACACGACTGTACTATTTATATTTAGGTCTAGTTCTGAAAAGACTAAAGAGTGCAATGTAATCACGATATGGATGATTATGGATGTCGTGGACCATTACACTGTACTTTTGAAACGTTTGTATGGAAGGGCGACCTGAGGCACAGATATTGTTGCTCTATTGCAAAGTTACAATTTAACACACCAGCTTGTATAGTTTCCAGTTTATATTATACATTTCTAACTTATACCCAATAATATAAGTACACCCAGCAGTGCAATCTATATCGGGAGTTTTCGTGGAACTTATTTTTCTTCTTTCGGAAGGTTTCCCATGCAATCATGCGATCTTGAGCACCTGCAAGTAATGTATATTTATGGCTATTATAGAATGTAAGACATCTTTGCTATGATTATATTGGCTTCTATAAAAGAGAATTCCAATAGTTTCTAAATTTCACGCATGATAATCCTTCTGATTTCGCAGCTCCATATCCCTGCTTCACTTTCCTAACCTTTCTCACCGATCATAGCGATCAATCGCAGACGACAATAAGGCCCATTGACATTCAAGGGATCACCCGTTTAGATGACACTACACTTTCACTTCGATTTCCAATACCATATTTATTTGACTGAGACCTAATGAAGTAAAAGGTTAATGAGTTCCAGTTCAGGGGTAAGAAATAATCTGTGAGGGTTCTCATTCTTTCTTCTTCTTTTTTTAATCCCCCTGTGGAAAATTTGTAGCAAGGTCACATGAGAAAATGTGGCTCTTGAAATGCTTTCATATTCTTAAATGACCGGAAATAGATTAACACTTTGGACCAACGTTTGATGACACGTGTAGTGCATTTCTCTATAATACGTGATTTTTCAGCAACATTTGGGTCGATTTCTTATCATTTTGACAATACCAAAACCTCTCAATACACAATTATTACTATGCACGGCATGATTAAACCTTTCCCAACATATTCCACACAGAATTCTGTCACAGTCTGTTAGAATCTTTAAACCGACTTTACTCATATGCCCCCTTGAGCTCTGCTTCGAATTTGTAATTAGGACTAACATCAATACGGCCTCTTTCTATGGATAGTAGCGCGCTTCATATTGCATTCCAATAGTGTCCTTTTAACGACTTTTGAAATAATCGAATTCGGTTTATTTAAAAGAAGACAATCATATCCCAAAGCACCCCACTGGGACCTTTTTGGTCTGAGTATGATGACACCTTAAAGAATAATGTTCCCATAATTTGGCACTCGGGATAGGCAACTATGACTATGATTATGCGGATTTAAAGGGACATATTTATAATCATCGTTTAGTCTAAGCTCAATCGAACAATTTCTGGATGGTTCGAAAGGTGTATCCCTTCATATTTTTTTCAATGGATGTTTGTTTGTATTTTGCTGCCAGAATACCAAATAATAACAAAGTCATAAAAATCGTTTTTACCACTATCTTTTTTTTTTAATGGCGAAACAAATTTACTCGACATAATGTGATTATCGCCGCAAAAAATGTGTAATATTTGAATATAAGTCAACATGCATGTTTATCAAAGAGAACCATTTGTAGAAAGAAAAAAGAGAAAGAGAGAGCGAAGGAGTGAAAGAAAGAAAGAGTGAGAGAGAGAAAAAAAATGAAACCCGAGGCTTGTTTTAACCTCCAGTCTAAATTACTTTTTAATTTCTAATTATAAGCTAATGATTAAACCTCAATAAGTCTTGACACATTTCTGTTATCAGTTAAAGACACGCGTTAGTCTCGGAAAGATTTATAATATACATTTAAAACAAGAAAAGAAAATGACGTTCTTGGCTTTTAACCCGTTGACTACTGAATGATCTCATTCCCATAGTGTTAATACAGAAACCACCCTGTTCCCGTAGGCAATGGATTAATCTTGAAAAATGCGGGGGAAAAGGGAAATAGTAACTGACAAACTTCATTGCTGCAGTATCAGTTAGCAAGGACCAAAAAAGAAAAAAAAAATAGATAGGTGGAAAAGGTCATATTTGACTAATAGATCTGAATCAAATGTGGAGAGAATTTCTGAGATCAGAGCCTATACACTATCGTATCTCGTCCTCTGAAATCCAAGTATACTTACAAGAAATCAGCTTTAGGAAACCCATTTTCTTTCAAACAGAAGCTACGACCTTATAAGGCAGTTTATTATCATCAGGCTTTAGAAAAATGATTTATTTTCAGTTCTAATGAATTTGTCCTTAATAGTCGAACAGGACAGATATATGTACATGAAATGATTGCATTTTCAAATTAAAAAAAAGTGTAGAAGTTATTTTGCACGGGCGATTATGCATTTAAGAAGAATACTTGTGTATTGTGAGGGTTTTGAATCAACAAAAAGATAACAAATTGACCCAATCTTACTTAAAATAAGAAACACTGAAAGTAATACCAAATGGGACTGCACAGACATGTGGCATTAAAACCTGTTCCATTTTTTTTTTACAAAATTTCTGATAATTATGAATGTATATCTAGAGCAATCATTTTTTCCTATGTAAAATATTACATGATATTCTTCAGTACAGAAATGAAAAGAATGAGGAAATTAAAAAAAAAAAAAAAAAAATTTGCAACAACTTCCCCTTCTCTTTAACAGGTTTCATACCAACTTCCTTTTCGCTTCCTCAACTTTTCATTAAAGTCAAATAAATGACATGTTATCACATCCATTGCTTATTTGAAGGGATCAGTCTTGTCCTGTTTTATCAAAATTTCAGCCTTCTCAAAAGCTAAGACATCGTTTTACTCCACTGACTTCACAACAGACGAGGGGGAACATTTTGAGTGTGAAAGCTATAGATTTTGTAGACAAAGTCATCCGACGAGGCGCCCACACGATAATGAAGCGGTATGACGGGGAAACGATTTCTGTGTGCTTTTCGCAACGGTTTCATATTTGCAGGCGCCACTTCCGAAATTGAAAAATCGAATCGCGTTGAAAGTCAGTTTACAGAATATCTAATCTGGGGGGTACGTTCATTCAGAAAGCGTTTCAAAGTCATCGTCTGCTGTTCTGCTTGTATTGGAATGACCTAATTCTCAGTGCACTGACACGGATTGCCATATGTAATAGTAATCATATCTACTTGATTGTTGTTTAGTCAGTTTTTGTAAGTTTTGTCATGATTTGAAAGGAAACAAAAACGTATGTAATACTTGCTCTCTTAAATGCAGAGGAGTGAAACACCGCTCGTTTTAGGAGTTATATTTTAGATCTCACTTCCTTTGATGTTGAATCCACTCAAAAGTAGCGTTTGAATTAATCTTTGGGGAGTGGATTCCACTATTTTGAAAGAGGATTTCATTCCAAACGATGTAATCCCTGATTGGCCCCCTTAAAGTTATCTTTACTCTTGTATAACTTACAACGTGATTGTTTTGAGGATGACCCAATCGCGATGCTCTGACTCGGGCTGATTGTGTACTTGAGTGTTGTTCTGACAGTTTTTGTCAGTTTTTGTCATGATTTGTGATACTTGCAACATGTACAGAATAATCTTGATTAATCTAAGCATCTCACAAAGCACAAAGGGCTTAAGATTCAATCTTACAAGGTTTTAGGATACAAAAGTAAGTACTCTACTCATAATGAATTATTCCAGACATGAGAATTCTGCAAAATGTACATCATAGAGATTAACAAAGTAAATATATATTATTTTCTACCATTTTCATTGACTTTTGGGGGGATGTATTTGAATAACATTTATGGAACAGAACCTGTCCAAACAAGGTCACAGGAGACGGTAAAACACATCACAGGTTACCATCTGAAAAGTTTCCGCCAACTTCATGGTAATCATTAAAAAGCTTGATAAACAATCCAAGAAAAAAATCAGGCTACGCTGCCAGGCAGAAATATTTTCCAATCAAATTTTTATTGATCGCTTTGATGAGCTTTTTCTGACAGAAACTACTCACTTATCACGGTTCTATTGGGGTGAAAAATTGGACCTTATAATTATAACTCTTGTGTTGATTAAATTTCTCAGTCATTAACAATGGCGTATCCAGCCATTGATAAACAGGGGATAAAGGCCGGGAGGGGGGGGGGGGGGTAGTAATGTCTGAGGACTTAATGAAAGTTGTGCATGTGTGTGGGGTGAAGCTACGGGGGAAGGGGGCAAAGGGCACGTGACACATCAGTCGCATAGCGAAAAAACAAAACAAAACAAAACAAAACAAAACAAAGGAAACATGAAAAGAGATAAAGAGAAGGGTGATGAAGAGAAGGAAAGTGAAAAGAAAAAAGGTAGGACCGGCCCCTTTCCCTTTACGTTTCCCTATTCGTTGGCCTTGTTGATTCAAATTTCACCCACTTTGTAAAATATGTACCCCCCCCCCCCGATGCCATGGGCCCCCTCCATGCCTAGACTTTCGCTACCCCACTTCTTCACCTTGCGGTAGACACGGCACAGATCTTAAAACAAACAACAACCAAAAAAAAAAGAAAGAAAAAAACTTCGGCACGCTTGTAATGAAAATTGTCACGAATGTAATGATGATAAGATCATCAGGGAAGTAACAACTTAACAACCGATACATTATTACAAGATATAACGTCCCACTGCAATGATCACCCCAGTGATCAGGTGATAAAAAGTCCAGTGATCTAGATCTTAAGGCTCTCTTCGTTTAGTATGTCCTAGTAGTTCTATAGGGGTACAAAAGTCAACACTACCTTATTACGGAGAGTGTGAAAACTGCTGGAGAGAACACTTAAATAAAGGCCTTGATTTGGTTTTATTACCAATGCATTGATTCGGAGCTTTTCTCTACGGGGAGAACGAGCTTTCCTCCCGGTCTCTCAAGGTACAGTTGCATTGGTATAATTATGTTTGCGACACTCAGTGATGAAGAAAGTCAATCTTTAAATATCGAATATTGGAAGTGACATGCTGTATTTCCCATAACGGTGAGCCGAAATGACGCACGATAGACAAAAGTGTGAATGACTTGCATAAAAGCTGCATGAGGTTGATGTTCATTTGACATATTGACTGATTGCTGCATGCTGTCTTTGGGAATGAAATTGTGGGAGGGTGCCGAGGGGCTAAATGATGTTATGTTTTTCTGAGAGCTTGATTTCATTTACTTTCTAATTATATACCACGAACAATACAAGAAATTCAGTTTATAGGACCAATAGTGATTTTTTTAATTATTTTGCAACGGATACTGTTTTGTCGCTTTCCATGTCGAGATGGGCACATACAGAGGTATCATGTTCAACCATGTGTTACTGTTCTGGCACAAGAAATACAACTTTATGCAATGTATATATCTAATTATTTCAACATTCCACACATTCAAAGGGTACCAATCACAAAAAAAATAAATAAAAAAAATACTTCCTCCTGTATGTAAGGGGGTTCCATGACGCCATACGATATTCACAATATTAGCTTAAAATGTTAATTCTAATAAGAGATAATGAAAGTTTAAATACTCTCCAAATAAACATTACAGTGACTTGTGAGTAGACTTATCGACGCACCCGTTAACTGGGCGTTGTGGCGTGCGCCTGTAATCCAGCTAACAGTGGAAGTTATAAACTGATTCAGCGGACCCAGGTTCGAAACTGAGTCACGTCATTCGGATGGTGACGTTACAGGTCGGTCCCCAGACGTAAATAATCATATCTGATTGATACACGTCTGTAAAAACCAAATTACACACACACACAACTGGGCGTTGTGGCGTGCGCCTGTAATCCAGCTAACAGTAGAAGTTATAAACTTTTCAGCGGACCCAGGTTCGAGACTGAGTCACGTCTTTCGGATGGTGACGTTAAAGGTCGGTCCCAGACGTAAATAATCTTATATGATTGATACACGTCTGTAAAAACCCAATTACACACACACACACGCGCGCGTTCGTACAAAATAGGGCTCGCGCGGAACCGAAGTCAGAGTTGGGTTCTGCGCAAGGGGGTTTTATGTTTTCCTTTATTTTCTTCATACTCGTTAACCCGTAATAAGTCGGGTAAAGTGCTTTAAGGTTAACTTTATCAGTTTATACATTCTAGCTGTACATAAATTATTTTGGGGTGATTTGTACACTTTAACGTAAAGAGATAAACCAGTCAATCTGTCAATCTGGCGAAAACATTGTTCACAAATACATGATCTAGTGTCATCTTTTAATGATATTCATAGTGATCGAAATGTAAAGTAAGAACTTTAAAAAAAAGCAAAGATATAAATAAAGTGAAGGGGAAAGGGCCGGGACGGGCTCGCACCCCTTCTAGTTTACTGATCAGAAGAAGAAAATACTAAACAATATAGACAAAAACATAATGAATAAAGAAAGCGAAATAAGAACAGACGCTCTAAATGTACATTTCAGCAAGTGAAGGATAATTCACTATCCACTAGTGGAAATATCCAATGCAAACCACAGGCCTGCGTGTGCACATAATAACAGCACTAATGACTTTTGACCCATATTGCGTTTTTATAAATATAATCATTTAGGAACCCTCCGTCAAAATTCACTCATAAATTGATCCAGCCAAGATTATGAGCTTTCGGATATATAATATATATATTGGACTATCAATAATCTCTGGTGATTTCATATTTCCGAATCGCTAGCAAGTGCATCGGGTGACCCATAATAAACAACTGTGATTTCAGAGTTGAAGAGGTGAGTGCCTGCTTATGCGATAATACCTAATAAGGCACAGTTAAGGCAATCAAGCGCCATTTTACACATTTTAATTTTGCGTGTAAATTATTTCAAGGACAGCGGGGGTGTTTAGATGAAGTGCAGAGGGTCATAGACGAATTTGGTTGAAAAGCTAAGGGGGAAATTAAGATGGAGATAGGGTAATAGACAGAAAGAGAGAGATGGAGAGAGAGATACAGATGGAGCGGAAAGGACAGGGAGACAGCATAAAGAGAATGAGACTCCAGCTTTGGATAAGCATGCATGAAATTATGAAATGAAGTTCAATTTGCAGGAAATTATTTCATTGCATCTTAAGGTATATCATTTAATAAAATGAAAGTCACATAAAAAGGAAGCATAAGAAACCCAAGAAGCAGACCTATTTTGCTTAAGATAAAGGTATACAGAACAGTAATAGACATGATAGACGCCCACATTATTTGTTGTAAGGAAGAGGGGAGGGGGTGGTAAAAATACAGAGATAGAGAGAGGGGGAGAAACAGAGAGAGGAAGAAAGAAGAATAAAAGTATGAAACTCGGGACCATTGACTGAAACACTGTATAAAATATACTGAAAGTTTCGAGTGTAAAATGACGATGATTAAAAGGATAGTAATTTGTGATCTACCATACACTGCACATAAAAATTTGAGTTACACCTCACCTACCAAGCTTCTGTTTTTTTTAAAAAGTATTCGATCAACTTTCCCCACCGTCACTTTGCTTTAAAACACGACCACCACCACATTACTCTTACCCACACCATCAACAGCAAAGTGTCCCATTTTCATCTCCGTTACGCCATAATGTCTTTTATTTTTTTCTTAATCCTCCTCCTACCCCCCCCCCTTCCCGTCTCCTAACAAACACAAACCCTTTCTCGATCGCCTTAACCCTGTTAACTCGAATGGCGGTATAGCCTAGCCTTAGACCCCCGAGGGGGGCACTCCAGTAATCTGGTTCCGTGTGTCCCCGTGTTTGCTCATCCATCGGGGGTGAGAGAGACGGAAACCCGACCCTCTCCTACCCATGATAGTCAACTCCCCCTTGGCGACCCGTGACGTCAGAGCTTTCTACCTGCGCTTACCCACAATGCAACTGGAAGGGACAGACGGAGTTGAGATTGCCCGAATTGAGGGGAGAGGGCAAGGTATAAAGTGTTTGAATTTCTCGGAACATCGATTCAAGAGTTCTTGAGGTTGGGGGTATAAAAAGTGCATGTACAAGGTTGCAACATAACTATCCTTTAGTAAGTGCAAATAACCTGTTTATAGAAGCACGTCTACCGAAGATGTGAAATCATCGGAAAGTTATAGAAGACGAAAAAGCCCAGAAAAAATGATTTGTTTATGGTTAGAATGTATAAAATCAACAACACTAATCTTTGATCAGCGGTTAAGTAGTATGAAAAAAAACACACACAAAAAAAAAAAAAACACGATAACACAAAAACGTGCACACAGTGCGTAACCTAGATTGGACCTATGGATTGGACTTGGGTTTCGTGCGCGTAAGGATGCGTCGTTTAATCCATTCCGAAATCGTTTTTGACTTCATTTTATAGTGTGTATTTTATCTTAAATTGAATATAATTTTTTTTCAACCTGAACACGAATTTTGAAAAAATGTGTTATCAAATTATTATAAATATAAGAATGGGATACGAACTCAAAATAAGGGTATAACAAATAGCATTCATTCTGGTACCTTTTATACCAAGTTGTTATTTACCAAAAAACAGCATATCGGAGAGCTCTTTATTTTTGTCATGCATGACTGCTGCCAAACTCTGATCAAGACTTGTTTATACAGACGTGTCTCTATAACTGGAAAAACGCACAAATTAATTTTCGTAAAACGCAAGTAACCTTTTTATGTTAGATACAATCCTCAAAATATTGATAAAACGGGTCAAAGATAACAAAAGATATAAGGCTTTATATATTCAATGTCGAAACTTAATTCAAAGCGCGATATCCTTTCCCCCGTCCTGCGACGGTGTATGATATCACGTTAATTTAGGTAAACAGAAGCGCCTCTCTATTCAATATAGGACATCAAATATTGACCCAATAATCTCGCCCTTGTTTGATCAAAAGGTGAACGAGCTTAGCTGATAGAGAGATGGGCCGGGTCACCTCAGAATCTACCAGGAAAAGACAAATTAGTTCAGGGTCCATTGGTGAACCAAGACGTGGGTTGGCTCTGTAACCACGGACTCGAAAATGGAATGTCAAGGGTTCGATGCCACCTTCAGCAGATCTGCTCATATGGACGCTGGAGGATATTTTGAAAAGGAAAAGTGGCAAAAAGTTTGTTTTGGGAACGTTCAACGGGTGTCGCGTAGATGAGGCATGGGCACACTACGTATTTGTAAAAGTAATTGCGTTTAATTGTTTGTTCAGTAATACATATACCTTAAGGCCACCGCACACCTTACGATCGGTCTGCGATCTGATTTCAGAAGAAAATGTAATATCATTTCACAAATCATTTAAGAACGGAAAATATTTTGGATGGAGGGTCTGAATAGTCATACAGATAGTAAAATCGATAATACGGCCTTTGCCGAGTTTTCTAGTCGGTGGAATGGCCAAATCGGCTCCGAGTCGTAGTGACGTCACAAAAATCGTACGACTGCCTACGATTTGAAACTAATTTTGCCCTTATTCCCTGTAGAAAGCCGACAGCTCACCCAAACCCGATGTTTAGTATTCATATTACTTTTCAGAACCTGAATAGGGTAGATTTCATTTGTTAAAATGCCAATATTTAATGCCATAGCGATTTATTTCACAAATCGGATCGCAGACCGATCGTAAGGTGTGCGGTGGCCTTTAGTCACACCGACAAACCGACTTCATATCGACCGATTATTTCCCATTCGGTTAATGTAATAGCTTATTCCGTATGTTGGTCTGCCAGGGGCGGCGCCAGGGTATTTTGATAGGAGGGGCAAGACGACCTAAAGATGACGTCATATTTTTTCTCCATTAAATAACAGGGGTAATATAGAGTTATATGTTTAAGACCTCTCTTTTAATACTCCGCTTTCTTCTTTCTTCCCTTTTCTTCCCTTTTCTTACTCCTTTTCTTCTTTTTTCTTCTTTTTTTTTCTTTTTTCACTACTTGAAAAATCATAGGGGGGCGGTCGCCCCCTCTGCCCCCCCCCCTGTAGCGCCGCCCCTGTGGTCTGGTATTGGTCTCATTAAGGTGTGACATGGGTCGTCATCAGGCCATGGAACGGCGTACCATACTATACTACTATAAAGTTCATCATGACACATATTACTGCTGAGTTTGATAAAAATTAGTTAATATAAAAAGAGTTGTTTTTTTCAACAACAACAAAAATCAACACACAACAAAAAACAAAAACGAAGTATCTGCGGGTAGAAGACATCCAGAAAAAAAACATTGTAAAAATCGAAACTGATGAAAGAATAAGATAATTTGCCATAGGATGTAACATAACTATCCTTTAATAAGACTAGTGTAAATAACCTGTTTACAAAGGCACGTCTACAGAAGATGTGAAATCATCGGAATGTTATAGAAGACAAAAAAAAGTAGATAAATAATTTGTATATGATTAGAATGTATAAAATCAACCATTATAATCTTTAACTGGCGTTCTGTGAGTGAAAGGTTAAGTTAAAAAATTGCTGCTGAGTTAAAAAATTAGTTTTAAAAATTTCAACAACAACAAAAAAAAAAAAACGAAGTATCTGTGGGTAGAAGACATTAAAAAAAAAGGGTAAAATCCGAAATTGATAAAAGAATCAGATAATTTACCATAGTTTGTTTTTCAGACTTTCAAAAAGAATAAACAACATAATGACGTCATCAGCATATCATGCTTGAACGCCTACTGGAATAGTCCACTGCTAGCTATCCCTGGCCGTGTATCGTACGCACGTACGGACACAGAGCCTGAGAACAGTTTCTTTCTATTCGGGAAGGGTGAATTTGTGGGGAGAGTAAATTCGTGGGGATGTACGGATCAGCGCGCGCGCGCACGCATGCATCCAAAAAAAAAGGTGAAAGATTGAAACGACCATAAACTGGTCTACTACTGGAACTGTGTGGCAAAAATCAAATGTGGAAGTTTTGCCAAGTTTTTTTAAAAACAACCAGACTCGAAAGTCCTCAGACAATACATCAACACAAAAAAAATCAGAAAATACGACTTAAACGCAATTGTGACTTTAAAAAGCCATAACGTGCAGGCGAGTTTTCTGCATGCAGATGGTTAGATATTGGACAGCAGAATACGTTTTCTTCCTAAAGACTGGATTATGTTGTGTAAACGGTCCTGCAAAAGCAAGTGTTTGTTGTTCTGTTATGATATGCTAAGTGTTACATGATAATACCTCATGCTTTGAGATGCGTTAGGCCTCTTCACACAACCGGAATTTAGGTTTCGAATTTCCCTTAGATCAAGGACCTTATAAGGAAAGACGGACAGTAGTTTCGATTAGTGAGTCGTGTTTTGTTCATGTTGTTACAGGCTAACTTTCTTTGTCCTCCGATGCAGTTATGAGAAAAAAATGAATTACTGAAATACGACCCCCCCCCCCCCCCCCCTCCTGGAAAAAAAAAGGTGAATGGGAGTGAAATAGATATAAACATTCAACTTTCAATTTTTACAAGTTAATAGCCCCCGTATCATGGAAAAATTAAATGTTACAAGTTTGAAGCCATCTCGCTGATCTTTCCCGATCTCTATTTCTCTGCTTTTTTTTCTTCTCTCTCTCTCTCTCTCTTTCTCTCCCTCCCCCTCTCTATTTCTCCCTTTCTTTCGTTACTTTCTCCTAACCGCCTACGATCAATACTCTTCAAATATGAATCGCCTAATCACATTTTAATCTATCGCCGATGTAGTATTAAAGACCCGGCAGGGGCAGTGCATATCTCATCTTTTTACCACCATGTATATTTCTATGAGCGATGGGGCACCGCGATCCCTTGGAGACGATCACACGATCACTCTTTTGATGTCGCTATCGGCTGAGTGTATTCCCAATGCAATTTAATTTGTCTATACAATGCCCATAGATAGATACGCAGAGTCAAACTTTTAGGCAGATGGGGGTGTCCTCCACTTTGTCATTGACGTATTAAGAATGATCGAATTTTGGTATTTAATAAGCTAGAATCTAAAAAGAGAGTAATATGTCAGTGATATATTATGCATCTCGTGATATTATTTCTCAGGGTATTAATGCATACAAGCCGTTCGCTATCAAAAGAAAATTATTTTAATCGTAGTTTTAAGTCAATAAACATGATGACGAGAGGCGTAGATAATTAGAATTGAAACAAAAATAAAGTAACATCAGAGTGCCATATTAATCAATTGTCAGGGAGAGTGATTATTCATTTTATAGTGTAATAAATGGAAAATAAATAGAACTGGCATATGTCATAAGAGACATATCTACATTGTGTATTTCCCTCACGACAGATGGGCCTTAACGTCCATTTTTTATATGAAAAATCAATCAACATGAATTATCTCCCTTTGATCTCCCTCTTTTAAAAAAGCTTTCCATCACCTTCTCTCCTTTATTTTCCTAATAAGACAATAACATCGTAAACAGCATCTCTCTCTCTCTCTCTTTATTTTCTTTCACTTACTTTCTCGCCACTTTATTTTTTTCTGTCTGTTTTTCTGTCTCTCTGTGTCTCTGTCTGTCTGTCTGTCTGTCTCTTTTATTTCACTTCTCGCCACTTTATTTTTTTCTGTCTGTTATTCTGTCTGTTATTCTGTCTCTATCTCAGTCTCTGTCTCTTTTTTCTTACTCTTACTATCTCGCCACTTTATTTTTTTCTGTCTGTTATTCTGTCTCTCTCTCTAATTTCTTTCACTTAATTTCTCGCCACTTAATTTTTTCTGTCTTTTATTGTCTCTCTCCGTCTCTCTCTGTCTCTCTCTATTTCATTTCACTTACTTTCTCGCCACTTTATTTTTTCTGTCTGTTATTCTGTATGTCTGTCTCTCTCTCTCTCTCTCTCTGTCTCTCTCTCTCTTAATTCTCTCTCATACCACTCTCCTTCATTGTTTCTATTTTTATCTCATTTTTTTTTTTTAATTCTCGTTCTCAGCATCAGATTCTTTTCCAATTCCTCCATTTGCATTCACCATCTCTCCAAACTTCTTCTCTTCTTCAGTCATCTGGGGAGTGTTTCATCAAGTGTCTTGTCAGTGATTTTTACTGACAAATTTGCTCTCAGCCATTCAGATGCAAGGATTTCAGTAGCTTATAACAGTTGTCGGTAAAAATCACTGACAAAAAGCTTGATGAAACGCTCCCCTGGTCATGCTGGTCATCTCTCTCTCTCTCCCTCTCTTTCCTTTCTTTATTTTCTCTCGCTCTCTTCTTCTCTCCTGCCGGTGATTCTCAAACGATTGCCCATTCCAGTGTTTATTTTGCCTGGACTTCAGATTTCATAATGTGATTACCGCAGATGAGCAATCAATAAAAATTAGCCCAACTTTGTCCCGGCCAGCAGAAACAACCATGACAACAGGCTGATGAATTTATGATGAGGTTCCACAGCTAATCGTATTCAATAAAGATCATCTCCCCCGCATAATCCACCGTCGGTGCACATATCGAATCCCCTCGACGCTAACACATTGACACCGTTTGTTGAATGTAATTACAATTCAACTAAAAGCGTAATCAAAATTACTTGCTTATGGCTTTCATGTTGCACTGTGATGATCAAAGTTCACCTTTGGGGCAATCCTGAAATAATTATTAACATTTTTCGTTGATATTCGACTAAACAATAGCACAGTAGCCCGTCCCCACACAATAAATTGTTCTTACAAGGTATGGAAGTTACATTGTAATCTACCATAGGAGCTATAACAGTTTAGGGGAGCGTGGGTCAAGCCACTGAGGGTGTACAGGGCCATGTTTCATAAAACTTATTAATAACAAGCTACGATGATTGTTATAAGCTACTGAAATCATTGAATTTGACTGGCTTAGAGCAAATTTGTCATAGATATGTAGCAATTGTTATTGATAATAAGTTTTATGAAACAGGGCCCCTGTTGTCAGGGTTTTGGGGCAACAGTCTTACAAGGTGGATAAAAAGCGAAAGCACGATCATTCAGTTAAGTGGGTTGACAGTTAAATTAGGGGTATAAACGTTTTTTTTTTTTGTACGTTGCCTTCCCCTCTCTTTCTTTCTCTCTCTCTCTCTCTCTCTCTCTCTCTCTCACTCTCTCTCTCTCCGTTTTCGTCATTCGAGGGGGGCGTGTTACTACCCCCCCCCCCCCTCTGTATCTACGCTGCTGGGAGCAAAGTCATTTTATATTTTCATCCACAATACATTAATAATTCTATTTGATCAAATACATCAAACTGCAAATGTGCAATTTTGTTCACCACATGTGAACTCAAATGATGAATGTTACACTGTATAATTTATCATAATACAGTTCAAGTTTATCTCAATCAAAATCATTATTTTAGTATAAGCTCCACAATGCATTTATACCTGTCGTTTGCCTGTGGATAAAAACACCCCATTCACATTAATTTGTTAGCGACGCAGCCGCTTGATGATGCAATAGCTACGCGAGATATCCATTACATGCACAAAAGGATGTATACGGTATATACCCTCACTAGCAAGTTATAATTGCCTAGTACCTCCTTGCTTGAACGTAGATGTACACAACAAAATTTGCAGTGGACCACATGTCCCATATAGGAGGTTTAAGGCGTCTTTGTTCTACGGTTCTCCAATTTATAGTTAGTTTCTTGTGATGAACATACTGGAATTTACTTCCATAATTTTTTTTTCTTCACTTCAATTATTCTAATTATTTTGTTGGATAATCACGACCTCTGATTATGGCGCGCATCCTCCTTGCATGGCAATGTCTTGGCATTGGCGCAAAAACCCATTGAGGTCATTGAGACCGGGGGAGCGTTTCATGAAAGGAAGTTGTCGGATATTTTATCCGACAACTGTTATAAGCTACTGAAATCCTTGCATCTGATTGGCTGAAAGCAAATTTGTCGGATAAAATATCTGACAAGTCCTTTCATGAAACGCCCCCCTGTACATCATCCGCGTAAATCACTTTCTGAAAAGCACCATAAACGGGGATGGCAGTAGGAGTAGCTTTGATACCCTAAACAGGAAAACTCATCTAACATCTCTGATTTGTATACCATTAACGGCGATTTTATATCTTGCGTGGTATTTTACATCCTATTTCAGGATTAGGCCTACATCATCATCACAGACCTTTTTAGCCAAAAAGGAACCGTAAAAGAAATTTAACCTAATTTGGAACACATTACCGATCTTATACCCTCCCCCCCCCCTTTCCGCAGATCTTCTTCTAATCACCTCTAATCACCTCTAGAAGAGAATAGCACGATGTACATCAGTATATGTACTTTGTAGAGGTGTAAGCAGTTGCTGTAGTAGTAGTAGTAGTAGTAGTAGTAGTAGAAGTAGTAGAAGTAATAGTAGTAGTAGTAGCAGCAGCAGCAGCAGCAGCAGCAGTAGTAGTAGTAGTAGTAGTAGTAGTAGTAGTAGAAGTAGTAGTAGTAATAGTAGTAGTACTGTAGTAGTAGCAGAGGTAGTAGTGGTAGTAGTAGAAGTAGTAGTAGTAGCATTAGTAGTAGTAGTAGTAGTAGCAGCAGTAGTAGCGGTACCAGTAGTAGCAGTAGTAGTAGTAATCGTCGTCGTCGTCATAGTAGTAGTACTGTTATTATTATCAGTAGTAATAGTTAATAGCGGTTGTATTAGTAGTAGTAGTAGCAGTAGTAGTAGTAGCAGTAGTAGTAGTAGTAGTAGTAGTAGTAGTAGCAGCAGCAGTAGTAGCGGTACCAGTAGTAGCAGTAGTAGTAGTAATCGTCGTCGTCGTCATAGTAGTAGTACTATTATTATTATCAGTAGTAATAGTTAATAGCGGTTGTATTAGTAGTAGTAGTAGTAGTAGTAGTAGTAGTAGTAGTAGCAGCAGCAGCAGCAGCAGCAGCAGCAGCAGCAGTAGTAGTAGTAGTAGTAGTAGTAGTAGTAGTAGTAGTAGCATTAGTAGTAGTAGTAGTAGTAGCATTAGTAGAAGTAGTAGTATTAGTAGTAGTAGTAGTAGTAGTAGTAGTAGTAGTAGCAGCAGTAGTAGTAGTAGTAGTAGTAGTAGTAGTAGTAGTAGTAGTAGTAGTAGTAGTAGCAGCAGCAGCAGTAGTAGTAGTCGTCGTCGTCGTCATAGTAGTAGTACTATTATTATTAGTAGTAGTAGTTAGTAGCAGTTGTAGTAGTATTATTATTAGTAGTAGTAGTAGTAGTAGTAGTAGTAGTAGTAGTAGTAGTAGTAGTAGTAGTAGTAGTAGTAGCAGCAGCAGCAGCAGCAGCAGCAGTAGGAGGAGGAGTACCATTTGACAGCTCGGTTAAAGCAGGGGTAAAATATTCAGATTCAGATTTTATTGACTGTTTTCAGTCATATTAACATAATACTGTAGTGCATAACATAAAATGAATACAATAACAACAATATATAACAATGATGTTTTTCCATAGATATGGGCACATAAACAAATATCAATAAGTAAAAAATATGATGCACAGATACTGACCTATTAAGTGATGTTGAAAACAGATGGATATGTTTAAAAGCAAAGCTTGTATATTACATGTCCAGTGATAATAAGTTGTGAAGCGAAGTAGAGTATATTTGAATGTGTTGCTAGTAATTGCGCTATATCAAGTCAATATGTTTTCACGTTTACCCATTCTCAATTCACGGGTATGAAAAGCAATGTGCAATGGATTGACATGAAATGGAGCACATCACATGTTTATAAAATAATAAAAGAAGGGGAATGGCGGGCTGCGTCGAGGGCGGCTGAACAAACATGAATGTGACAAAGTTTGTAGGATCGATTCCCAAAAGACACTGCGATAAAATAAAAGATCAGAATGGATTAGATTATTGCAAAACTAACAAGTGAATGAAAGACAGAAGAAGTAATATAGGTTGAGAAAGTAGTAGGTATGGGGAGAGAGCTAGAGAGACAGAGAGGGACACAGAGAGGGACACAGAGAAAGAGGGAGAAAGAGAGAGAGATAGGGGGGGGGGGGCTATCGAGAGCGGAAGAGGGCATATACACTATTTCTACTGCAGCTGCTAATGCCAATGCTGCTCTTCTTCTTCTTCTTCTTCTTCTTCTTCTTCTTCTTCTTCTTCTTCTTCTTCTTCTTCTTCTTCTTCTTCTTCTTCTTCTTCTTCTTCTTCTTCTTCTTCTTCTTCTTCTTCTTCTTCTTCTTCTTCTTCTTCTTCTTCTTCTTCTTCTTCTTCTTCTTCTTCTTCTTCTTCTTCTTCTTCTTCTTCTTCTTCTTCTTCTTCTTCTTCTTCTTCTTCTTCTTCTTCTTCTTCTTCTTCTTCTTCTTCTTCTTCTTCTTCTTCTTCTTCTTCTTCTTCTACTACTACTACTACTACTACTACTACTACTACTACTACTACTACTACTACTACTACTACTACTACTACTACTACTACTACTACTACTACTACTACTACTACTACTACTACTACTACTACTACTACTACTACTACTACTACTACTACTCCCTTCGAATGTGTAATATAGGCGCCATACGAATGATTATCATCATCGTTATCAGTATTCAGTTTCCCAAAATAGCAAAATTGTGTTTTCATAAAACAGCGATAGTAATTACAAATGTCGAAGGTATGATGTTATCGTCAACAAACTTCAACCGTTGTTTATTTAATTCTTATTATATTCTAAAAATCTAAGCTTAGATCTGGCAAGGAACACAAAAAATACTTTTAAAACATGGAAGTTAGATAATGATCAAGCGATCTTAACTTTCGCTTCGCCTCTCGTTTTTAATTACTGCCGTCTAGACGAACGAACAGGTAGTGGGTGTTTACAAGTGCTATTTTTGAAGTATAAAGTCAAATAAATCTAACAAATTGACTTTGGGTGATTGCGACTGACGGGATGATTGCAAGATGTTTGCATGAGACAGGGCAGATGGCATGAGAAGGGTGGACCCCCCTCCCCCTCTTTTTAAAAATTATCTTACCATTCTACGTAAGAGGAACAAAATAAAGGGAGTATGTAATGTGTGTGTGGGGGAGGGGGGAGGGGGGCTACAGCCCATGGGACCAACAATGTCGGTCTCGTGTGGTTTCCGCTGAAATTTTTTTCTAAGGGTTTCCGACACCGACGCGACGGCTCAAGAGATCGGCAACCTACGAGATCAACATGCCAGTCTTGCCGCGGGCCTTCCGACATATTTTTCCGAGGGTTCCCCAGACCAACATTGTCGGTCTTGTGGGATATCGGTCACATGGACTATTGGTCTACTGAAATGTTCCTGTGATTGTGTTGTGAGATGGTAGATGAGTTGTCTGCGTGGTCTTGAAGTATAGAATCACAAACATCTTGAAGATGGAAGTAGTGAAAGTGGTATAGGGGTACAAGGAGAAAGAGAAAAAATGATGATGGTGATGAATATGGTAATTGCTTGATGATTGGGATGATGATGATGATGATGATGATGATGATGATGGTGGTATTGATGATGGGGATGATGATGATGATGATGATGGTATTGATGATGGGGATGATGATGATGATGATGATGATGATGATGGTATTGATGATGGGGATGATGATGATGATGATGATGGTATTGATGATGGGGATGATGATGATGATGATGATGATGTTGATGGTATTGATGATGGGGATGATGATGATGATGATGATGATGATGATGATGATGATGGTATTGATGATGGGGATGATGATGATGATAATGATGATGATGATGATGGTATTGATGATGGGGATGATGATGATGATGATGATGATGATTATGATTTTGATAATGTTGGAGATGTTAGCCATGATGATGATGATAGTGGCATTGGTGATGGGGATGATGGTGATGATGATGATGATGATGATGATGATAATGATTTTGATAATGTTGGAGATGATAGCGATCATGACGATGATGATGACGATATTTTGATACTAATAACAGTTAGGGCAACGTGAAATACATACAATATAAAAAAAGTAGGGGAGTATGTTCATGTTAACTGATATTATCACACATCGATTTTTAGCTTGTTTGCCGTTCAGACTGACTAAATCTATAATTTACTCCAGGCCTTTTTTCAATCATCTCGCTGACTTTGTAACAAAAATTTACGCGCTGGCCATTTCCTCGCAGTAACTATCGACTGGGCTTTTCCCGCGTTTTTCATTTCGCATCTCGTCTTATGTTTCCCCAAAATTATTTCAACTGCACGCTGCGAGCAATAAAACAATCTCGGCTAGCGTCTGGGATGGCGGAAAGGAAAATCAATATCAATACATTTGATGTGTAGGCCGAGGTTAAGGACATCACTAGGTTCTCTTTAATCATCGATCAGTGGGAGGTAAAGATTTAAGAGAGGGAGAGAGAAGGAGGGAGGGAGATGGGTGGGGAGAGTTGAAAGATAAGGGAAGAGAGAGGGAAAGAGGAAGGGAAGGAGAGGGTTGGAGAGAATTGGAAGAGAAGGGGAGAGAGGGGTGAAGAGAAAAGAAAGACAATGGAAAAGAGGGAGGGAGGAGGGAGGAAGGGGAATGGAGAAAAATTAAAAAGAAGGGAAAAGAGGGTGTGAGAGAAGGAGGGAGGTGCTTGAAAGAGAAGAGAAGAGAGGGGAAAGAAGAGGGAGGGAGAGAGGTAAAGAGAAAAGAAAGATAAGGGAAGAGAGGGAGATAGAGATAAAGAGATAAAGAGAGAGGGGGGAGACAAACAATAGTATTAAGAGCTACAAAAAAGAGACGGAGGTACATAAATCGATAAACAGAGAGAGAGAGAGAGAGAGAGAGAGAGGTGAGAGTTACATAAAGGAAGAGAGACGCAGATGAAAATGGAAAGAGAAAGAGAGAAGTAAATGGAATAAGAAATAATGTGATAAAGAGGAGGCTTAATAAGATTCTCCGAATAAAATAAGATGAAAAGAAAACAAAAACTTGCTGGTGACAGAGGGCAGTGAACTGGACTAGTAAGATAGGAAGAGGAGGAAAGAGATGAAGAGAAAGAAACAAAGAAGAGCAATTCAAGAAGGAATGAAAGGGCATTATAATCTTGAGACGAGGATAAGGGGATGAGGAACAAGTTCGTCCGAAAGAAGAGGGAGGGAGGGAAGGAAGGAAGGAGGGAAGGGGTAAAATAGAAAGACAGATGGGACAATTTTATTTTAGTTGGTCTGAAACATGTGAAAGGCTGGGGGAATGTGAAAGTTAAACTGATTCCTAGTTTCTCGTCCGGATTTTTTTCCCCCAAAAATGATGAGGAATGTTATTTAAAGTGATTTGGTAACTTTGGAGAGGCTTGATAAAATATGAGCTGCCTGGCCTTACATGCTATCAGTGTATGTAATATGGTGTAAAAATGAAGCCCAGGGGAAAAAAAAGCACTTCAAAATCATTATGTGCTTCACAAAAGTAAACATATGGAAGTGACCGGAAATGCCAGACTCATTTTCTCCCATAGACTCAGTGTTAGACTAAAGCGTATGGCCATACGCTTTCGTAAATGGGAGTATTCAGTCATAGATATCATTATATATTTGAAAACCTTTCTATGTCTGACTATTTATTTATCCTTCTGAACATCATTATACAAGAAAGATATCAAAATTCAACCATTTATTAAATCAAGCCTCCACAAAGTTACCGGATCCCTTTAATGTTTGATACTTTTCCCAAACTTAGAAATGCTATTGGGTTGTTTCAACACATAGTTAAAGAATTTAATTTCATTTGTTCATGCATCCCGGTGTTAAAAGCAGAGTGGATTTTCATTATATTAATGATTTTTTTAAAAATTCATTTGTCTAGATGTCCTCCTATTCTTATTTATGTCATTTTAGAACAAAATAACAAATTTTCAGAACAAATAACAAAAACAAAAACTGAGGCGCCAGAAAAAAAAGGGGGAGGAGGGAACGAGAAAC
The DNA here is from genome assembly GCA_025618425.1 of Heliocidaris tuberculata. Lineage (NCBI taxonomy): Eukaryota > Metazoa > Echinodermata > Echinoidea > Camarodonta > Echinometridae > Heliocidaris > Heliocidaris tuberculata. Next base: position 21,196,529 of record CM046844.1, on the reverse strand, counting down.
TAGGAATTAAATTTATTTGGCCGAAGATGGTATAGGACGTCTTCACAAAACACTTGATATCTTCAAATTAAGATAAAGGGAACAGAAGATTAACGTGCTAATTGTAATTTCAAGTCCCATTTATACAAATCTGTGTTTGTGTTTCGAAGTTTATATCGTTTTCATCAAAATGTGAAGGTAATTGTATTAGTATAAAGTTGTGGAGCTCCAGAATCCCTCATGTCCCGAACGCTTCCATTTTCATTTATGTAGAATTCGATATTCGTCTGTTAAAAGCCAGAAGGGCGTTAAATCATATGCGTTTGAATAGAGTTAAGGTCTTTCTGGCTCTCAAGGGTTGATATATTAATTTTAATCAGTTTCATGACTTAAGTTCAAACTTCAATATGAATTGTTTACATGGAGTGGTAACCCAGTCGCCTAGCTAAATCTTCTCGGAAATATTATCCTTTCAGACGAGGTACAGCATTGCTGATATTAGGAATCTTGATTTATTGTTCAATATTCACGCTAATAAACAACCGTTAGGTATATCAAACTGCGTAGGTTGTGAATTTCAACACGAATGTGGCTGCCAGAGATGATGAAGGACGAACGGTTTCATCAAGAATAATAATGAATAGTTAGCGTGATAATTCTTGTTAAATATAGGGAGTGATACATCCTTGAATATCAAGCTCTCGTCCTCAAATAATTGAACGAACATTAATGGTAAAGCCTTCATGACAAATAAATAATGTGTCCCATGTTTACTGTAATATATTCTTCATTATATTTTGGCGCGGACAACGATGTTACTTTCCTTACATTATTGAAGATGACTTGTTATTTGAAAAGATGAAGGGCATATTACTTTATCTGAAGGTTGAGTTCTTGGAAAGGTGAAAATAATTTGTGAGCTTTCTCATTCTCTTTATTTCAGTTTGGAAGATTACCGTGAAAGAAATGTCCGATGAAGAGGATTGCTCTTCGAATACCCTCATGTTCGAAATATAACAAGAAATAGATGAAATGTTTGAGACAAACATTCATGTCACATGTGTGTGTAGTCCCATAAACCTATTGTTGTCTGCAGTGCATGTGATTCTCAGCAGAAAGAATCAATTTCTTCTCATTTTGATGATTCCAAAACCTTACAGCATAAACCAATGATTATATAATCATATTTTCCCAAGTGCTTCAATGTAACTACTTTATACTTTTTTGGGGGGAAAATCTATTTAAGAGAAGCATAAGTGTATGGGTTGAACAATGAAGTCCCCCAGTTATGAGATATGTATGGTTTAAAGCTCATTTGTGCCGCGTCCTCCTTTGAAAAAAAGAAGAAGAAATGTTTACCCTTTCCTGAGCTAAGCGTTGTTAATTCTTTCTTTTATAACTTTCTTGATTTTTCTTTTTTACATTTTTACATACTTTCATAATCAAGTTAAAACGTTGATGTTATCTTTAAATTGCAATCACAAGAACGAGCTATACAGATAATTAATTGTAATATCGAACATTCAGTTAGGTAACCAAAAATGTTAATGAAAATGCTCAGTAAGAATGATAAAAAAACCTATATAATTCTCATGCTAACATTGCGGTTTAAACGACTGCAGAGTCATAAATATGGTCACATGTAAAGTAGTAATTTCAAAGCAATTATATAGTGTCTAGTGTCCACAGGTATATTGCACCCCATTGTCATAGTATCCCTAATAGTTACTTTTCAACATGTCGTTTCAAAGAGTTAAATAAAACCTTTAAACAGTCAGACCCAACTCTGAAAACGGCGTATAGAGCTAGATGAATATAGAGCCCTTATCGTTCACAGCGAGGCAATGTGTACAAAAGGCATGGGGGAAGTCGTGCAATGTCGACCTGCTGTTGATAATATATTTTTCAAAAATAATGCTGCGGATTTATTTATTTCAAATGTTTGCCATTTGAAAGTCATTTCATATGAATCATTAAAGGATTTTGAAGATAACTGACACGCAGCATTATTTTTAAGAGTATGTATATCGTTGGCAGGTTGACTTTGCAAGATTTTCCCCATGCCTTTTGTACACCTGTCTCGCACTGAACGATGAGGGCTCAATATTCATACGCCGTTTTCGGAGTATATACCTGTTCTCGGTTTTCCGAAGTTGGGTCTGACTGTTTAACAATCAGCAATAACTTGTGAGGTATTTATTGTTGATAAAGCCTCAAACACAAGCTCGTACTATAGCCAGCCTCTGGTGCCCCCTTCCTGATCAACCACTGCCATATTTCAGGGACGACAAGTCTAAGGGATGTATCAAGAGGCGTAGCCATTGAGAGGGGCACTTTCATCGAGGGAGGGGAGGGGCATCGGTTTTACTCCATGAATGAAATTCGAAATAACATGGCCACCGTTTAGGGGAAGGGTGCATGGGGGGTGGGGTCCTTTCATTTTCTTTACTCGCTCTTTCCCCACTTTCCCCTTCCTTTCTCTTTCTCCCCTTTTCTCCATTCGATTGTGTGTGTGTGGGGGGGGGGGGGATGTGCCCCATGCTCCATGGAGCTAAGCAACAAGGATAATATCCTCGCTCGTGGAAGCAGATTTCGTTAAATGTCATGTCACTTATGATGGGATAATTTTGACCGACAACTTATATCCACCTTGAGACCATTTATGTATGCTTATCGAATTTTTAAGTTATCTCTGGAGAACCGGGAGCGCGTTTGGTGATAAATACTTTGCTAAATTATTCACCGGAATGTTTCCCCACGTCTAGCCGACCCGCTATACATGGGGGGAAAGACGGGGACGTAAACAAGGTTCGGTTATCGTTATGACATGGGGTTGGTTTTGATTGTTTTGAGGATAGCCACAGTCTCAAATTTTGCCAATGTTATTGTAAGTATGAGTTATCAAAAGTCTGATATTTTTGTATTCCTCACATCTTGAATATTGCCTTGCTCATAAAGGGGCCGTATTTCACGTAACTTGTTGTCAATTATTTTGATGCCTGTTGCACATGAGTTGTTATTTCGATGGAGCCATTTTCTACGCTAATCCAGCCTCAGATGGTAATATCAATTCATACGACAGTGATTCAATGCAAATTATGCAAAGATCATTTTTGCATTCGTGTTTTGCACGATAGCTCTCTCACATGGCGCATTAAGCCCGCGCCCTTCGATGACGTAGCCACTCTGACAATATGGATGCACGCCTACATTATTTTTTACAAAATGATATCTCAATAAATCTATATCCACTGATTTCATACTGAACTTTGGTTGAAATGACCTAACTGATTATATTTTTAACTCGTCTAAAGTAATTGGTTGTTTAAAGCTAGATTTTTGTTTAATTTCTTGCAAACTTATAAAAAAGAAAAAGACTTTTAACGAATAAGCCCTTTTTACAACTTTGTTAATCATTGGCGACTGCCTTGACCTATGGCGACGACATAATAAAGTCGGTTAACAACGTGAGACAACTTCATTTTTCAAAACTTTTTTTTTCTGCGAAACTCTATTGATCAGCGGTGAATCCACTGACCAATGGCGACCCCATGATAGTGTCGGGTGGCGACACGCGACCCGTTTTGATTCCGCTGCATTCAAACCGCGGAGGGATATCGATTTGTACAAGTGTAGTGAGGTCCCAAGCGTGAACACTAGATATATCAATCACACTCTGTACAAAGCTCCAAGAAATCTTGTTAGTGAGTCGGTAAAAAGTAGCTTATTTAATCGGATGGGCAGTGGTTTAATGCCATCTTCACAACAATCGACCTTGCATAATCCTGGGAATGGATCTAACACGGTTATCGGACTTAGATATGAACTAAGTGTGCGTACTCACGCATGAGACTGCGGGGAAAGTGGGTTTATTTATAGCTGTCCGAAGTGGGTTTAAAGTTTCGTAATGAATCGAAACTTTCTTGAAGACATGTTTGCAACTTTAGTTCCATTTCATCAGTTAACCTGCAGGCGAGCAGATATCCATTTTGATGGACACGAGAGAGGCGTGTGACGTATTTTTTTCGGTTTTCCTTTTACCATTGTTCCTTTAGTTTCCGGTTATATTGTTCGATTTCGGCTTTCTATTTATTCTTGCGGTATACTCTGATGAGTGCAAGACGAAAAGTTTTAGTATGCCTCTCTCCAATGCCATTTTTATATATGTAAGAACAAACAACAACAACAACACAACTACCACATGTACTCTCAAGAAAACAAAAATTTGTTATCATGGTTATGGAATAATGACTTACTATCTCTTCTAAGCTTCACTGCGTAACCATGACAACTCCGTCGCCGTATCACATTCGCGGAATCGGAATAATCGCAATAGGTATCTTCTATCCAGTCTATGAATCCAATACAGGTGCAATATTGATCTTACTTTGGATAAAGTGTTGTACTTGCAACTGAAGTATCATTAATCATGATAAAGACATATACTAGCTTCGAATTCTGATCGAGAGTGATTTTAAACCGATTACCGTTACCGCTCGGAGCACTTGCCCTGGAGTGAGACGGGTATGGATTACTGTTTCTCATTTTTTTCTTCTGTCATCTCGGATGCAGGATAGTTTCTTCCGTTTCACTTAAGTAACTTGGAATAATAAGAATTAAAACCAACAAACAGATAATATACTACGATAAAGCGAGATATGCATCGGCATAGGATCCGGTTACGGTTACAGTTATATTACCAATGGTATACTACTGAAATAACATAAATGCGCTTGCTCTCTAACCTTTTCTTCAATTAAATTCAAAGACATTTATTTCCAGCTTTCCAATATAAGAGAAATAAATGAACAAAATAATGTACATATATTTTTAACAAAAAATATGACAAAATGTACAATTTAAATGAATAGACGGGCGGTATTTGAGTGATCATGAGATTCGAGGCTTTTTTTAATGTTCAATTTCCTTCAGAACACTTGAAGCTCAAGCCCGTTCTTAATCCTTTATATCGTCCCTGTTTTCACGAAGTAACGGTAATGAGGAAAAACGCACATTTTTTCAATTTTGAGTTTTTTTCATTTTTGGACATCATTCGCTAACATATTGAACCTCATAAAGTTTTAGATCATAATAATGTATAATTATGTAACTATGGCGATTAAGTAAAAAAAAAAAAAACCTAGTAAAAGGATTTTCTGTTTTTACGAAGTGACGGCTTACAACGGTCCCATATGTTTTACGTGTGCGGCTGAGATACGTCACTTGGTGAAAACAAAGAAGAGCGAGTCCTTGAATTGACTTTGTGTTTTCACGAAATGACGGTTAAAAGCGCGGTGATCAAGTACACGCGCGCGGCTGAGATCCGTCACTTCGTGAAAATCCGTCACTACGCGTCCTTGGAATTTTGTGTTTTCACGAAATGACGGTTATATTTACAGCTCATTTTCCCCCCAAATATGAACAAATAGGCAAATGATTAAACATAGAACTAAACACTGATATATGATCTATCCCAGCATATAAAATTTATTCACCCTTCATACATTAAAGAGGTTGAGATTATGCTTTAAAACTTTGAAAGCGATTTATTCAAAACTAACTTTCTTTAAGTTGCGCGCTCATCCGTCACTTCGTGAAAACAGTAACGATATTGATCGCGAGTTTTCACCATCAGTATATTGGCGCAGAGGAATGATGCAGGCGGCATTTCGCCCGTTGCACACAAGGCATCCTTTTTCACGTTCTTTAATACCAGCGCTACTTGAGCTTGCAGAGGCAATTAGCCCATGCACCAGTAATTCAACCCAATGTTTGTACTTTTCATTTTGCATTCAATTTTTGTAACATTTAACAATCACATGGCACGTCAAAAACTGAAGCCAACACGGGCTGCCATTTTCCTATTTTCATATATATTTCTTTCGTTTTCTTTCGCAAGACGACTTTATATTAGAGGTAGAATATGGAGAGGTTACTACACGTCCACGTCCAATATAATAATGCCTCACTTCGATACTTTGTGCTTATCAAAATGGCACTTGCGTCTAAATTGTTGACCACTTACCTTGCCATTTCTGATACCTCGAATGGAAACGTAAACTACTTCGTTTTTTGTTGTTGTTTTTTTCCGGTGATGTATTGATTAAATTGATCCGGGCCCTGAAGTTAGCGAGAGTGAGCGCAGTACGGATATTGCGAATAGCACTTTCCTCTAGAGTCTGTAACGTGTTTTATGGAAAAGAAAGATTAGGAGAGGCGAGGGCAAGGAGAACAAAGATGGGGGTGTGTGTCGGGGGAGGGGGGGGGGGAGAAGGGGGGTTGTACTGTACCTTTATCAACTTGGGTTGGGTTTAGAATGGGAATGGGGTGGTCGCGAATGATGAGATGAGGCGAGGGATTAGTGGGGAAGGGGATGGATGGTGTGAGTATGGGGGGAGGGGGATTGTGCCTCATCAACTTGGATTGGGTTGGAATGAGAATGTGGTGGTTGCGAAGGATGAGGAGAGGCAAGGGATTAGGGGAAAGAGGGGATGAGTGGTGTGGGGGCGGGGGTAGCATTGCGCCTCATCAACTTGGGTTACGTTAAAATGTAAATGGGTTGGTCACAAATGATGAGGAGAGACGAGGGATTAGGGGAAAGGGGTGGGGTGGGAGGGGCTGTATTCGGGCGTCATCGTCAACTTGGGTTTGGTTCGTTTGCTTATAGGGTAGAATAAGATGGGTTCCGAAGAGTATATGGTGTAGACCGTGTTATGATATGTATGATATGGGTGAAATGGTTATATTTGCGATGCCTGACATGGGAAATGATAATATGAATTTATAATTATACATCTTAACCCGTTGACTACTGAATTCTTTAACTCTCATAGGCTTAATACAGGAGCCATCCTGTTCCCGTAGTCAATGGGTTAAGAGACAGGAAATATTAAGATCGGGAAGGGAAGGGAAACTGTTGAGACGGCAGTGGTGAACAGAAAATGATATTACAAAGAGGGGGTGGGGTGGGGGGGGGGAGGGGGCTAGTCACATATCACCCATACCGATAACCATAAATTTAATTATAAAATCGGTCTCCTGAGGGTTATGCGAAAAAAATATTTGATATACCACCGAAAGTCCTTAAATCGGTAACGTGGGACCGAAAATACCGATCTTAAATAATTTTTTCCATGTAAACCTTGGAAGATCGATTTGGGAACGACTTTAGAGTTCTTTCTCTCTCTCTCTCTCTCTCTCTCTCTCTCTCTATCTCTCTCTCTCTCCCTCTTTCTCTCTCCATCTCTTTTTGTTTCTCTCTCTCCCTCTCTTACTCTCTCTTTCTCTCTTTTTTTTTCTCTCTCTCTATTTCTTTTTATTCTCACACGCACAATCAGAGGGAGAGAATAGCAGGGGGTTACATAAATATATTTTACGTGCAAATCCTCTTTGAACCTCAGTGGGTGCATGTTGGAGAGGTCTTGGAATCATAGTTAAGGGTAAAGGAATGAGAGAAATGGCATGAAGTGGATATCACTTTCAGACCACATCAGTGTTGATCTAATGACCGACCAGCAAGTAAAGTAACTGTTCCTTGACAGCATCCCCCCCCCCCATTCCAGTATTTCATCGGTGATGACCCTACATATCACCACACGCCTTGTGAATGTTTACTCACGCTGACCCTGCTGACGACAAGATCAAAATCATATCAAATGAGGCCTTTCTTATAAGGAGATGCGCGTTTGTAAGGCTGAAAATTTGATTTTATTTTCTTGTTCGTTTCATAAAGATATAAGGTTGAGGTTATGGCCCTGCATAGTCCGGAAAAAGGAAAGGCGGACTGTTGAATCGGTTTTCTTCTCGGCATAGCAATGAATTGTTACAGATGCTATGGGTTGCCAATATCTAAAAAAAAATATTAATTTACACTCTGATCTTTTTTTTTTTCTCAATCTACACCCTCTCTCTTTCTTTCTCTATCTCTCCATGTCTTTCTCTCCCGCTTCCTCTATCACCCCTATCTCCCCCCCCCCCCGTCTCTCTCTCTCTCTTCTTCCCAATCCCCACGTACATTGTCTATTATCTCATGCTCTCCCCCTGTCCATTCCTTTGTCTTTGTCTTTGTCTCTCCATCTCTATACGATCTCTGTATTTCCCTTGTCTTCACGTATCCCCCCCCCCCCCCACCTTTGTCGCCCTTGTGTATTCACTTTATGGTACAGTTTCTATATCCATGCAACCTCCTGGCCATATTGACACTTTATCTTTTTTCTCTCTCTCTCTCTTTTGTCGGTGTCATCTGTTTAAAACTTGCGGAAAAATAGCGGAATGACGCACGTGGAGGACAAAATGTTCATATACGCTTGTCGCCAGACGGTTTCCGCTTTTCCCGCGCTAAAATGAAAATGTGACAATAATATGAAGTGAGTGGGCTTCTTCGCCCTCCAACCGCGTTTTCTCGATCTTTTCGTTATCATGGCTAAAATGTGAATCTCGAGGTCAGAGGTATCTTCAAAATGATATTCGAAATGGGGAGAAAGGGGTCACCTTAAAGAAAAAAAAAGAGAAGAGTTTTGGTGTCATTTGTAGCAACAGATATGTTTGCAGCACACATTTTCGCAAACGATATTACTTCCTGAATTGAAATGTGTGAGCGTATCAACGGAAACAGATTTCATAGCAAGTGCGTGATGGGCTGTTGAGTTAGCTATATAGCGTTTAAAATGCAAAGATAACAGTAAGATCAAATGATTTGATTTAGTCCTAAAAAAAAACCAACAACCACTTTGTTAATGTCTCGATCGAATCTTTTCTGGATTATCGAATCATTTTGTTAGATGTTTTCACCATCTAGTGTATTGAATCTTTACTGAGGAATTACGGGGTTAAAGAAAGACATCATTAAAACTCAATAGGACAATATTGTAACATTTGAGGCCGAAAGCAAGCAAAAGTAAAGTCAAATTTATGAACTGCCGCCCTCATGATTTTATGTACCCTGTCAACGTGAACTTTAATACGCAAGCTTCTCACACAATCTTTAGTCAATTTCCCAACGATACTGGCATGTTGTATTCTATACAGTATATGAAAAATTACACGTATTCACAGAAAAATATTATTGAGTGGATGCAAATGCAAGTCCATTAGTAAATTCTCCCTCTTCATTTAGAGTAAAAATCGAACCCAGGACCTTTCGTACGATTGTACAGAGCCTTAACCAATAACACCACGTTGCTCACACTATCAATACATCACTTTGAAAAATCAGTAAACATTGTGAATGACGTGAACCAGCTTACGTCCAGTGCACGTGTCCACATGTTTGATTTAAGAAAGATCAAGAATGGCGGTCAAGCAAGATCTTGATATAACTTGAGCACGATCAGTAAATTTACTTTCCTGGATAACAAGTTTTCAACCGCGTGCCATCTACTCGCCAAAAGGAGAGACGTATTGCCTCAGTCACACTGGCAAACCGATTCCAACCCGACCGATTCTTGGCCATAATTTTGTGCTCGGTCTTTTTGTCGGTCTGTTGTCGGCTTCGTTCGTGTCACTGGGGTATAAGACACACCCCCCAACCGACACCAAACCGATTCCAACCCGATCGATTCTTGGCCATAATTTTGTGATCGGTCTTTTTGTCGGTCTGTTGTCCGCTTCGTTCGTGTCACTGGGGTATAAGACACACCCCCAACCGACACCAAACCGATTCCAACCCGACCGATATTTGGCCATTCAGTGTAATGGGATTCTGTGAGCGGTCTTTTGGTCGGTTTGTTATCGGTCTCGTTTGTGTAACTGGGGTAGGAGTCGTATATTTCTGGTGATATGAGAAGGGTCATGAGCGGTGCATGTTTACGACTCGAAACAATTCATAAGTGATCAATACATCGGTTAGTTTCAAGACTTGACTTTTCTTGTTTGCGTCATCAGCAAATTCGTAAGGAGGCTTTCTTAATTAATTTGTTTTCGAAAATCGCAAGAAAGGCACGTCTGCCGTATATGTTGTGGATTATGTGAGATATCAACTCATCGAATAGAATGATTACGGACTACGGGCAAATTTGGAATTTGACATCGATGCTACAAAGAAAGAAAATGAATATAAAAGAGCAATGATATCAAAATGCAGGAAGGCTGGCGCATAGTTGCAGTAACCACTTCCAGAAGCAGGCCTTCGAGACTACCTCTATTTAGACTACCAATGATACGTAGACATGTCGATATATCATCGCTTAACGCATTAAGGGCGAGAGGTTCTAAAATAGGGCCACTGTCATCTCTTCCTATACTTTGCAACATTAAGTTGGATATAATGTGCTTTATCGTGAAAGTCATTGAGTGAATGGAAGACAATAATGATAGAAAAACGTTGTTACGTTTCTTTTTTTAAAAGCATACTTCCAATCTAGAGAAAGCGAGATGTCCTGAACAGATGCTCAGTTTGAAACTTTACGAACTGCAATTTCTAATCTTCGAAAGTTACTTTGAAGATGATTCAATCTACTGTCTGTAACCAGAAAGTAGAGAAACGTTTAGTTTTTAAAACAAAGCTTATGTCTGTTCCGGCTGGTTTTGTGAGAAAAATACGTCACCCCGCGGTGGAAAACTAGACATAATCGTAGAACGTCTGAGCATTACTCTGAAATATTTTGCCAGAGTGAAAAGAGAGGGGGGAAAAAACCAGAGAAAAAATAAGAGAATACATGCAGTAAGAACAAGAATGAAACGCATTCTTGAATACCAAATGAAAAAAAAAAAAAAGATGTCAAACAAGAAAAGTAGACGTCGGAAATTAAAGAACAAAATATACTCATCCTATACCAATGCTTTAAAACAGACAGTTTTATCTCTCAACATGCTCAAGCCGCTTGAAACACTCAGTTATCCAACCAATTTTAATAACTGATGAAATAGTAATCACATTTTCCATATACAGATGTTACCTTATAGATCATTATTAAACTTTCACATTCAAAACAGTTGTCTTTGTGTTTCAAACATAAAAGTGGGAAACATACAATTTACATGATTTAAATGGGATCTGTATCTCTCCAGACCTACCATACAGGGAAAGCACATTTTTTCTCTCTAAAACCCTGCCTATGAAAAGCGTGAATATATGCATCAGAAATCAACCGAATAAGTTAAAATCACAATTCCATAAGTCGCTTTTCTTACATTTTAACGAAACAGGAAACTGAAGCGCGGAGCGTCGCTAATATTAGATGTCACTCCACCCCCATCATGAAACAAAACTCCCAAAATAGTCTAGACAATTTTGGGTTGGATGAAATATTGTTTCCTCGGAAACGAGGCAACTGACTGAATTACCAAATTGATTTAATCTACTCGAGAATTCAGTGCACGACTGCAAAATGTTAGGTTGGCCTTTTCCGCGCATGCTCTCATCCATCACACCCCACGTTAACGTCATTTCGTGGCCATGCACTCTGCAGTGTTTTAATAAAAATGACTTTATTTTAGATTTGCCCTTTCAACTTCGAAGATGAAATTAAGTCATTAAATGAGTGGAAATTGTAAAAATAGGGGATTTAATCAAAAATGATTAAGATTTATCGACCCAATAGTGATGGATGGATGGACGGAACAATGTAAGTCTAGCAGGGCATATAATTATTGCGACCCAACATACAGAATGAACTCTTTTTAAATATTAATATCTGAAAAATATCTTTGTTATTTCCTGATATTTTGGGACTACTAACATGTCTGTCAGCTTCCTCACCTTGTTTTATTCATGTAACATTTCCAAATTTGACACATTTTGTCATTGCTTCTTCTCTTTTATAAAAGCACATGGAAAGTATTATGTTGTACATCTTCCTGCATATACCCTTTGTCAGACTCCTAAGCAGGTGTTAATCAATGCTGTGCTGGTTCCTGCAGGGCAAGGACTGTTCTGGATTTCAGGTTGGCAGCTGTAATGGAGATGTGTTTAATTATAAATGTTATTTTAGTAGTGATATTGCTTTAACACTACGCAGGACATTAATGTAAACTTTCCTTTTTTCATATGGGAAAAAATAAATTAGGATCTCAAGAACAATCTATCACGTTTTATTCAACGTGGGTTTCATGACATTTAGAACATGTCTGCAGTATGAATAATTTAGATTTAGACATGGATATTTGACATTTTTTCTCTGAAGTTCACATAGTGTTTTGTAAGCTCAAAACAAAATTGTCAGATCTCTTTGATTTTAGTTCGTGAATAGGCAAGAAAATCACATTATTTTAAACTATTGTGAATAGGTGGAAATAAAATAAATCATTTGTGAATATCTAAATTGCCTTTGCATTATATCTTTCAACCAGATTAATTAGTTTTAGTCATCTTCAAAAACGTTGAAACTCTTTTTGTCCTGATTTTCATTATCTCTGTAATTATTATTGCAAAGGGGCTTTAAGATATTCGCTTTGTTGCTTTAAAAATCTCGGAGAGGTTTGCATTGAGGAGATGCTAGGTGTTAAAAAAAAAACAGTGGACACTTTTGATGGTTAATAACTCTTAAGATTATACCTCATTTCGGACTGAGGTTTTTACATTGTAAAGTTGTAGGATGTAAAATCTATTGGAAGCAATTTCTCTGACATTTCTCTGAATATTTTTTTCTTAAAATTTTGCTCTGAATATTGAAATAGATTTTCACTTTTTGAAAAATCAAGGTCCCGAAATCTTTGTGTATCTGTAATTAAGTCAGAACACAACAATTATCATTGTGTGTTGCAGCTGTCATTGCTGCCATACTTTTGCTGCCCAGTGTCATTAATGACTCTGTGTTAAAGAAGGTGTTCTGGAATTTCAGCTGCAATGCACAATGGCAATTGCTTTGTTCTGAATTAATTAGAGATACACAAAGATTTCGGGGCCTTGATTTTTCAAAAAGTGACAATCTAATTCAATATTCAGAGCAAAATTTTAAGAAAAACATTCGAGAAATGTCAAAAAACTTGCTCCAAATAAATGTTTCATCCTTCAAGTTTACAATGTAAAACCTCAGTCTGATACAATGTTTAATTTTTGAGTTATTAACAATTTAAAGTGTCCATTGGGTTTTGGGTTTTTTTTAACACCTAGTATAAATCGTTATCCTTAGCATAATACGGTTCTTCTATTATGTTTCATAACTTACATTATCCCTTTATATTCAGAGTGTTCTTACTTCTTCGATCTATCAGACATACACACTAACTACAATTTAATCAGTAAAATATTACATGCTACCTTTAAATTCCTCCACGGGCCATCTCATCGTTACCCATGCGCCAACCCCGGAAGAGAATGTCCGATTATCCATCTTCCCCAAACACTAGATGACTATTTAGGGTGTTGAGTCGTACAGAGAATAATGGAATAATTTATACGGCCATCTTTCAAACCTTATCCGGTTTTGTTTCGATTTGGCATCCTGAATGGAATTTTTAATTTTTATCTCCTTTGGTTAAGAATAATAATTTCAAAAAGGTGTTCAGTCTGAACACATTTTGTCTGGTGATTTGCCTTGACTACGGATGTGTTGACTTATTGGTAGTGAGGTTTGACACGTGTGTACGTTTTATAGCGATATTCACTCTCACCTTTTTGATCGGTTTAATGGTATAGATGTGTGAAAATGGTGAAAGAAGGCTGTCGCTATCAAAACATCACCAGCTGCAAACAAAACATTAATGTTTCTACACTCCTGTGTTCAAGTAACACCACCCCCCCCCCTCTTTCAGCACTTCATTGATGTATGCTTGAAAAGTGTAAACCACCATACCAAGTTTTTTGATGTTTCACATCTGCTTCACATTACAAAGTCCATCTTTGATGGACTGTTGCATTTTGTTGCAACAAAGAGGTTTGGAAACAAAATATCGTGGTCCGTTTTTTTTGTTTGTTTTTTTTTTAAATTAAAAAATAGGGAATGTTGAAGGGAACCTAGGTTCAGGTAAAGATAAAATTTGTGAGCAGCTTCTCATTCTCTCTCACAGCAAAATGGCTGAAGAGGTGGCCTTCCCAAAGGATGTTCAAGACAAGGGAAGTTTATAAAGAAAGTCAATTTGTTCCTATCAAAAAATATTCCTGTCTTTTTGAAGAAAAAAATAATATACAGATGCAGTGACTTGTCCTACCATCTGTTAAAAAGATGTGTAACGTTATACGAATAGGTATATTTCGAATTCAGTGATCCTCCAATTCATCATACGTAATTGGCATCATTCAATATTTCACATGATTAACTGTAAAATGGCAATATGGAGTTTTAAAAAAGAACAAAAACTGGAGCAGACGAGTGGCATTAGGCGTAGTCATGGCAACATGAACTGAGCTTTATAGGGCGATATTTATATCGGTGTGACGGCTTTGCACACTCATTAAGTGCAGTTTATCTAGCTTTGCGGTCATCTAATATCATTTTTAAAAATGAGTGATCACCATGCGATTCTCCCATTCTAAATTCAGTACTCCTTTTGTTGCGTTCGCTACTTTTCTTATCCTTCATTTGGTTCTCCGCACGTCACAGAAATAATCAATTCCTATGACCGATAACGTACCCTTGTCGAACTGTATTGTTCACAGTACTCGAATGTGTGCACCTGAATGCAATCAAGTAATATTAAATCACTTAATACATCATCGTTACATTTAACTTACCCCTCATCATATGCCCAGCTGACATCATTGCAAGTTTTAGAGGTAGGGATGACAATGTTACGCACTGTAAAAAAAAAATTTAAAAAAAATTGCCGTTTTTTTCACGGGAATTTCCTGGCAGTCAGAATGCCGGGAATGCCCGTTTTTCCACAGTTTTTTTTTTTTTTTAAACCAGAAATCAGCATATATTTACAATAAAATTATATAAATTTACAATAAACTTATGTAAATATATGCTGATTTCCAGTAAACCAACAAACTTGCTGTTGTTTTACAGAAAAAGACTGTAAAATTGAAAATAACGGCAATAACTTGTAATTTCAAGGGCTAAAAAACCTGTAGTTTTACAGTTATTTTTTTACAGTGCAGATATCTACGTCAGTGACTGTCGCGTACTTTGCCAGGTGAGAGTGACATCGTTAAAAAAAAAAATTAATGTAACATGAACGGGGCAAACATTGCTGTGGATTAGTAGCGCATGCACTAATTCCCTGCTTGCAGAGACTTGATTAGCGTAGGTATTAACGCTTTTGAATTGGCACCGTGTGCAACGAACATCAGGAACCCAAATGCAATAAATACACCATTGCGTCATTTTATACTTTGCCTGAATATTGTCGGCAATAAACATGACAAAGAAGCAAGCATGCTTAATTCGATAACAAACAAAACAAAAACAAAAACAAAACAAAAACAAAACAAAAAAACACAAAAAAACCCCACCAAATCAAAACAAAAACAAAACACACAGATGAATGAATGAGTACCTTTCTTTTTCCAAAATTTACTACCACAATAATTAATTCTTTGTTGTCGTGGTTTCCAACCTAATGAACTTCGTTGGTATGTCATTTTCAGCTAGGCCCAATAATGTAAAGACAACAGTATAGCTAGGTTATAAATGGGTTCTGATAATTAGTTAAAAGATCAAATAAGATTTATGATCCAAAATCTGATTGAATTAACACTGATAAATAAATCTTTGAAAAGAGCCAAGGCTGCAAAAAGTGGTTCAGCTACAAGGATGATTAAAAAAAAAAAAAAAAAAATGGCTCAGCGTTTATGGTCATGCTTGCAAATAATGATGCATCGTTTAAATCAAGCACTAGTACTCCAGGGGAGCGTTTCATGAAAGGAAGTTGTAGGATATTTTATCCGACAAGTGTTATAAGCTACTGAAATCCTTGCATCTGATTGGCCGAGAGCAAATTTGTCGGATAAAATATCTGACAAGTCCTTTCATGAAACGCCCCCCAGAACCAGAACAGAATTCTAATCTTAATTATAAGTTAAACTCAACAAGTAACATCCGTCACAGACAGCCGTTGGCTAAACATAAACTAGGGTGTGAAGTACTGTTTTCTTCTTCTTTTTCTTCCTCTTCTTCTTCCTTTTCTCTCCCCCCCCCCCCCTCTCTCTCTCTCTCTCTCTCTCTCTCTCTCTCTTACTTCTTCGTGTCAAAAACTTATTTTTACGTTTCACGATTCATCACAGAGCGTCGCGATCGACGCCTTTTTATGCTTTCGAGGCTGATGTTTTCAGGTAGAACAGTCACACAGAAAACAGGCTTTTGCTCCCGTACAATTGGTAATTTGATTACTTTGATGTATCACTGGTCAACCAAGATATTTTTCATCGGGCGAAATTCAAGATCTGATGCTAAACGAATTAATGACAAAGTTCTTTTTCTGGCGGCCTAAATAAAAAAAAAAATTATACATACGTGTTTTGCCCTGGCATTATCATTCCTGAATGACGGGTTGAGGTTGGGGTGGGGTGAATACTCGTTCCTCAGGTGTGACGCTCTATTGGATTTTTCAAGGGATGGTATTATAAGGGCATTATCATGCAAATTCATTTCGATGCATTAAAAAAAATAAATCAAAATAGGTTAATTCATTATTGGTATTTCGGCAACTTGATTTGAATTTGAAGAAAAGTGAAAATGGCTTGCGAATACATGAATATTGAAGCCCCTTTATTTTTTTATTTTTTTCATTCTTATCGCCATTTTTTCTGTCTATCTCCTTCAACAGCACTCTTCTTCCACAACAAAATTTTCATCTTCATCTACACAGTTGATTTGCCTTAACCCTTTCAGGACAGGAATTATTTAAGGGCTAAATTGATCACATTTTGTTCTTCAAATTGGCAACAATAGTATTTTTCTTTTAGTGCTACATTGTTCTAATAAGGTGTAATGTCAGTGTAAACAATATACATGGTTAGGAATCTGTCGATAAGTGGAAAAAATTGCCAATTTTGATGAAAAACAATGATTTTGAACCTATAATTATGTTGCCAATTTAGGGATTTTAAAGCTTACTCTCCTGTGTAAAATTCCTGCCATCAAATGCAAAAACAAAAAAATGGGCAAAGTGCGTGAAGACATTTTTGTTCTTTCTACTCATGCATCTGGTATATTTTTTAGAGCTCTGAATCAAAAGTTAATGCGTCAAACCACAAAATGTGGTCATTTGAATCGAAAGGGTTTATAAATCAACACAGAAGTCACTTTTATATCCACGAACCTTCCTAATAATAGGTTCCACTCTAGGAACAGCATTCATACAATGTGAGCTTGAATGAGACTGAAAGAGACAACACCCATCTCCATCAAGGTTCGAACCGGCAAGGAGCTTCGAACTGTTGAACCCTTTCTTTCTCGTCACATATCGTTTTATTCCGTAGTAGATATAATGCATAAAATTCTACAGGCATTTAAGAGGCTAGATAAACACATTTTGCCCTTTATACTTCCAAAACCTTTTAAAAATCGTCGGTAAACAAATTATTACATTAAATAAACGGTACTAATAAAGTAGCTTGCCGACGAGGATGGGGTGGGGCAAAATCCAATCTGGCATATTTAAAATAATGAAAATATGCCCACTATATGTGCCCCGGAGCAATGTTGACTCAAAAAAAGAGAGAAAAATGTGATTCTTTTTAAATTTTCTTTATACTTGCTTGCCAATGGATTGTCGGACCCACCCCCTCTTGCAAGCGAACCCTGTAAATGCCACTGATTCAAAATGAACTCTCTATTTAAAAAGAGTGAATTTTCACTGTTTTCACTCCCCTGGGAGTCACGTCAGTGATCACTTGTTTAGGAGTGAGTATCGAGTGGCTATCGAGTGCTCTGTAAAAAGGAAAAGAGTTGAGTTTCACTCTATTTTCACTCTATTTTCATTCCCCTGGTGAGTGACGTCAGTGATCACTCGATTTTTTTATTTTTTTTTTTTTTTAGAGAGAGAATGTAAACAATGTGCATGTACATCATCATGTTATCGATGTGAATAGTCCTTTCACTGAAGATAGCGGAAAGTCCTGAAAGGCCTTTGTGCGGATGACTTGTTTTGTTCGAGACAACGCCTCTAATTTCAGCTCGCCTTGAGCACACAGAGAGAAGAAGAGGAAGGGGGAAATGGCGTCTCTTCATTGATTACACCCTTTCTTTTGTTCCACACCATACATCTTCTGTTCCACATGCTGTCCTTAGCTGCTCTTCCTCTTTTTCCTATAGATGTCTCGAAGAATATAATCATGTATGGATGTGCTGATAGATAAGGTAGTGACATCAGGGAGTGTTCGGCCATTATATTGGAATTCAATCCAATCCACAGAGTATTTGGTATGACGCCTTTCATTGTGCTTACAAAGAGCTTCATAATTTGCTCTACAGCCACATGAACAGTAATATTAAAAAAAAAAAAAAAAAAAAAACTTTAAAAAGAGACCGGTTGAGCCAATAAAAAAACATATCACCATCCATGTTGTCAAGCAAAATAAGTAGGGCCTTCAAGATTCTTGAACTGGTCCACAGATGTAGCATTCTTAACCCTTTCAAGACAATAGACCGGTTTACTAAGTTATTCAAATTTATGGATGTTTCTTTCCGGAGGACCTAGTGACCAGGTATTCCACCAACCTGTTATTAATAAATGGACTACAATACTAGGAATCCAGTTTGCATACATTACTTGTTGCTATGTCGGGCAAGCATCGGGCAAGCTTTCAGGTTGTCAAGAACAACCTTTTTTTAAAAAGCATGCATAAAATTTGAATATGTTAGTAAACCGGCCTATTAACCACATTTTGTGGTTTGGCTCAATAACTTTTGATTCAGAGCTCTAAAAATATACCAGGTGCCTGAGTAGAAAGAGTAAAAATGTCTGCACACACTATGTCCATTTTTGTTGCATGAACATTTTGTGTTTGATGCTAGGAATTTTAAAAACGAGAATAAGCTTTAAAATCCTTAATTTGGCGATACAATGAGAGCTTCAAAATCATTGGTTTTTAATCAAAATTGGCAATTTTTTAACTTTTCGACAAAATTCCTAACCATGCATATTGTTTTCAAAGACATTACCCTTTATTACAATCGTGTAGCACTAAAAGAAAAATATTATTGTTGCCAATTTGAAGAACAAAATGTGATCAATTTAGCCCTTAAATAATTCCTGTCCTGAAAGGGTTAAGGGTGGCGGTTAGCTTGTTCCACAACGTTGCTGCAACAGTAGGTTGTCATCCTTATGAATTTGAAAAAAGGTGACTCGGGCAGAGGGTCAATAATTTATTGTATGATACACTTTTTTGTCCTTCTATTCAAGTACAACGTTAAGCAAAATATTATAGCTCGTGGAAATATGATTAGTTACATGCAAATACAAGGAAGTAAAACATAACTCCACAATGGTTTAATTATATTGATACACAAACACAAATAATTTTTTTTTGATAAGTTTACTTCGAAATTGTACAATTCCCCATCTTTTTTCTTATTTTAACTAACACCTTTTCATTATAGTACTACAAAATGTTACTGTTATTTTATAAGTTGATGACCTGTTGTATTTCGACAATTTTTTCCCCCTTTTCCGACAATTAAGTTCAATCTAGAGACTCTGTGAAACAAACAGCTACATGAATGAGTAAGAAACAACCTCAGTCAAAGGTATAAAAGACGATAAATTTGATTAGCGTCGACGAGTGGAGAAACGGGTCACTAATTTTGAGGCAGATTCATTCCATTTATTCCTATTTTTGAAGGTAAAATTCCGGGATATCGGAAAAGTGACGAGACGTGCCAAGAATAACAAATTGAGATGAAATTAATTTCTCAGTGTCGCAGCTGTCTTATTCATTAAAAGCTAGATCGCAACCATATCGGACATTCACATCGATGACGAACAATCGTGTCTTCAAGATTCCAAGATACACTTCTTAGTCATGACAGACTTCGCTTCTGAGAAAGGGATGCCCTATTTCAAAGATCTACCAAGAAAACTGTATAAATAAATAGATAAATAAATGGATAAATGAATAAATAAATAAATCACCCACCCTACGTTAAACCGTCCTGTATGTGCCACAAATTCCTTTTATTTCTAAAAGCAGAACATAACATTTTAATAAATTTACTGACTGAATTATGCAATTCATAACTCCAAAAAATGCTTTTGTGAAAGGTGAAACACAAAGTATTATTAATTATTTTACATAATTTTGGATTGGAACAAGCGAAATAATACTATTTTATTATCATTAATGAAAACTCTCTCAGCTTTAATAAAGGCTTAAATAAAACTGGATCACTCATTCATTTGAATTATTTTTTTTAATGAACAAGCTACAAAGTGCTATTCGTTACATCATTCGACTTCAAACAAATAATTTCGATTTCATTGTGCCTGAAGGAAACGAAATGGTGATCACAAAAAATTTGAACGATGTGTTGCAAATGAAAGTAATGTTGAAATTATTGGCAAGTGGTTTAGGACTACTTCTATGACTCATATCGCATGTGATTACCAATAAAATGACGCTCATTTTCTCATAAGATCGCTTAAGATCATTAATTAATCTGCGTGAAATAACTGATGACACCTGACATTCTCATATGAATTTCCTGGTATAAATTCGGGGGAAAAAATAAGGAAATTTCGCCAAGCTGGCAGACGCACGTACAAGGCACATTGAGAAGTTATCTTTTGGGGTGAATAAAGAACAAAATAGAACCACGTATCGATTGATGCAACTGGAGAGGGATATATGGTCCCGCGGCCAGGGGTTGTGCAATTCAAGTCACTCAGTATTTTGTACCACCGTTCCTGCTTTTCCTCTCGTGTAATTGAATTATCAAATGAAGTAATATTTTCGAGGAATGCTCCGATGTACTAAAAAGTAGTTATAGGTATTTGTAAACTTCAGTACACCCTAAAGGGTATTTCTATGCTGTATTAACCCTTTGACTGCAGATTTATCTCGATTCCATAGAACTTAATACAGGGATCACCCGGTTCCCGTAGGCAATGGGTTGAGCACTTAAAGACAACCAAATTTTATGATTTTTTATGTAATTATTTTTTTTTCATTCAGTTGTATTCTCTATTGAATAATATATATTCCATATAAGAGAGAGGAAATGTGATGGCTCAGTTGTAGAGCAGTGGCAATTCTTGGGTAAAAAGACAACAACAAACAAAAAAGTCGAAGCGCTAGTGCTATTAATCCCTAATCGTCAAGTCCCTCGGATAGGGCCTAAAGGCGTATGCCCACTGAGCACAAATTTGCCTTCTAAACAGTCGGGAGAGGAAAAAAAAATCGTTTGAATAATAGATAATTATCACTGAATCGTAGAATTATCTTAAGCCCACCGCACACTATACGATCAGTCTGCGATCCGATTCTGGAAGAAAATTTAATAGCATTTAATACAAAGTTAACATCTAAATACATTTTTTTTAAAAATTGATCGAGGCTCTGAAAAGGCATATAGATATTACAATCAAAAATACGGCCTCTCACGAGCTTTCTAGACGGAGGAAATGCCGAATCAGCTCCGAGTCGTAGTGACGTCAGAGCAGTTCTACAATTGTCAACGATTTGAAACTGATTTGGTCCTTATTCCGGGTATAAAGCCTACAGCGCAGCAAAATCCTATTTTTAGTGTTCATATTATTGTTCAGAACCTGAATCGGGAAGATTTCATTTGTTTAAATATCCATATTTAATGCTATTGCGATTTATTTCCAAAATCGGATCGCAGTCAATCGTATAGTGTGCGGTGGGCTTCAACTGTGCTCAGATGGTAAATAATGTTTGAATAGTATTAGAAAAATTTGTAGATATAACTTTGTAAATGCAAAACGACCATTAGTGTTACAATAAAGATAAAGTTGAGTTCCGGTCATGCGATTACATTGTGAAAGAAACTATCTCAAAGCAGTTGGGAATTAAGGTTCATCATCATGATCATGTCTACCCAAGAATTGGTGTACACTATGAGGTTTTAGAATCATCAAAATGATAAGAAGCTGGTCTAATCTCGCTGTAAAGCACATGCACTCCACACAGAAACCGTGGCATGAGGCCATTTCTCGTCAAAGGTTGGTCACAACCGCTCATGCACCTCCTTGCGCGTGGTCTGCGACGGATTTCACAGAAAATACTTGTCATGCTTGTGTCGCAGGCACGGGTCTGCTCGTTTTTTGTTTTGTTTTTTGTTTGTTTGTTTTTTGTTTTTTCCAAGCACGGAGGAGCACGCAAGACACGCAAGACACACGGCTACATGTTCTGATGAACGCACGTGACACACGCGCAGCCATCGTACTTCCTGCACGTGCTTCTTGCGAGCATCGCACGGGCTCTTTGCGAAGGTCTCACGAAGCCCATGGCTCCAAACAGAGCCGTGACATGTCGCACGTCGGTTGCACGTCGGTTGAACGGTACCGTACGGGGGCTGTGCGTTCGTCTCAAGAGTTCTTGCAGGTAAGAGGGGTGTGTTTATGAGGAGGGTGCAAGACGCCCAAGAGGAGATGCAGAGAGGTGAAAGACCGCTTGTGACCTTGACATGGGGTTGGGCAAAATCTAGTCTGGCATATTTAAGTACACAAAAGTCATGAAAATATGGCCCACAGCAGATCACAGCTGCGGACACGCACGATCAGTTGTGACCATAGCATCATATTTCGAATATGAGAGCATTTGAAGAGCAATCCTTTTCAGAGGACATTTCTACTATAATATTCTTCAAACTGACATGAAAAGAATGAGAAAGCTCACAATTTTTTTTTTTTTTTTTTTTTTTTTTTTACCTTTACCAGAACTCAACCTTTTCTTTTAATATTTTTAATTACATCCATGCATACCAGTGATAAAAATATCACGAACGGTTATTCAACTGCACATTGACACCTAGTTTCGTGTACGAAATCAAAGTCTGTAATAAGAAATTCAGTCACTCATTCGCACCATCAAAATTGCTCGGAACATTCAAATCACCTTCGGGCAAGTAAATACTGAAACTAAGCATACATTCCATGGTGGCAAAAAGTGTAATTAAATCATCTGGATGTTATTTCCTATTCTTACGACGGTTCGTGTAGTTATGAATTAAAGTGATAATGGAAGTACGAGTACATTTACAATCCATTTTTAGTGAGTTTTTGCAGTTACGTGCTTTTAAACTGTTCGATTTTTTTTTTAATTTACGTGACTACTGAGAATAATCAACGTAGTAAAAAATAATGCAAGCCATTTAGCTCTCAGCTTGATCTATTTCTTTCAATTTGGAACAGATTTGCATGCAATATTTCATATCCTCAAAGCCCTGAAAACACCTTTCTATAGGAAGTGTAAAACTCCCCAAAAGGTTACACAGCAATGTTATGGTGGTGTCACACCTTGGCGTTTTAGCCAGCTTATGCCCGACGTATCAAAATTTCTCTAAAACGTCGGCATACGCTGAACTTTGATATTTTTTTTTCAACTCTGGGCGTATACTTAGCGTATTCATAACGAGTTGGACGTATACATAACGTATTAGTAACTTATATAGAACGCTTCTTTAACTTATAAGTAACGTATTCCAACGAATGCTTAGCGTATTGCCGGCGTACACAACTTATGCCCAACGATAGCCTAACTTACGCATAGCGCGCGGCAGCGTATCGCTGACGATCACGTGTCGTAGCCTATAAAAAGGCTGCCGCTCGACTATTCAAATCATAACCCCACTATCCATCACGGTATCAACACCACCGCCATGCCGAAGAACACTTCGAAGAACGCTGCCAAGAAGTCCCCTGGCCGTGGGCGGGGGCGTGGACGTGTCTTCATGAGTTCTGATGGGTTCCTCCTGTGAACCCCATTTTTATATACCAATTCCTCTAAACGTTGTCAATACGCCATTATACGGTAGCTGTAAGTTAGAAACACGTTCAGTAAGTTTTGTGATCGTCCGGAGCACGTCAAATACGTCTTCATACGTTGGAGTTAAGTTACACATACGTTCAAAGCACGTTACTCATAGGTTAGAAGTAAGTTTTGGGGTACGCTAGACTATATCTCGACGTATTTCGACTTATGAGTAACTTACGAGTAACGTGTGTGAACGTGTGTCAACGATCGCGTAACTTACCTACAACTTATGGCCCGCGTATGCGGGACGTATGAGCCATACGCTGGCATACGTCGAAAAATTTTGTGCTTGCACAAAATTTTTCGACGACCTCGCCGTATGACGACGTATACCAGCGTGTTTTAGCGTGCTCTTAACGTATGCAAAACTTACCCGTAACGTATTCGACGTACGCCAGCGTATTCGCCAAATTCCTCATACGTCGGGCATACGCTGGCTAAAACGCCAAGGTGTGACACCACCATAAGACAGAATACGCTAACCTATTATTTACTTAGTTCTCTGTGATAAAAAGAAAAATGCAAAATATAATCGACACACAAACAAATCTTATGTCAATATCAAACGAAAATAAATACATCATACGCCACCCCGGGCCCTCACTTTAGTACAGAGGCACCCCCCCCCCCCCCCATCCTACTCCTCCACCTCCGGAGTCACTGAGATGAAGGAGAGGTGAAGGCATACATCAGGTCAGTAGAAACACTCTTGGTGTGAACAGAAATTGAGAAAGATTCATGGCAATCTTCACAATCATCAAATTGAGTTTTCCTTCCACACCTGTCTTTTTTTTTTAAACCATCTCTTCCATTATCCTTTGAAAATTGGCGCGAACAATCGCACGGACGAACAGCGACATGCTTCTGAAATTTTCGCTGGAAAAGTCACAGGCTCTTCAATAAGACAGACGGCATGCAAGCATGTGTCAAAACATCCCCTTGTAAAAAAAAAAGAAAAAAAGAAGCTTTCATTGAGAATACTTATTGCGAAGCACTTGTTATTCATTCAACCAGAATAATTAAATTTCAGTGCAACCAGCCTTTCAAATATTTGCATGATCTGAAGTGCCTTCACACAGCTCCTGCTTTTAGACAGTTTGGTATTTACAGCTTGGTTTCGGAATTGATATTAGAATTTAAAATCAAGAACATTTTTAGTGAATACCCTCAGGCATTTGATGATGTGGATGTGTATTTTATTGGCTAAGTAGGCGTAATTGTTACAATTCTCCCAATTGTTATTTTGATTTGCATGTTAATGTTGCCTCATACATCAAAATTAAATGATTTGATAAACTTTAGCCTTCTATTATACATCAAAATGAGTGATTTTATTATGAAACACAGTTCATTTAACTAGGCCTCAGAGTGTCTTTAGATTTTGACATTCTTAAAGCGGATTACCCAACTTGCTGAATAAACTGTTGATTTGCGAATTAGGAAATTAACTTTGAATTAAAATGTGTTGACGTTTTCCTTTACTTTAATAATGCTGATAACTAAATCGATCATACTGATATTTCAAGAATTATTCCTAAAAGAATTGTGTAGTTTTTTAACCCCACCCCCACCCCCCCCCCCTTTTCAAAATTAGGCCTCGTTCACAAATTACGCAAGTAAACCTCTTTTTTTTCATTTTTTTTTTTTTTTTTAAACTGCAAAGACAGTTTAAATAAGCTGATTTCTCATTGAAAGCTTTCCAAAAAACATTATTTGTACATCTTCTCAAAGTTGCGGTCTTTAACACTAAATGAAAAATAATTCAAAACCTGGAAATGTAAATTCTTCTCTTACGAAATGTTGCGATATTTTTGCAATTAGATTCATATTTTTTAGACTTTACTGTCTAATTGGATACTAAATTCATTCTTAAAATGAAATCGAAGAATCCCCATTTCTTAATGAATTAATCACTTCTTAAAATGTATGGATGCATCATCTTTTGGAACTAAAGTTTAGTTCCACCTTACGTATTGTGCACAGAGTCAGCAAATAACCTTTTGTCGTATGGAAAACTGAAGACCATGACTGAGTGATCTTTCATGCATATCGTGCTGCACTATGATTGGTCAGTTCCAATGAAGACCTATGTTATATGGATATAGCAACTTTCGGAAATGAAATCCTTTGCAATGGCCCTACTGATCTTATTTGCCACTGGAAATTCCACTTTTGACACTGTTCTCGCATGTTGCTAATTGATATCAGTAAATCAATGTACAATAATAATGATACGTTTTTGCTGAAAACGGTAATAACACTTTTTTGAGAACTGAGCTAGTTTTTAAAAGATATTAATCCTTGTCTTTAAACATTTTGAAGACATTTATATCGCTCTTTTCCAGCCTCTTATTAGTTATATTAGTTGAAACCAAACCTTCATTCTTTTATTTTTAAAGGTGAATCAAGTTGCATGCTTATGTACATTAATGAATTATCTACACGATTTATTCTTGTCAGATCCTCAGTTACTTTAATTCGAGAAAGGGATAGCTTTGGTCTACGAATACAGTGTAATTATCACCGGATTGAACTAATGAACCGTTTGTGACCCCCTTGTGTAACGTATGGTGTGCATCAAAATGATACTGACCACCCTAATATTTGATTCACAAAGTAGAAATAGGAGTCGAAATGTAAATACACTTTAGGCAAAGAAACATCGGAAACGCACCAATAAGGGGCCGCTACGTGTAAATATATATGTTGGGATGCAGCGTTTAGGGGGAAATATATTGCATCGATCTACTTCAGGTTTATTCATTTCATGGAAGCATTCGCGTCATGATGAGCACAAAGAAAATAATTTCTTAGCGCCGAACATAGTTCAAATATTACATCCATGTTGTAAATCAATAGAAGCCACTGTTGATGCATTTGGGTTTGTCAAATAAGAATATGGGGAGAACGTCACATAGGAGAAAAGCCAGCACGACTGAAATATGTATGATTGTCAGTGTCGGTGGCCGAAATTTTTTTAAAACCACTTTCAAAGTAGAAAGATTCATCATTTTTCAAGTTGGCTGTCAGGACCATTTCCTTTTTCATTCAGAATGGATTGAAGGCATTAAAATGTTTCAATGTGAACAATGATACTCGTACTGGCGAAGGAAAGAACAACTCACAATACGCCTATGTTTATAGGTAGACGTTTGGTGTCCTCACAAGCCAAGCCTATTTCTACGAATAAATGACAAAATCCCCTTTTCGTTTACACAGTACAACAGTGTCTTTTAAAAGATATTTCATATGTATACAATTTATAATTTGTACATTTTTAAGTATCCTGAAGTGTGTGGGAATGTATGAATATCTGTAATGTACTAACACGTCTTTATTTCTTTATGGCATTTTGAAAGAATAACTCCTGAAATTCAAAACAAATTTAAATTCCAATCACGAAAATTTCCCCATGTTCCTTACATCGCCTTCCCCCTGCTTTCTAGTTACAAAATCCTTAACACGACTTGTTCCTGCATGGTTTTCATATGGGTTAAAGTAATATGTCCATGGCCAGGGCTGGCACTGTCCTGGCTGCAGGGCATTTTTATACTACACCTTTATGATGTGGCGAAAGCAAACTGCCGTATTTATAATGACCCAAAGCAAAAAAGTTCAATGCACGCTATGAATAAAATACATGGAGAGATAGATCTAGAGAGAGAGAGAGAGAGAGAGAGAGAGAGAGAGAGAAACAAATAAAGAGGAGGAGATCAAATAAATGGGCAAAGAAAGTCACCCTCTAATTCATTACCCTAACCACTTAATCTAATTGGTATAATGTACGCGCGTAGCATGATAGTTGTCTCGAACGTATCCCCTCTTTAACAAGCCACGCATGAAAACAAAAATATGACCCTTCACAAGACGTTGGTGCTCGTCGCATGGTATAGATATTACACAAATCTTGTTAAGTTAACCGACACGGCATATCCTGGAAACTGCAAAGTGCTTCTAGCGGGATATTGAATGAGAAGCGCTTGTATCGTTGTATTGAAATCGGAATTATTTCACAATGCCGTATATTCATAAATAATGCTCAATACTCTGAGTCGCATTGTTCATGGTATGTGAGCTGCTTATGGCCAATATGGAAATAATGTTATGATATTACGATGAGAATATCTCTTCAAGAATATGAAAATATTATCTGAACGGATGGGTTTATTTTACTGTGAATAGCTGGGTGCGCACATGTACTTGGAACATTAAATAAAAAAAGATAGACCTCATGATATTAAAGTCAACATAGATGATTTTACAATAATTAATATACCATAGCAGTCCCACAGCAGATGCAGTACACACACAAATACACTCACAGATAAAAGAGATACATTAATGACGTTAGTGTGAAACAAACGATAATTGAGTTATGACTGGTGGATATATCACAATTTGATTTTCCCCCAAGGTTATGCATCAGATTAACTTATAATGTGCATCTATATCTCAACGTAATATACGTCCAAAATCCTTACTGGTGATTAAAGGAAATAGACAAAGGAAAATAGCACTTACCATTTCCCGAACAGGTCTCGATGACGAGAAGCAGGATAGGAAGAAACGCGGCGAGAAGAGTCGAGGTTCGAATCCCAATAAGCATGATGACACAGATCTGTTCGGTCGTATTTTCTCCAATTATATTCACTTGGTAAACAGATTGCACTTTTCCCCTAGGATTTTGCACCTTAGATCAAGATTACATCATATTTCATTGAGAGGAATATAATTGATTCATTAAGATTCAATAAAGAGGTGTCAAAGTCGAATGTCTAAAGGACTTGCCTGGAGCTACAAAGGTCGTGGGTTCAAGCCTCGGAAAGGCACCGATGTCTTTTGGCAAGATACAAATAAGACAAAAGCAACTCTCGACTCGGTCATAATAAGTGGGTACGCGGTAGTTATCGAAGTCATTTAATGCACCTTGTGCTGTTGCTGCAGGTCAGGATAATGATTTCCCAAAAGTGTTTTAAACTGAACAAAAATGAATTATTACAATCGTATCATTGATTGAGTTAACGACAACAAAGATCACGGAATACGAACCTATGAAGAATCTAAACATCTATTATCATATAACTATAAATTTTGAAGACATTTCTTAAAAATGATGTTTGTCAGGCAGTAGAAATTTGAAGAAAAAAAAAATATTTATGTGAATCCAGAAAATGTACGAATAACATAGCATCTTCTTAATACGATGAGAATTTTTGGCACAGCTCATTAAGTAAGTCTTCCAATTGCGCTCACTAAGAAACGATTTTAGATATCTGTAAGAAACGTCAAAGAGTTGAATATTATCCAGAAGCACAGTAGAAAATTAAATTCATGTTACATTTTGAGAAAGAACTCAGTGGAGGAAAAAAAATAGCATGAAGGTAAAGGTCTCGTAGATGACGATGTCAATAGTGTTGATAGTTACAGCGTGGTGAATCTTACCGAAGCACGGCTGGATTTATATCCAAACAATCGTCGGGGAGGTCATCATCAGACTGGAAAAGGCTCCGACCGACCCGTTATCGAGATGGTATTTTATCGCGAGCAATCTCCCAAGTTCATCTCAAAGAAACACATACACGTTATGGGTATCCCAATACAGGTACCCTGTCCGCCACGTGCTATAATCTGTCGTCTGCAAAGTGAAATGCGTCTCTCTGCATCCACGTATCTCGTTAGCTATGTCAATACGATCCCACATGAAGGGCACATCCACCTCTAGTTTGGGATCAGTTATCCCGAACCCATCCTGAGCCTGTCTGCAGAATCGTTCCTCCAGATTTAATTGAAATCGCTAGATTGCTGCTCCTGAATGAATAGCCATTTTTATGTTAACCGGTGGTATGACATCAGTGCTCCGAGGCAGTGCGGCCTCGAATGTAATCTGGAAAGGTAAACAAATATGGAATGAAATATGATTGGCTTAACTCACATGTCATCAGGGGTATTAATACCCACATTTTGAAACCGATACATTAATCAAAGAACTTTAAGTTCAAAGTAATTGCATTGAAGAACTGCGACGGTCATTATCAACATTGACCATGTTGGCTTATATACCACAAGCCTGTTCAAGGTATTGAAGAAGTAATCGCTGACGCATTAATCATTATCTAATTCAGGTGACAGAGATGGATAAGTAAATGGTCAGTATCTTGACAGATTAAAAATGATAAGTTTCAACACAACAACCTAATCAGTTCATCAGTAGAACGTGGTTGTTTTCAATATTCCAATCTGGCACCTAATTAAAAAGGAATGAGAAACTTAATATCAAATGTGAAAATACATATATGATCCAACGACTAATTCAGGAATGTACTTTCCTACTTGTCAAAATAACGTTAACGATTATTACAAAGCTAGTCTACGTTAGGAGTGGGGGCTATGACAAAATATAACAATAGCAAGTGCTCGGGAAATCGTGACAATGAAAAAAAAAATCCCTTTATTGTGAATAGATGTACATAAATTAAAAAGGACACTTATAGGTATTATTCGCACCTTTTAGCTAAAACAATAATTAAAACAATATTGTTTTTGACTCGGTAAACGATGGTCGTTCGGATCGAGTCTTCCAATGTATTTCTAAAACATTCTTCAGGTTGATAAATTATTCAACTAGCAACTTAAATACTTCCAAATTTTATTAAACTTCAAAGGAGTCGATTTCAGGGCTTGATTTGAATCGTAATAATCTATTTCGCTTTAATATCATTATCATAATTTTGTCTGGGAATGGACCTGAAGATTGTTTGACACAATAACATTGTACGAGGAATGCAGTTAAAATTCTTCTTTTCAGAGGAAGACAGGAGAAGCCAGAATAAACAACGACGAGCACCAGGTGGCGCCACATTCCTCCACCGTGCAATTCGCAAGGGTCCCTCCCTCCCTGTGGTCGCTCTCCATTAAACGGTCAAATGGGATACGTGTGGGCGTCATATGTGCGTGTGTATGTGTATACATGTGCGCTCATGAGGGCGTATGGGACGGAATTGCTGTCAGGGCTAATGTGCTATTAAATGAAGAGGATCTTTACTAGGGGCTAAAGGTTGGTGCTTATTACAATGGTATTGGTTACATTTTCTCTGTAGGTCGGTTTACGATTAATATAGGATTGCAACTTTGGCCACAAGATTATTGGACTATAATTGTTAATTTTTCAATGCCAATGCTTCACATTAATAGTGTACGATAAAGTTATGAATTTAAACATGTGACATCTCTGACAATCCATGAATCACATTAGACTTTACAGAATTACACAATGACAATATACGTGTCTTTGAGTTCTTGAAAAATATAAAAAATAGACACAAGGTGTTACTTGTAGGTCAATGATCACCTACACAGGAAATCAGTCTTGTAAAATATTAAACATGATGCATGGAAATAACCTACATAAAGTGATTATATTTGTATTGGTAAGTATGACAGATTGAACCGACTCGGACTTGTCTTTTCTTTTTACAACAAGACACGCTTGGCAAATGACAAATGGGCGGACCTCTTCGTGGGGGCTTTGATAAAGGTTGAAATAGGCTTTGAGCGAAAGAATACAAATTTAACCATCAAATAAAGTGATGATGATTAATATAGAGACAGCCTATGAGAGGGGTAATCTGTATGTGAATGTTACATGTGACATGTGTTCCATCAGAATATTATAGATGATTGATAGATGGAATACAAGATATTCGTTGTGGAAATTAAAGTTTTAAAGGTGCCCTTTCGCGAATTAACATAGTCAAAGATATTTCCATCACTAAAAGAAAAAAAAATCTTCAAAATGTTAAAGTTGACTATGAAGAGGATTTGCGGTATAAAAAAAAGGTACATTCCAAAAACTTTCCATGGAGTTGTGGCATAACCATTTGCTTTTAATCTTAGTTCAATGATAGCAAATTGCAGAAGACTTATGTCATTTGGCAAGTAATAGCGTATGGTACCAGCTATAGATGAAAGCTGTCATCACAATACGTATTAGAGATCAGTATTATATTTCCACTTTGGTTTTGTATCTCTTTGCTGACTATTGTATCTCTATTAAGCTGACGGGGAATTGATAATCTTGACACAGCTGCACGATGGCCAACAATGCTCAAAACTGGACGATATAGCTGACCAGTAGTTTTTTAATCTGTCCATGCTTCTTTTTCTTCGTAGAATGATTATAGCAACATTTGAGAGTATGGAAAAAAATCGTTCAAGAAATTGATCATAGGCCTCAACAGCCTGGTTTTATCTGTGTGCTATAGCTTTACGAATGCAAAAACCTTATTCAACAATGACAACACTTCTAATGTTGTCTGAAACATTAATATTAGCATCAATTTGCAGTCGGAAAAACTTGCGAACATAAAACCTTAAAAAATATGTTTTAGACGAATATTTATTTTGCACAAGAAATCGATGTCAATGTAATGTTTTAATTTCATTTTACTGTTCTGTGAAATATTTACAGGGTAAGCTGTGTAACGCGTGTTCAGTCATTTCACATTTCTGACAAATGTACTTGGTGCACGACATAAAGGAGCGGTGTGACCAAGGAGTTATCATAGGTGTGACCAGGTGGAAGCGTTCTCCCCCCCCCCCTTCTCTCTCTCTCTCTCTCCCTCTCCTTTAATCTCTCCCCTTTTTTCTCTCTTTCTCTACCAATCTTGTCTCCCTCTGACCCCCTTCCCCTCTCTCTGTATTTGTCATTGTCCCTCTTTCTCTCCCCCTCTCTCTCTCCCTCTTTCCCATTCATTATATTCTTTTGGCCATTTGGTCATGTCTGTTTTGTAGGATGCTCAAACCCACCAACCCTCCCACCCGGCATAAAAAAGTTAAAATCATATTTTTGCACCTGCGTGCCATTACCATCGGGTCTAACCCGTGAAATGGGTCTGTAACTTCGCGGTTAACCGCTTCATCATGACACGATGCACAATGGGCGTATCGACAAACCCTGGAAGACCGCGCATCTTCGTTATCGGGGGAAACTGAGCTCCTTTTATCCGTCACATTAACCCATATAAAAAGGAATAATAATGGAGCGTTTTTTTTGTTTTTTTTTAACCCATTAGTTGCCTTTTTTTACGACCGCATGGATATGTTATAATGCATTTAACTTGAAACAGCTGCAAAGTATTAAATTGCATCTGATATTTGGAATGAAAATGTTGCCTGGCTTAAAGATGAAAGAATGTAATTCGGACTGTCACGTTCATAAAACTTCCCTTTCAGACTTGCATTTTTATTTTCATTTTTACCGGGGTCCTCTGATATATTTTTTGATTCATTCTTGTCAACCTGTACACGAAATTATCCTCTTTTTTAAACATATAGTATTAATTATATACTTTATATAGGCTTCTCTTCTCTCCCTCTCCCTCTCTCTCTCTCCCTTTCTCTCTCTCCCTTTCTCTCTCTCTCTCTCTCTTTCTATCTGTGTCTTCTCCCTACTTCCATTTTTCACTCTCTTTCTATCTCTATCTCCATCTATTTCCCTTTCTCCGTCTCTGTCTCTCTTTCTCTCTCTCTCTCTCTCCTACTGTCTGTCTGTCTCTCTCTCTCATTCTGTCTTCTTTTGTATCCCCATCTGACATAGTTTCATGTCTATCCAGCAACCCACACACCCACACGCACACACACACACTCTCTTTCTCTCTCTTTCTCTCCCTCTCTCTCTCTCTCTCTTTCCTATTCCACTGTCTTTCTCTTCTTTCCTGTAACCCCTTTTCTCGTCCCCTATCTACTCTTCTGTAAACTCAATTTCCAAATTCCTCCACCTGCTTGATGCATCGTTGACCCGCGGGTTGTGTTCACATTTGTATGTTCTTCTGAATCTTTCACATTATACCTTATGATCTCAATATGATTCATCTTCGGTTATAGTACAGCCCTGCGCGACGATAGCTATACGACGAGGAATGACGGGGTATCCTTGTGATTATCTGGCCTAACAATTATAATGTTCCATTACATAATATTTCGAACCTCTACTTGCCATCAAATATATCAAAATAAGGCTATAATGGTTGCACGGATGATACAGAATGGGAAAGAGAGGAATTCATTTTTTTTTTCTTGCTTCTTTCTTTTTGGGGGTTTGGAAAATGGTGTTGAAGAAAGACATATATAAAGCTTTTCGTTTTGCACTCATCAGAGTACACCGCAAGAATGAACAGAAAGCCGAAATCGAACAATATAACCGGGGGGGGGGGGATGTTACAGTTAAATGCAACAAGAAAAGCTTCCCTTTATTTTTATCGATTCAAACTGTATTTTGAAGTAAAAAAAAACATGTTTACGACTTTATGATTATTATTATTCTCATATTGTTTGCCTAGATACATTTCATGACTTCTCCCGTTCTCTATATTTTTATTTTGCAAAACAAAAGTCGGATGTACAATGTGAATTACTTCTAACGAATCGAAATCAAATAGTATAAATTAACATTGTCTATTAACATTAACATAATTATGCTGGCATTGAAACAAATTGTCATAAGACATATAGACATAATTATATACATTGTCAAACCTTTAGGGTCATAACTCTATTCTTAAATACCACTTATTGTTCACGTTCAGATTCTTACAAACAATTATGATTTCAGACGCATTTCAACTCATGCATTAATGAAGACACCTTGCGAGAATTCCACGTTAGATGGACATGTATTTTTAAACCGGCGTTAAGCTGTATGTTTTAACGCTTTCTCTATTTTTGCCTCACGTGGCGTGAACATCATCAAGGTCGTTTAGAAATAAGAGATGTGTGAGCATGAATCCATCTCAGTGATTTTCTTTTTAGAAGCTGCTATCTTCAGCCTTTCAAGTATACTCTACAAATCAATCCGTATAGTCAAGGACTTATCACAGACAGCTCCATCCATTTTTTTTAAAATTAGCATTGGTAATGTTTCATCAGCACACAATCTCGCTCTCCTTATCTATTAATCTCTGTCCCCCGCCCCCTCTCTCCCTCCCTTTCTCTATCGCTACCTCCCCCATATTGCTATCTTTATCTCTCCTTCTCTCTCTCTCTATCAATCTCTACCCCCTCCCCCCCCCCTCTCTCTCTCTCTCTCTCTATTAATCTCTCCCACTCTCTCCCCCATTATTTAACTATATTCTTACAAAATTGTTATTGGCAATGCGTAGCAATGTTGCCATTGCCACGGATTTTATGCGACGTAACTTCTAGATAATACAGCTTCAAAACTTTTAGACAATTACAAACTTCCCTACAAACATGATGAATGAATATGCACCTGGTACAGACTGTCCTCGTGTAGTCTCTCTGATAGGAATGTTAGGCCAAAATGTTCCCTGACTGCTCACCTTCACGCATCACTCTGATTTGTTTTCACTAAAGTGGTAAATACACCCATCATGCCCATTACGCTCTTCTTTAAGAATGCTTTGTATGTAGTGGTAGTCCATGATTTACTCGGACTTATTTCAAATATCGGTTAGTCATCTATTAAGGTGGGTTTTCACGGGGTTGTCGCTGCGGCATGCGAACGATTCACGAAGGATGCGACTGTTGAAAAAAATGGCAAAGTCCAACGTTCGGAGAAGTTTTTCTCCGAAATTTCGAGAGCAAATCACGAGCAAATCAAGACCCGGGATGCTGGAAACGTTCGCAAGAAATTTCAAACTTTGTTTAAAAATTCTGGATGAACTAAAAACGACTACCGCGACCAACTGACGACGCATCCTAACCCCCGCGCATGTTTGGCGAACTTTGGGAGCCTAAAATTCTAATGTTGAACGTTGCCATTTTTTTTGACGTTCGCATCCTTCGCAAATCGTTCGCATGCCCCGTGAAAAACACACCTTATAAGGCAAATATCTATTGATTAATGCCCTGATCAGTCCATACTATATCCCTCTTAATGGTACAATCGCATCTTTATCCTCGGCTTCCCAAGTCATTCAAGTCCCATCTCCCCCATCATGAGCCACTTACCGGACGCTAAGCTATCTTTCAATCTCTGTCTATACAAATGCAAGAAACGGAGAAAAAGAACCCTCCGTCCTCAACAGTTTAAGTCATGATGACGTCATTAATGTAGTTTAAATAGCAGTGTTTACGTAGGACCCGTCATTCTACTCGCTGGCAGGTACTATTCGTTTAAATCTCCCCCGCGTCAGCTACAGTTCCTTATCTCTCTGTCCAATACCATTAACCTACCTTGGATTTCCCTTTCTTCTAAGAACTCAGTTTCGACTATATAGTGAAGGAACAACTGTGCAGAAAAGAAACCAGAGTACTTTGGAACATTGAAAGGTCCGCGACGCTTTATCAACTAAATATCAGATTTGTCTGCACAAGGGGGTCGAATTCAATTTAACTGAAATTCAGATCTTCTTTCGGAACTCAACGAAAGAAACATGTATTCAAAGTGATGGCTTAATTAAATGCAGAAAATCGTCAATTTAAAACAGTCGTTTTTTACGCAGGTTTTGGTTTATCTATGGCAGAAAAAATATCAGATTAAACCGTATAAAAGGTGCCTCATATCAATGAAAGTAAACCCTGTCTTTATTGCAAAAGCTTGTACATTTGTAGAAATTAACATTTGAGGGAAATAATAATGAAAGGTCACCAGCAGAGCAATATATGTATCAAAGGTGCCGTGTATATGAAATAAATTATGCAATGTTTATTGCAAAAGCGCGTACATTAGTAGAAAAATAATATTTCACGGAAATAATGATAAAAGGTCACCAGCTTTTCCCGTTGACCATAATATTTGTTATCGAGACACGTCACAGCTGGCATATTTATAGAAAACATTGGTCAGCTACTTCTATTTACTGGTCAGCCAGAGAAAATAGATACTGCATTTTGATTACAACAAATAGAGAACTATCCATCACACTGTATTTTAATCCATCTCTATAATCGCCTATATATTTTTTTTTTCAAGGCCGTTGCTATCTAACCGTTCTGTACAAGTATGATTGTTGTCGCGAGATTTATGCGCAATTATGACAGACATCCAAACGAATAGGTGAGATACCGATGAATAATACATGCGTATACTCGATTCAACTGTGAATAAATGTCATGAAAGTCAATATTGGTCAACGTGTATAATCTGTGTGTTTTAAAGCCCGATGACTTCCCGAAAGATCATCCGTTTAATATCAAGACGTGTTCCTCCCTCAGGAAAGAAAAAAAAAAACCCACAGATAAAATCCAAACACAAAGATGAAAGATAAAACAAATAGAATAAACGTATGGGTAAATACAAATACGCCCTCTCCCTGAATTCAATAGACGTTTCTAGTTCTGTTTACAAAACGCAAATGTCAACTGCACTATGCCTCTTTTTAATTTATCAAGAGATTCCACATTTTTTAAAGAAACGTATATACAACGCAAAAAAAGGCGACACTTTTAGAGCAGCTGTTTATGAATACGTACAACAAAATGTATAGTTCACTAATCTACGTTAAAGATAAAGTTGACTACTGGTCATGCGATAACATGGTGAAAGAAACTGTCACAAATCAATTTGTAAAGGTTGATTACATAGTACATAAGAACAGGTATATGCTGTAAGGTTTTGGAATCACCAAAATGAGAAAAAAAAATGACTCAATCCTGCTGAGAGTCACATGCACTGTACAAAGAAAAGTGTATATGGGACTACATACACATGATCGGCCCGAACATTTCAGCTGTTTCTAGTCATATTTCGAATAATAATATTACAAGGATAATTATTTGAAAAGCAATCCTTTTCAGGGGACATTTCTACTATTCTTCCAAACTGACATAAAAAAAACCAAAAAACGAGAAAGCTCACAAATTATGTTTTACCTTTCCCAGAACTCAACCTTCCCTTTAAACGTAATCTCCATTGAATGGAATTAACAACATACATGGAAAACGTTCAAAAGTTTTCGTGAAGAGAAGTTATTAATTCCTGAGAAAAGTCGTAAGGGCTGGTCACATTTGTCCAATAACGATAACCATGATACCGATAACGAGATTTTTTCATTAAAGGTACACCGTAGAGCTGCCCTACCATTAAAAGACACGAGCATACTCATATACGTATACTCACGATATCGTAGCGTGTACCTTTAATTGAAAATCTCGTTATCGTTATCGTTATCGTTATCGGACAAATGTGACCAGCCCTTTAAAGCCTATGCGCGGCAGATAATGCGAAATATTTCAGTTTGTTTTCAGTTATTCCTAGGTAAGGTTCCTGAACTTGCAAAAAAGAAACGATGGCCTATCCCGGTTGCCGAAGGTCTTATTTCCAGTTTAATCTTTTTCAGGCCTAGGTCTATGTGACTGTTTGCGAATGAGTACAAGGTATGTTGTAGATGGAACTAGGATGATTCTCCGAAACTTTAAAGGAAAATGAAAATGTTTGATTGTCGGTTTTAGATGTTAAATTAGAAAAAAATGAAGTGTAAAATTTAAAAAGGAAAATGTTATTTTCAAGTCAGAACTATGATTGCTATTTAAGTACATTTTAAAAGAAAATCTAGCGTGCTCGTCATTATTTCATAGGACATGTCTGCTTTGAGAAACCCTATGTTAATCGCTTGTTTGCTTCGGGCCATGATATAGTAGAGTAAATAAATATTGTTTTAATGTATATATTAACAAGGCATTATACCAGACACATTCCTACGAAGAAAAAATAGCCATCGTATTTATGTAGATTATCTCCAATATTTTGTTGTATGAAATGGCTGTTTAAAATAATTGTGAATGCAAACACCATTCGTTTTTCATTTTTAATAAATTGTGGCAAACGGCGTTTTTAAAAATAAATACTCAACAACAAGGAGTAACACAGGGAAAAGGATTATTTCCAAGTAGATTTGTTTTGAACACTCCACTTTCCTCTCGAAATTATCAATAACAGCAGCGTTTTGCAACAACAATTTACGTAGCAAATTGAACGAATTCAATCCAAATTTCCCGGTCTGTCATTAAATTGAATATGAGGATGAATTCCCCTTGGCGTGGACTCGCCAGGCATTTGCCACATTCGTAGCAATTTGAGCAATGAGGGAATGCCTTAAAGGCAGAACTTAATCAATCCTAATGTGGATATAATGAAGGGAAAAATGGGAACCACTTGTAAACACCCTGCCGGCGATGATCAAATAAACCACTAGTTTGGAATCACCTTATGGATACGTATATATTATGAAATGTCTTAGGACATTTATGCATGTGCACATTACCGTGCGTCTGCATTTCTGATTTAACATAAAGAGTGGAGCCCCTTCTCAAGCATACTGGTGCCGATGAATTGATCGCGGGGAAACATTTATGTGAACATTTACCACTCAATCAACGCTAGAAAAACATATGCGGCATCATGACTTTGTTGAAACGCTTCTGCACTCATTGACTTTATGCTAAGAATGGGTGGGTTGGAAGGTTACACGCACTGTGACAATATTAGATAATGAAGGAGGACCTTCATTTTGCTATTCCGGCGTAGGTATTCAGTTTCATTACGGTAGCTTCCTTTTCACAATAATGTTCATGATTAAAAAAAAGACTTTTATTATGACATTTGATTAAATTTTATCATGTAACCTTCACTGCTTGCCACTTTGTATTATACATTTTCTCATGACTCTGATCTCTATCGAATAAAAGCAATATAAATTTGAAGGCACAAGGTATTTTCTTAATTTTTTGTTAAGTAACGGAAATATAAAGGGCAAGGACTGGTGGAGATTGGTATCTCTTCTCTCCCTCCCTCTCTCTTTCTCCGTCTCTCTCTCTCTCTCTCTCTCTCTCTCTTCCTAATCTCTCTATCGCTCAGTTAGAGAGACAGAGAGAAAAAAAACAATCGTAAAACAAACCTTTTGTCTTTATTTCATTCCTGATCTCCTCTTTGTATCCCTCTCCTTCTCTTTCTCTCTGTCATCTTTAGGGAAGGAAGAGAAGATATATAGACAAAACGTTTGCTTAATTAAAGGGACCAGCAAATGAGCTGACATGTGTGTTTGCATCGGAAAATGTGACAATTCATGTGAAGTGACCGTGGGCGTGTCTACAACGACGGTACATACCAATCAGCGGTGAGGAATAGCTGAACTCTATCTGACCTCCAGCTCTACATACATCCCGGTGTATGTTGATTGCAAGCTGTGTGTTGGTCAGTGGTCAGTGGCAGTGCCATGGTGTGCACTGCGTGTAATACACACACACTGACTTTATGTCAGAGGTGTCACTCAGAAATGTCAGCAGCCAAAGTGCAAATCCTTTCCAGCCGTTGGATATAACTGAAAATAACATGAAACACACTTCAAACGGTTTATTATGATCAGACAACCTACAAAGAGCCTATAGGGTTAGAATGGGGCGGGGAGTGCCGTTTTTGCTCACAGTTCTAGCGACCAGCCGTTTTTTTAATCAGTTCAGTAGCTGTACTGTACATGCGTAGGCTTGTATCATGATCCTGAGACTTTTACAGAGTCTATGAATGTGGTATCAGGGCGGAGGTCGCTTAACCCTCGGCAGTTCGGGCAGTTCGGTCAACTTCGTATGATCTAATTTTATGGCCTTCAGTCCGATGCAAACACACATGGGATCCCAATTGCTAGTCCCTTTAAATTAGTTTTACCTCACTGCTTACAAAGCAACTCTATAGTGGATATGGCTTGTTGATGGACGACTTGATTATCCTGAATGAATCTTGATAAATGAGCACTGGAGAATAGACTTGGATTTGAACCCGGAATTTCCTGTGAAAGATCCACTGCTCTATCACTGAGCCATCGCGCCCCCTCACTATAGAAGAGAATGTTCATGAACAAAAAAAACAACCCCAAAATAGACACGCACACAATTTATACAGAGATGAGCGGAATGAACGTTGTGTTTGTGGGCACGTTTCTGGAGAAGGATGGAAAAGGAGGATGCATATCAGCAGGTTAAAAACACCTTTTGAAGAAGCTTGCAGGACAGCAAATGAAAGGTGCATCAAAACAGGTCATTTTTCACTGTTTGTGAAAAAAAAAGAAGAACTATTTCTCAACCTTTTGTAACAGAACGACATTAGGATAGCCTTATTTGAATAGATAAAACAACATATTATTTATCCGAGATACTTGGTATGAATGGAAGACTTTTATCATAGCCATCCTCCATGTCCTCACAGGCTCAAAAAAGGTTGCAAACATATCAAGTTCGCTTCCTGCGGCAAATCAGGATATCGCGTTGATGGTAAAGGCAGCATTAGGGGGTCAAGAGTGGCAATATTAATGGCGCAAAAATATAAGGTGGTTGCTGTTGGTGTAGGGCGTCCAAAATGACGGTATACGAAATGGTTTTGAATCAGAATTCGGAAGAAGTGTGCCTGTTTGAGTGTTTGAGCGTGGCTAGCATAAATCATACTTTAAAAACTGGGTTGTATTTTACTCTTTTTTTTTCTTTTTTTTTTTAAGTTGGCCAGAAACTTTAAGAGAAAAAAAATGCATGCCTTAATTTAATAAAGTGAGAATTGAATGATTCTAATGGATGTATCTTATTTGCATTTCTATTTAGATTTGACTTTTGGATTTTTATTCACGAAGGGGCAATTCCACATGGGAAAAACAACAACAACAAAATTTAATTTCAGATTTATACTAAAGAAAATCAGTTAAATAGTCCCAAATATGCAAATCCTTAAATCACAAGAATCTGAAAAAACTTTTCCCACATCTCAATCAGGATTCGCACAATGCATGATTGATTCATGGAAATGAGAACTTCAAAAATGCAACAATTTTCTGGTAATTCAGTTACCAAAATTATATACCTCAATATAATCAATGTAAATGGACACTTTTGGGTATGAACGAGTTCAGGTGAAAGAATGAGTACATATGCAGATTACGAATTGGTGAGAAGGGGACGGAAGTCCAAAATTAGTGCATAGCCTTCAAAAATGTGAGCAAAATATCCCTCATTTGTAATTCCGTTACCATGGAATTGCCCGAAGGTTTGTCATAATTTATGGTCACCTGTACAATATTGCTGACTTAATGTCATAATGCATGTAATGCGAGGTGCGTTAAAATGTCACCTTGTTTACTCTAAAGGGGCTTTCACACCGGGCCTGCGTAGAGTTGCGTTGTGCGGCGTACCGAGTACGCCGAAATTATGTGCAGGATCGGCGTAGTCCCTGCGTAGGTTATGCATAGTCTGGCGTACCATGGCGTATGGTAACGTAACACATACGTAACACTACGCCAGCTTCAAAGGATTCTTCGTCGGCGTAGGGTAGCGTACTATTGCGTAGTGTTGCGCAGTGTTGCGTAGATTTGCGTAAAAACTGCGTACTTTCTGCGCCCAGTGCTCTACGCCGAAAGTACGCAAAAAAATTAAACATGTTTAATTTTTTGCGTCCATCTCGCATATCCCTTTGCGTCCC
This sequence comes from Heliocidaris tuberculata, assembly GCA_025618425.1. Taxonomy (NCBI): domain Eukaryota; kingdom Metazoa; phylum Echinodermata; class Echinoidea; order Camarodonta; family Echinometridae; genus Heliocidaris; species Heliocidaris tuberculata. Next base: position 21,154,320 of record CM046844.1, on the reverse strand, counting down.
TCGGCGTATCGCCACGTAGGCCAGCTTAGGTACAGCGCAGGGCAGCGTAAGCTCAGCGTAGTCGGTACGCGGCACTACGCAACTCTACGGAGGCCCGGTGTGAAAGCCCCTTAAGTTATCTAACTTTATTTTTTAAAGATAATGGAACACTAATGCTTTGGATTTGATGAAAAAGTTGTAAGCAATTAAACATTGTAGACGTCACATTCTCCAAGAAAAAATATGGGCATCCTATATGCTGGAGGTTCAACGAAAATAGGTTTCCTAAATATTCATGCGTATTATATAACAAAAACATCTACTCTCGTTTCAGTTTAATTCCCAGACTCATTTCCTGATTAGTTCGATTTCTATACCTCAATAAAATGAGGTAAGCCCTAAATCGGTACATTATCGTTCTTATTTTTTACTTAAATTACTAGTTGGGACGTTCTAGATCTTTTTTCTTTTGTCTCTTTCTTTTTCTCAATGCCCCCTTTCTCTATATTTTTCTCTTATGCTTACTTTCCTTGTTCTATACCTGCCATTCTCTGTTGAACCTCCTTCCAATTTCTCTCTCTCACTCCTCTTTTCCCGCTTCTGTTTTCATCTCCTAGCTCTCTGTCACTCTTTTTTTTTTTGTCTTTCATCCTATTTCAATCTCTATGTTTTCTCTCTTCTTCTTCTTCTTCTTCTTCTTCTTCTTCTACTTCATGTTCTCTTTTTCTCTCTATCACCATTCCTCCCCATCACCTTCATTCTTTCATCTCTCTCTCTCTCTTCATTTTCTCCTTCCCTCTTTCTCTTTTTCTAGTTTAACATCTTCCACTCTACATCAAAGTTTAACGACTTTGGTATTTTTTAAAAACTGTATTCTAAAAACTCCCCTAGATTTTCACATTACCGAATGATTACTAGGCGATTCTCTTGAGATTATTCATTCTCTTTAATTATATTAATATGATTGGACTTGTGGGGAGAAGAGTCCATTCTTGGCTCTATCGATCATTTCTTCTAAATTTATACAGAAAGAAAGGACTCATGAAACCATTAATTAATATTTATGTCCTAAGGATTTTATTGTAATAAATTGTACTAAATCATTTATTCGCGCTAAAACTTGCATTTCGCAGCGGAAAACATAATGGTAGGATCAAGAAACATACCTGGCATTCATATCCGTTGCAGACTTTGCGTAGTTCTGCGTTAATCCTTTCGAGACAATTGACCACATTTTGTGGTTTGGCTCAATAACCCTTGATTCAGAGCTCTAAAAAATAAACCAGATGCATGAGTAGAAAGAGCAAAAATTTCTGCACACACTATGTCCATTTCTATTGCATACCCATATTGCGTTTGATGCCAGGAATTTTAAAAAAAAAAACCCCCAAAAAACGATAATTAGCTTAAAAATGCCTAAATTGGCAACACATTGAGAGGTTCAAAATCAATGTTTTGTTTTTTTTTTGGTCAACTTTTCGACAAAATTCCTAGCCATGTACATTGTATATTGTTTTCGAAGACATTGCGCCTTACTATAACCATGTAGCACTAACAGAAAAATATCATTGTTGCGAATTTGAAGAACAAAATGTGATAATTTAGCCCTTAAGTAATTCCCTTTCTGAAAGGGGTAACCTCGGCTCCGCAAATACTGCAACACATTTTACGTTATGATATTATAGTACGCGCATATTCAGCTGATCCAAGATTAAATCTACGGTTACATATTTCGTTGTGGAAAAAAGGGAATCTCATGTGGGCGCATTAGAATTGTGTTAAATTTTCACCGATGCGGCATTACATCAATATCATCTCTCAAGGATTCATAGCGATTTCTTACCATATCTTCACAGCCTCATCAATAACATGTCTACCTTGAGGGGTGTGCATGATTATGATGTATAATGTTACCTATTCTTTGAGCGTGAATGCATCAGACAAGAATCGTAACATTATCCAAGAACGGTCAATAATCTCCATTATTAGAATGATGTATAGGGAAAGCTACTACTACTACATGCCTTGGCAACTCTTGTGGTCTGCGTGTCTAGTGGTTAACATGGTTAAGGCATTGGTGTTTAAAGCCAGTGAACCTGGTTCGATTTCCGGCGTAGACAGTTTGTCAACCTTGGCAAAAATTTCAAAAGGGAAGACAGCTCTGGGGAACTTTAATTTAAGCTACGCAACCATTATTTTCTCATTTCTTTTCACATCATTTATATATATACATGTGTTTGAAGAAAATTTATCACAATATATATATATATATATATATATATATATATATATATATATATATTGTGAGAAATATTCTTCGAACACAACGCTGGCGGTCACTCATAGTTTAGTCATGTTGGTGGAAGGTACAGTGAAAGAAATGATCACTATGAGACGGTCATATTATCCTCCTTTATTCATCAAACTTTCGATCTGTGATATTTATCATATCATATATCATATTTTTTTTTTTCATTTTTTTTGTAACACCAATTTTCAAAAACGTCATGGAATTTTGTCATTTTGGTTTAAGGTGGTACCTCCTTTTTAGATCAACAATATTATATAGTGACGACGCAAACCTCTACAACACCATAAAGTTGGGTAGGGTTGGGTTCAGCCATTAAAGGGGTGGTGGGGTCATGAAAGGGGGCACCTGATGATTGGCAACTGTCTTACGAGGTAGGTGAAATGCGAGAGAACAATGCCATTGAGTGAGAAATGGGTGTAGAAGGGGGGTAGTAACATCATCTTTACAGGTTGTCTCCCTCTTTCTCTCTCTCTCTCTCTTTTTATTTCTCTGTCTCTATCACTCTAACTTTTTTTTTTCTACTTTTCTGGCCATTCAATTCAATCCACATTTCCTGCCGCTATACTACTGACACCACACATGGAATATTTTCATAAGGTCACATAGACATTCTCTTTCTTCGAGGTTTCTTATACCATTAATCAAGCAATATACCTGTCGCATTTGTCATCACAATTCTCAGACGCATTCAATTTGAACACATCAAGTCGAACATGCGCTTCTTCTCTTATTGAAGTACAGGTTACTCAAAATCTTAAAGGTTGTTTTGAACTTTTGGCGTTAACGAAAAATGTAATTCTCACAGATTCAAAGAAACTTCATATGAAATGCCAAGAATTACAAATGAATTAAATCTCTGAAATGAATTTGTAGAACATTTATAATAGTCGAGTAATGAGGACAGATCGGTCGCTTATTGAAACGCTTAGTCCGATATGTGCACATGTTAAATTTTTTTGGTGATGTTTTTTGTTTTCTCTCTGAAGTCTTCGGGTACATTTTCTGTGCATTCTGCTATGCTTGCTGGTCCAAGTTAGGAATAAAGTTTAGCCAGTTCGTCTAGAAAATCAGTAGCTTCACCCACAGCCCAAGAATCTTTTATTAACCAGCCGAGGACCTTTTCAGATGGGACACCTTTTAAAAACAAATTTTCGAAGGGCAGTGGAAGAAGTGCATCTTCAAGTCGAAGTAGCGAAGTGGAAGCCCAAATAATATTTGGATACGGTATAGCCTGTACGTGCCGGTCGGGCACACGGGATGCGATATTAATTAACTGATCAAATTACGTCCCATCGCGAACAGTTTCACCCTAGGCTACACATGTGTAGCGGCGTGTACCAGATCAGGTTCAGCTTGCGTGATCTTGGGGGTCGAGATTGCGTACCCATTGTTTTGGGTGATTTCATGTCAAGGGTAGATTTTTATCTATTATGTCGTGCGTACATACTGACTTTACAAACATCTATTCCAAATAAGGGTTCATAAAACAAGTTGTAAATTACGATCCCTTTTCCACTGTTCAGTGTGATTCGAAAGGTGTCACAAACTAAACCGACTGATTACGGAAACCGAGTGGTCCCTCTATTAAGCCTATGTGAATTAGAGAATTCAGTAGTGATCCGGTTAATGAAGTCGTTTTCAATTTATAGAGAAACTATAAAGATGCCTCATTCCAAAATATGTAATAAAGATTCTAAAATAAAGAAATGATCCCTCTCCCGCTCTTCCTCTCTCTCTCTCTCTCTCTTTCTCTCTCTCTCTCTCTCTCTCTCTCTTTCTTGAATTGCATTGTTTGACTAAAAGTAGTGAATAGTATAAAACCCACCAACATGCCATCCTTCCAAGTAGATTTTTTTTAAGATTTAGATTTGCATTTTTTTTTTCATTTCATTTTCATTTTTCAAAGTAACAATTGTGCAGATAACAATGCAAAAATAAATTGACAACGAAACTAAGTGCAGAAACATGTTCAATCATTGAAAGCGAAATAAAAAGCATTAACATTTGAGTTCTAGGAAAAGAAAATAATGACAAGTAAAGTACATCGCTGGCCAAGGGGAAGGCACTCAACAACGCAGACGCACTGCTTTTGGAAATAATATACAAAATGATTGCGGAAAAGGGAGAACGATTGAGTTTTAATCACTAATGTCAACCATTAGCGAAGAACTGGCGGGAGCAATGAATGAAAAATGTGTGAACACTTTTCTTTCACTATTTCAGGGGCCTTGTTATGAGGTTTAAAATAGCAAGTTAGCGCAGATAGAAAGGCACGAATGAAAATTTAAAGTTTCCCTCTTTATTTATAACTTAAATTTACAGAAACGCAATCCATTTGCAAATGTAAAATAATCATGTAATAAATTTACCGAGTTTTGGGTGTGCTTCGTTCTCTCTCATTGTAGCATACATGTCATATGGACATTAATTTACCAAGAAAATATTTTGCGTTTGATATGCACAATGAAAATCAATTTTGGTATAAAAATCATCGATAAAATCCAGAAAGCAATCGTTCGGTACCGATGGCAGTGTCAGAAGTGTTACGCCTTTAATAAAACTTCATTCTGAAGAAAAGAAATTTTAAAAATGCATCAACTATATAGGTCAGGCACTTTATTACAGGCCAAGTTAAGGTCAGTTACAAGTACATGTACAACCTAATTTCACTCAAGTCAAAAACTGTAGGATTTCATATGTAAATGTGACACAAGCTGTTTTCAAAGTAGAAAAGGCTGTAATTGAAACAAATTGAGAAGGACTCATTTTTCGTGAACAATTACATTACTGACAGACATGTCGTCGAGATATATTTACCATGACCGAATTGCAAGTTGTGGAATTTGATTTGAATGAATTATATCTAGGTCAACATAGATCTAAACGTCTTGATATCTATGGTAACCACTATAGAAAATACATGTATGAAGATTATATGAATACATTTTTCATTTGGCTCGGCATCTGGCGCCAACAAATTGCAATTTAAATCTACTGCAAAAGGAAACAGTATATAAGATCTTAAGACGCATTGAATATGTGTGATATTCAAGTCATCAGAAGCTGTTACAGTTAATACAGTACACGAATTTATATCAATGCCAATGCTCATAAAATTTGGCTTCCTCTCTGAATACTGATGCTACTACCCCAACTACTGCTACTGCTTCTGGTGGTGGGGCAGCGGCTTCTACAGCACGACGTGAAGGCGCCAGTGAGATGTCATACAGATTTGGCAACTTTTGTGAAATAAATACGTTGTGAAAGGAAATTAGACGATAAATTGTTGCGCAGATTCACCAAGGTTCCCGTTTGCTGTCCTTTGTTTAATATACTGTCATATCTACCTATTGAATAACCTGATAATTACTGAATAATGTCATTCCATATATAGGCTTAATACAGGAGCCGTCCTGTTCCAGCACTCTATCTACATCTAATAAAGATAGTTCATCATTGTGTTCTCTCTCTCTCTCTCTCTCTCTCTCTCTTTCTCTCAATTTCTCCCTCTCTCTCCCTGTCTCTCTCCCCCCTCTCTCTCTCTCTCTCTCCCCCCCTCCTCCCTTCCCCCCCCCCCCCCCTCTCTCTCTCTTCTTTACACAAAGTCAATGGTAAGTGACTGTTTAGACTACTTTAATCAAGCAATCGGCCTTTTAAAAGCACGTTCCTCTTTTCGCGCGTACCAACACAGACAATCCCCCCAAAACAATTGCATGGCAGGGGGACAAAGATCAATCTTGTGTATCACGTGGTTTCTCTCCTGATAATACCGACAACATTGAACGGATATCGGCACACAAGCAGACGGGGGTTGTTCCGGATAGGGAGTTTTACCTTATTGATGTGACAACTCCAATAAGAGCCGTGCCCATCTCACCGAATTTGCGTCTCTGCAAAGATAATTTGCTGGAGATATAAAGAGCCTAGTTAACCATCGGCGAATCATGCCTCTGAAGTGGAGGAGAGAATGACCGCGTCCATACGGCATAATTTTTTTTTTCTTGATTTAGTCAAGAAGAAGGGTCCAAATGGAAAGCAAAATATACAATCCCGTTTTTCTTTCAGGACTAGAGCTTTATGTTCATTTTAAACTTCCATGAGACACCAAACACGAAAAACTGTGGCACACTAAAAACATAAGATGTAGAAAAGGAGCAGCTTCTTTGAATAATCAAAACATAAATTTTCAATCTTCTATAAACAAAACACCAGATTGACTCTTCTATCGCCCAAAGGGGCGCTGTTTCTATTGTCCAAGCCCTGCTGACAGTGGGAGCATATACGCACCACGTGCAATCACAAGTTGAGGTAAAAGTGAAGTTATATTATCATCAAGCAGAATGTCTTTTTAAAGAATCTTATCCCTAGATTGTTTCAGCATTTGACAGGTAGGTAGTGGGAGTTTCATTCGCATGATAACTGGTGAACAACAACAAATACAACCAAATATTTAAACAAAAGACATTTTCCCTATTTTTTCATCACGTGGGAGGTTGCGCCCTCATCGGTGTTTCCTTACGGAAGAGTGGCAAACCACTGTTTTACGCCATAGTTTAAAAGCAATTTTTTTTCTGACTGGCAGTGCTATAGGATTTGGGAGGGGTGCGTCATAATAACACTTGTCATGGACGCACCAAAATGTATTGCGGACGGAGCGATCGCTCATTGTTTCTCATCATCTAAGCGAAATGTATGAATTGTACTTAACGCATAACCTGAGTTTGACTGCTAGCAATTCGAAACGGTAATATTGGCACTGTGAAAGCTACAGAAATGCATGCAAGTGAAGTAGATGTGAGCGAGAGTAATGATGTAATCCTTTTGTTATCATTCCACAGCGAGTGCTAAAATTTCAAAATATGTTCAAAATCAGAGCTCTGGATGATGATGTGTTTGTTTTAGGGATAAATCAGATCTATCTTCCCGCTAAGTTATTAATAATTATAAACACCATAACTTCGTTTTAAAGGGAAAGTCCAGCCTGATTACAAGTTGGTTTTAAAAGAAACAGAAAAATTAAAGAAACAGATCAGTGAAGTTTTGGGCAAAATCCGATAAGAAATAAAGAAAGTTATGAATTTTTGAAGTTGTAATTAATCGAACACAAATTGGCAACTCCGTGACGTATCTTGCGAGCTCCTCTCCCGTTTGCCCTGTATCCCAAAAATCATTAAGTTCCCTTTTCTCGTTAAAAAAAAAATATTCGATTCTACATGTACCTTAGATATAATCATTGTGTATATGTTTTTACACAAAACCTGAATGAAACAAATTTATTCCTTCATCAAAAACTAAGAAAATGAAATTTTTTGAGATTTTCCGTACTTAGCAAATGGGAGAGGAGCTCGCAAAATACCCAACGGAGTTGCCAATTTGTGTTTGATTGATTACAACTTCAAAAATTCATAACTTTCTTATTTCTTATCGGATTTTACTCAAACTTTCACTTATCTGTTTCTCTCATTTCTCTTCTTGTAGTCAAATCAACTTAATACTAAGATGGACTTTCCCTTTAAAGTGAAGATTTTTTGATATTCTAATCATAAAATCTAACTTAAAGTCATTCGGGGAGGGGGGGGGGGGGGGGGGGGGGGGGTATGAGCACAAACATAACCAGAGGGTCATTAATAGAATAATACCCCAAGAAAAAGGCATCATAAAATAATTGCCAGGAACAAGGATTATATCAAGAAAATGTATTTTTAGATAAATAAATAAATGAATAAATAAAATGATACTGATTAAATACTATACATTTTTTTATGCCTGAAAACACTAGAAGATATGAAGAAGCAATTTACGTTTTGAGTATTAATTTTATGAACATATTAACATGATAAAGTGATACTCTTCATATCTTTCTCTCTCTACATATATATATATCTCTCTCTCTCTCTCTATTTCTTTCTCATTAGCCGACTACCTAATACCCTGAGCACACCACTAGAACAATTACTGTATTTCTTTACCCCCCCCCCCCCTCTCTCTCTCTCTCTCTCTCTATCTCTGTACCCGTCTACAATGTTATGAAGGGAACATTCATGACAGACAAAACTTGGTTGCTATGGGCAACAGATCGATTTCTGCACAAAATAAATGAAGATGTGTCGAGATGCAGTCCACTGTGGCAGGCAGATAACACAGACAATCTCATGTATGTCGACCAGACGACCGAATATAATCTTGAATCTAGGTCTTGCTTCATGCGATCTTTCCTAGTCTGCTTTTCCTCTTTGATTTCCGTTCTCTTTTGTTGTTTTCTCATGTTAAGTTTAGCCAAGATACTGCCGCTCGTATTACGTTATTAAGAAATTCGTCATAAAGACGCGAGATACATTGTACTGTGAGAGAAAAATGTCATTCCCTTGCAAACAAGTCGCTCAATTTGTACAAATATGATATTAACTTTAAGAGTAGTCGGTATAATTACAACCTTTTATTACGTCAACTGTGTCTTGTAGTCGTCTAAATTACGGAATCGGCTCAAAAGCATTTCGATCACAAGGGCTGGGCTTAAAGATAAAGTTTAGTTCTGGTCATGCAATTACATTGTGAAAGAAACTGGCTCAAAGCAATTGGGAAAGGTTGATCATGTCTACATAAGGATTGGTGTATATTGTGAGGTTTTGGAATCATCAAAATTATAAGAAATTGACACAATCTCGCTTCAAAGCACATGCAATACTCACAGAAGTGGGTATATGGGACTGCACACACATATGGCGTGAATGTTCGGCCCGAACACTTCAGCTATTTCTTGTCATATTTCGATTATGAGGGCATTTGAAGAGGAATCCTTTTCAGGGGATATTTCTAGTGTGATGTTCTTCCAATGTGAGAGGAAAGGAATGAGAAAGCTCACAAATTATTTGTCCCCTTTCCCAGAACTCAACCTCTTTAATTTCATATCATAAGAAGCATCAGGGGAGCGTTTCATCAAGCATTTTGTCAGTGATTTTTACTGACAAATTTGCTCTCAGCCAATCAGATGCAAGGATTTCAGTAGCTTATAACAGTTGTCGGTAAAAATCACCGACAAAATGCTTGATGAAACGCTCCCCAGGATTTCTTATCCAAAATGCCTGTCTCCCATTCCTGTATCACACCTTTTAATGCACATAGGTCTGTGGATGATTTATCACCTGTTTCCTGCCAGACTTTTATCGACAGTGCAGCACGCACACAGACGCAGCATGATATATGGAAATACATCCATTATTTTGGCGGACAAAACAAACGCTTCTTTTTTCCTTTCTTTTTTTTTTTTCTTTTGTCGGGTGTGGAGATCATGCATATATCATTGACAGCGATGTATCTCTATATGGCGTCTATACACTAACATCATGTTGGGTGCATTATGCTGTGATATAATGTCACCAAGCAGTAATCATTCCAATGGGTATTCTTCATAAAACACTGTACCCGTGTCACAAAATCTCTTTTTTCGGAGGAGTTTTAAGTGAAAGGCTCAATTTTGCCCTTAGGTCATCTCAGGAGATGATTTATTAACACTTCTTCTCCTTCGCTGTAAGTAAATGCCACTGCATGATGTACTCTTGTAGGACCGTTGAAGTTGTGGGTGTGATGAAGACAGCGGCCTAATGTACCGTTAATAAATTCAAAAGAAAACAAAAAATTATACAAGGGCAACCATGTGCATGCAGCTAAAAAGATTTTTCGTAAATTAAAGGAGCTGGATTTTCGGTGCATCTTGCTTGAAGCTGAAGAAGGAGGTAAGAGGAGACTGAGGCTTCAAGAAAACCGGTGACATGCATGTAACTTGCGGTGAAAGTACAAAGTCACACATAAGTATAATTATATATATAAGAAATGTCAATAATTATTACTTACATGTATCAATTTTCGAACTATACAATATTGATTATTTACATTTGTTTGGGGATTTTTTTTTTTTTTTATTGCTTCCTCATTAACTTCTGGGGCAATCACATTTTTAATGTTTATCTAAATGTTTAGTGTGGTTATTCGAGGCGGAATCCAGGATTCTTTGACCAAGGTGTAGACATAATGTGTCCACAAACTCGGAGCTGCGAAAGTATTAATCGTAGTATAGGCAGAATTTGATGAGGATACGGGGCACATGTTTTTGTGCCCCCCCCCCCCACTACCACCACAAGCACCACCATCTTCTTCTTAGGGATCTGCCACTTGTTACCACAGTTACTACTAGAAAAATAAAGCAAAACAAAAACAAGCACTGTGCTAACTGATGACAATAATTACATGTAGACCAATAGCTCCCTTATAATGCTATGTGCATTTTCATTATGTTTTCATTTTTTTTTTTTTAAGGAGGTAGGTTTTGCACTAAAATGGTCAGATTTCACCGTGGTAGCAATTTTTTTTTTAATCATACAGGGTGGGCTCTTATGTGCCAAACAATTCCCAACAGAGTATGGTTCATTGGTAATATATTATGTATACCGGGAAGCAATTGATTTTGCCAAAATGGAAAGTGGGACAACGATATGTGACGTCAACAAAGCGAGAAAAAAAAAATGAAAATCTCGAAACATGAACCCAATATCGAATTCAAATATGAAATTACGATTCAACAGCACACCCCAAATATCTCACGTTTGTGCTTGTCTAGCTGCAATATTTCAACATAATATGACCGCGGAAACATCATTACGGAATTAAAGATAGAATACATAGTTATTAACCTGGAATATGGAACGTACCAAATAATTAATGAACTCATAACGTCCATTAAATCAACTACGCGATGAAATTAGTGACCGATATATATCTACTCTTCAGTTTCATTTTTAGTTTTACATACACTAATTACATTTCGTTAATAAATGTACTGGTGTTCATAAAGACTATCAAAGTATTATCTTCCTGGCATTCATATGTTTTTATGGCATTAAAGCATATACATTTTAATGTCCTAAAACATTAATGTATATAAAATAACCATGTTTTCATCATCGGGAGAAGTCATGATTACATCAACTTTATAAATATGCAATACGAAATTCACTAATCATTAGAAAAGAAAGCAGGATGACTAATCAAACGACAGAGATATTGTAGTTTTTCTTGGTCTGATTTACAGATAAAATCATGACATCTTTTTAAGTTGCTGTTTATTGAATATTAAATAATTGCAACACAAATTTCTTGGGGGAAGTTGAATGCATTAGTTAAAAACCTAGTTCATGTAAATGGATTTAATAACTTAAAAAAAAAACAATGAAATAATAACAAAACATAACATACATGTGTGCTGAAATTAGATTCAAATCCAAAGCTGAATTAGATAAAAGACAACAGATTTACTCATAGCTTGGCTAAGATAATCATATTTATGCCTACAGTTTAAAATAATATAGATCAGTATAATGCATTTTTTAGAGATCTAACTTTGAGAACGCAAGGAAGCCTTTAAGAAATCCGATACGACGAATTCACGGGGGAAGAATGCTCAACGAGGCCATGTCCTGATAAATCCAGGTTTGATACATTATCCTGCTTCAGATCGGCGACTTTTCAATGCAAACACTCCCAACGGAAGATTAATATCATGTATTAGCCCATCATGTTTATGAGTACTCACGTGCAAGGATCCTTCGGAGACCGAAAAGCCGTGGGAGCGGCTATGATAAGGAGAAAGAAACAGACGCGGCGCCGGCAAGGCCCTAGATCCCTGGCAGGCGATGCTCCGCCGTCCCCGAAATAAAAACCACCCCACGACGAAAATAAAGAAATGGCTTGCAAACCTCTTGATGAACAAGTAAAAAGGATGAGTGGAAGAGTTCAGTATGTCGTTTACAGAAGAGTCTAGGATTCTTTAATGCACTTACGGTGTTTCCATAAAACCTGATACGTTTTTTCGGCCGATTGAATCCGGGAGTGGTTGAGCGAGCGAGCTCAGTATAGATACAGATTCCGGATGGGTTTTTAAACGCGGCTACCTTAAACACGTTTTACGCCTTTAGGACCGTGTGTAAGAGAATTGCTGTTCATTTGAGCATGCTCGGCGGAATGGTTTCACTGTTTAAAGTGTACGTCGATTTGCACCATCTGGAAATTTGCGCTTTATATTTGGCGCGATAATACAAAGAGGAAAATAACCCAGGCGAGGAAACAATGTCAACTCTCACGCATGTTGCGAAAAAGAAACTTCAAAAGAAGGCGATTTTAAGAGTGAAACAAGGTAGAGGAAGGAATACTTGATGTAACGTAAATATAGCTTTAAATCAACAAGCGTGTTTAAAATCTGGGCTCTTGAACAAACTTATCAGAACATTTTGCTTTGGATACTATAATAATGTGAAATAGAATCCATAGTAAAAATAACTCATGCACAACACGTAGGCCTATATCCAATATCATATTTCAGAAGTACAATTTAAGTTGACCAATGGGTATGTTGGGTGAAATACAAAGTTTATGAACAAGATGGCCTCTTTGCTTGTTCAGTCTATATATTTTTTTTTAATCCTCTTTTTCTCTCTGCCCACTTATGTCTCTCACAGTGAGCTCCATCATATTTCTTAATCCACATATAATGATATGTTATTAGAAATTAATCCCAACCTTCTACCTTCTGCTCGACGTGTAGTCAATAAAAAAACTGAAGATAATAATTTCGGCCGATTTTGCTTTATTACGTCTACTTTCTCATCCCTCATCTCTTAATCCTTAACTCTAACCCTAATGGCTTAGCAACGATACGGGTAAGTACCCCCCCCCCCTCCCATGGAATGGCAAAACAGGGGGACTCCTCAACGCCGTACCACTAATCGATGGCATTGTCAATCACACTTTATCAGCCTAAGAAGGACGGTGCCCCCCCCCCCCATGATTGCCGGCTATAAACGTCACTGCCTGACCATATCTATAAAACGGAAATATTGATGTTATATCAGGATCAATGCTGCATAGCACCGTTTGGGGGTGTCGACACAGTGGCGGATTTAGGGGGGCACTTCCGGCCCGTGCCCCCTCCTCCTTTTGAAAGACCTGATAACCTTCTTTTTTTTGTTGCTTGTCTTTAAAAGAAAAATTGAGATTTGTGTGCCCCCCCCCTTACAAAATCCTGGATCCGCCCCTGTGTCAACCTAATACAAGGTACCACTTGCAGACACAAAGCTTGCCATTTCTTGCACTAGGTGGGATGAATCTCTTTCCTTAAATTGCATGTAGCACGTCTTTCTTGCAGCCATGTATTATATGTACTCCGCAGGGAGCTCTGTGATCGATAGGCCATCTTTCTCAGTGAAACTTGAAGGATCATGTGCACGTTTTGAAAGGGAAAAGATGTATTTTTCTCCTTCTCTCTGTCTGCCGAAACATGCCATATTCGCTTTATAAATGCATGATCTATTACTGTTGAGATATAATCAAGAAACTGTCAGGCTTTTTGAATTGGGGAATACTCACTCGTTCCTGGAAATTGAAAATGTTATTTTATATATACATACGTGGTCTATTAGCAGCCTTTGTATTGTATCATATCAAGGCGACTACAGCAGTCTTATAGAAAAAGAGGCCTAACACAGTCGGCGTTGAATCATGTACATTGACCTTCAGTAAACTAAAGATGCGTTTATACTTTCTATGCGAAGGCAGAATGAACGTTTTGAAACGATCATCTAAAAGGCTCATCTAAAACGCAGTTTCCCTGGGTACTGTTTATAATAGGCCATTTTCGTAATATATTTAAATTTATACACGTTTGCCTAGTGACAAACTATTACATTCACCTGTAAAAACCTATTCTTTTCTATAGCCAGAATGTGAATTGCATGTATTAGGCGTTGTTAGGTTGGGCAAACACTTTGGCTTTCCCAACCTAGCAACACTTAATGTATGCAATCTGCATTCTGACTACTGAAATACAATGACTTGTAACAGGTGGATATAATAGTTCGTTACTAGGACTTTGACAAAGAGGTAAGCATTTAATTTGAATGCATTACGAAAATAGCCTATTCGGACTCTGCGGCAGGTTTCGCAAACCTCACTGCGCATTCTACTATATAGCGTCATATAAACGCGTTTACAAATGATTGTGCGTTTATGCTTCCCTGGAAAAAGTTTTTTTTTGTTTTGTTTTTTTGTTTTTGTTTTGTTTTGTTTTGTTTTTTTTTTGAGAAACGCAGATTCAAAACGCACCTTTTTGTGAGTTTTACATCGGCGTTTTAGATCAGCGATTATACGAAAAAGACTGTTGACGCAACCGTGTTTTGAAGTAAACGCGTAACAAGGCTCATTCTTGCCTGAAAAATGGGAGCATAAAATCGTCCTAAATGATTTTCATGGTGGAGAAACTCTATTGGGGGCTAAGTTTCCAAGGTTACACCAGGTTTACACCACACATGGTGTAACCCTGAAAACTTAACATACAATAGTATTGAAATCAATGTGTAATAATTTAAACATTTTGATATAAAGGGATTGGGAAAATTAGCAAAATGGGAAATTAATAACATTATAGAGTGACATTAGATTTTGAAAAATAAAAGGAAAGTGAAAAGGAGGTTTTGAAACGCTGAAGAGAAAGCAGTGTGATTTTTCTAAATATATAAGAATTATTTAGAGCAAGACAAGAGGAAAATGATATCAGTTTTGGAAAAAAATACATGAAAGGAAAAAATGTATGAATACAAACCACACATTTGCATTGGTGCGGCATAAGTGAATACTGATGTAAAATAGCAAACAAAAATATTATCTACCAAAATTTATTCATGAAAAATATTCTGTGCTTGACGCAGAGATAAGGAAAACTTAAACGATCAAAGAAGTGCTGAAGAGAGTCATTTATGAAATGGATAAACAGTTGTCAGAGAGATAGAGAGAGAAAAAAAAAAGGAGGGAGAGAGCGAGAGAGAGAGAGAGAGAAAGAACGAGGGGGGGGGGGATAGGATACCCACTCCACAAAAAAAAAAAAAAAAAAGATAGAAGAAAGGCATGAAGGGTGTTAATTCATCATACCATCTTTCATATTAAAATGCTTCTATATTCATATTTGTTGCGGTGCATGCCTTCGCCAAGCCCGAATACCGATTTTACTGAATATCCTATTTTGCATTCTTCATCGATCTATTCCAGACTATTCTCCCTTCTAATGTTCTACCAAGACGATCCGTACTCAGTACCCATCCAGTATTAAACTGATCAACCCATTTTCAAAATCGTATCGTATTTCGTTTCCACATTTCCAATTCCCTGGTGTACCTGCGGAACAAGATTTCGAGTGCAGGTCCGTGGGGCAGGCAGCCCTCAGAATAGGCGACAATCAATAATGAGTGGTATAGTAAAAAGGGGGCACAATGCGAATTTTTGAATAACAAAACAAAGAAAGTATCTCAGCTTCTCAAAAATATCTCGGAGGAAAAAGAGGAGTTGACTGACAAAAACGAGAAATCAATAAACATTGTAATTGTGTTAAATAGAATACAAAGGGTTGCTTAGCTTAGGATCTTTAACCCTTTCAAGACAATTAACCACAGTTTTGCTAAATAACTTTTGATTCAGAGCTCTAAAAAATATACCAGATGCGCAAAAAGCACACACTATGTCCATTTTTGTTTCATGACCATATTGCGTTTGATGTCATAAAACAACAATAAGCTTTAAAATCCTTAAATTGGCAACACAGTGAGAGGTTCAAAATCAATCAAAATTGGAACTTTTTAACCATGATTGTTTTCAGGAACCATGTAGCACTAAAAGAAAAATATTATTGTTGCCAATTTGAAGAACAAAATGAGGATCCTGAAAGGGTTAAAGACCCGTGAAAACCGATGAATAACATCCTCAGGGATAATCAGATAATGATGATTGTCTTCAAGTGCACTGTAGGATTTTGACCCTCGGAAATGCAATGCCCTGTTATACACGCTCTGATCCATTCCCTAGCCTTAAAGGGGGTTATACAAATGTACT
The DNA here is from genome assembly GCA_025618425.1 of Heliocidaris tuberculata. Taxonomy (NCBI): domain Eukaryota; kingdom Metazoa; phylum Echinodermata; class Echinoidea; order Camarodonta; family Echinometridae; genus Heliocidaris; species Heliocidaris tuberculata. Next base: position 21,138,104 of record CM046844.1, on the reverse strand, counting down.
ATCAAGGGCTGTTATTGTTTTCGACAAATACGATGCCAACATCCAGACACTTTTACCAGAGCTGTGCAAAACTGCATTCACGTAGTATGCACGTTATCGAAGAAAACAGTTTCTAGAGTCACTACATTAGTGGTCATTTGACAAAACGTTATTCATGTTGTTTTACAAAAAAATAATGAGACATGCTGTTCAGTAATGAAAACAATTACCAATATGATCAGGAGAAAAAATGAGGCAGCCGTTTTGGGGTATTTTCATTTTAGAAGAGGATGGCAGTTAATTATGGCAACCGAGTGCAGTTTACCATGTAAAACACTCTCTTTTTAGGGGGGGGGGGACGGGTGCTTGGGGTGAATGGTAAGAGACATTTAAAACAACTCTTTGAATTGGCCCTTTCAAAGTCAAGAGGGTCAGCATAGGAAATAATGTGGTTTGGTTATTAAAATCAGCAGGAGGCAAGTTCAGAAGAGCCCTTTTCCCTTTGCAATTGCTGGACTTTTTTCATGCCCCATATGTGTCCAAATAGTACCATGATTACCATTCCGGTGGCAGGGTGGGGGTTCCTAGTCCCATTTTTAGCTAGCCCACGCTCCCTTTGTCTCCGCCACACAATCATGCTTGTATGATATTGTAAGTTACCATATACCTCTTTGGCGCCAACCCAAATCCTCATTACAAACAACATGAAACTGCCTTTCCAACACCATCACCATCATCATCATCACCATCATCATTGACATCATCATCACCATCACCACCACCACCAGTATCATCATCATCATCATCATCATCATCATCATCATGACCATCATCATCACTACCGTCATCATCACCATCATCATTACTGTCATCATCATCATCGTCATCACCATCGTCGTCCTATCATCATCATCATCATCATCACGATCATTAACATCATCATCATAATCACTATCATCATCACCATCATTAATATCATCATCCCCATTATCATCATTACCGTCATCATCATCATCATCATCATCATCATCATCATCATCATCTTATCATCATCATCATCATCATCATCGCTGTCATAACTATCATCCTCTTCATCGTATCCCCAAATAGATGGTGAAACATGATTCCTTATGTCAACACAGACTGCCATTAAACATCTCAATATGATTCCAAGCTACTTGCCAGCATCCAGGTGGGTCTACAGGTCGATAGGAAGCAATGAGCTTGAAAAATGGCAGCTTAACATGATTACCCGTTATTAGAAACACCCAGTGACGATGCAGTGTGTAGGGGAAAGGTTTTAACCGTTGAACACATCCCCGAGTCTGTTATGATTGTGTAACGATCCTGCTTCAAAATGTTGAAACGCTGAGTTTTATAGTTAGATTTCTAGCTTCGTGGCGTTCATAGCATGGTATGGGATTATGGGATTGCCTAATGCCACTACATTACACCCCCCCCCCCCCCCCCCTCTCTCTCTCTCTCCTCTCTCTCTCTCTCTCTCTCTCTCTTTTCCTCTCTCTCTCTCTCTCTCTCTCGCTCTCTCTCTCTCTTTCTCTCTCCCATCTCCCTCCCCTCTCTCTCACACACACTTTGATTTTATTTTGTGGCACTATAACTACAACCCAGGACGACTACCATAGGAAATAACCTCCGGACAACTACCCCAGACAATTAACTGTACGAAACATAGGAAAAGATGTCCCAATCTAACTCCCCATGTTGTCCGAGGTAGTGGTCCGGGGTAATTATTCTTAGGAGGAAACTATCCGGGGTAGATGCGCAGGGTAATTGTCCTTGAGGTGATTTGCCAGTATGATTAAGGAAGGTTACTGTTGAATCAGGGAAATGTAGCTACATTTCCCTGGTTGAATGAATCCAGGACGCCTTTTGATTTAATTTTAAGTGAGCAACAACTCGAAAAGATCAAACGACTCTTACCTTCAATTTCTGGTATTAAACGACTTTTATTTATTTCAGTTTGCAAAACTACAATAAAGGTATACACCTGGCTACAAACGCAACACGATATTGGCAAAGTACATCATGATTATCCAAGCGTTTCATAATAATTCAAATGCATATGACAAAGTACAAAATCGTCACTCGTAATACAAAGATCGCTATACCAAATACTTACTAAACATTTATATACACATCTATGACGATATTCGATATACACACATTCTATCCTTCATGCATTTTATGAAATTTCTTATTCATGTATAAATATGTGTTCGTCTTCTTAGAATTCGACTGTCAATTTGATGCCTTTACGATATGTACAAATTCTTTCCCTTTTGTTAAGTATAGTACATTGAATGTTACTTCCAATTTAATTTGGAGAATCTTTTATTAGCGTATATAATTCCAACGATTAATAATAGCTATTTACAAGACATTTATTTAATAGGCAATTATACTTCATTTCAAAAAGATACGTGTATATTAACGAGTTTTCGTAAAACAAAGACTTTATCATATTTTGCATATATACAGTTAAAACCTGCCTGTACCCTATTTAGGCAGGAATTACAAAGAGGGCTTAAGAGGAATTGACCCCTTAACATGATAAAGTGTTTCTTACCTTAAGAAGCAGGGTTCATTAAATGAACTATTTTGTTGGTCAGGGTCTAGTTCAACATAGGAGTGGGAATGCACTTAACATGTTGAATGACATGTTGAATAATGGTTTGATGCTTTATTTTACCTGATTGCTATTAACAAAGCATTGTATGCCTGTAAGTATAATCAGCCAGACGGCCGACGGCTTTAAGTCGTCTCCGAGGGACTTGGTAATGAGGATCACTACCTTACCAAAGGACAATAGCGCATCCACTTGGTTTCGAACCCGGGGCCCCCAGTAATGAGACCACTGCTCTACCACTGAGCCATCGTGCCATCTCACCTCAATCGTGCGGCTATGGCTCTAGAGAGCGTCATTTAAAAGTGATGAAACAGGGTGCATTTGCCCAAATCTAAATAGAGTTAACTCTGTATCGTATCGAGCGAATGTTTCCGATTAATGCCCTACACCCCCCCCCCCCCCCCGCTCCTAAAAAAGTAATAATATGAATCAATTAATGAATATAAATAAATATATAAATACATAAGTAGAAACAATACAAAAAACGGATGGACACCCCTTTTTATAGGGAAAATGTTACCAGAGTTGTACAAAATGGAACAAAGCCTTCCAGCAGCCATGAAAAACATTTAGGTGAAACAAGTCTTGGGAGATTTGAAAATACATGTGAACACGAGGGGGTTAATTTCACTCAGTGATTAATAACAAATACTCTAGCAGGATTCGGTATAACGGGCAATAATTCAAATATGGGGTACAATGCATTCCTACAATGCATCTGTAGATTATCCCTGTCCAAACTATGCCCGTTTGTTCTTTGCTGTCGTTAGGGCCCCATCAGTGACTTGTACGGTCTTTTGCGCTTCATGAAAAAGTGATATTATTTAAAATGTGAATGCAAAATGAAAAGTACAAACGATACTTTCGTATGAGTTAATTCTGTTCAGAGCCTCGGTTAGCACAGGTACTGACGCAATCGAATTGACGCCTCTTGTAAAACGGGCTTTAAGGACATCCCGATTTCATATAACAAAACATAAAGTTGGGAACGTCTAAAGCTCGATTCCCACGAGGCGTCAATTGCTGACGCTAGGACCGCGTCAGTGATGACATGTCCGGTCATTTACGCGTCATGAAGGAGTGATGTCGTTTAAAAGTGATCGCAATATATACAGTACAAACAATACCTTTATGAACTGGCTTATGGGTTAATTGCTTTCATTTGCTCGATTAGCGCAGGTAATGACGCAATCGAAATGACGAGTCGTATGAGCCGGGCTTAAAGCTTTTCTAAAACCATACTATATATGAACCCTCATTCAAACATGAATTTGTAGATACAGGACCTCTGAAACAGCACATCCTTTCAAAACTTTAAAATGTCAACACATGGTATATGAAAACATATTAAGCAATGACCTGTATTAAACGTCGTCATCGCAGTGTCATTCTTAGCTAGAGTGTACGTATTCAATTACACTTTTCTATTTACCTATACTCATCTACAATACGATAGCCCTCTTAAAAGTGGAACATGCATCATGTCCATGGACGCTTTTCCACAAAGGTCCATGGAATCCGGGGCCTGTAACATAAAGAGATACAATCAATCTTACGATTGATGTCAATGGTAAGTCTACGGCAAACCATGTACTGAAGAGTTACAATTGATTGTAAGATTGATTGTATTTATTGATATTACAGGCCCCTGGTCTTATTTCAGTAGGCATAATGCGAATAATAATTATAAAATTGTGAAATCCTCAAACAAGGGTAGATTTGGATTGATGAAAAACAACCTTTGTGACGTATTTATGCATGAGCTTTATATACATTCTCACAACGTTGATACATATGCGATTGGTACATCATGTAAATTAATAAGAATGTAGCCCGTGGTACAAATGTGAGAAACGGGGAAGTGTGGAATCACGTTTAATACTCTTTTGATACTCCGGTCACACCCAAAACTCCAAAACCGCCTTGTACGCCTAGGCCCGGTCCAATCTATCCGATAACGATGACTATCGCGACACCGATAAACAAAAACTTTATCTCCACAATGGTAGAAGGGTACGAAAATGTGGTTTGATTTACAGCACGTTAGCCCATAGTTGCCACATAACCAGTAAATTAAATCAAGCATTATTTCATTGGTGTTGATGTTGGAATGGTGGGACTGGACTTTTATTCTTACAAAGACTCTAGCAGTGCCACAGGCGCTTTTACGGTCATTATTTTCATAAATTTCAAAACGGGCTCAAGACTATTACGAAACATCGTTTTATCAAAATAAATAATGGAAAAAATAATATCATGATGTTTCAAAACTTCACAACTTGACCGCAAATAAGTTATCAGGCATATCCCCAGACATGTACTATATCCTACATCTTTTGTAACCCGGTTTGCTCGTCAAATATCCGACAAATCCAACATCAACGATAGATATAAAATAGGGAGTATGGGAGTAAACATAATATTCCTTTATAAGTTGTCGATATCCAGAAAAAAGATCTGATATATTCCTTCATAATGAGTACAATTAACCTTTACTTTATGAATGGCCTCCAAGCCAATTTTGCTCTCTCTTCCATCTCCCTGCTGAATCTTATAGACCGGTAAAGATGATCGTGATATATTTGTCGGGTGATGTCGGGATATTTTCACCACATTCTGCATTTTTTCTCCGGATTCATGGGCGACCCAACGGGGCAATTGTATGCCTTAGCGAACGCGGGCGAGTTTGTGATTGCCCCCAGTACTCTGCAGAGAGAGAGAGAGAGAGAGAGAGAGAGAGAGAGAGAGTTAGAAGAAGAGCGGCAAGTACGTGTAGATCGGAAGACAGATGATTCAAGAGAGGATAAACATCGACAGTCGATAAAAAAAAGAATGGCATGACTTAAAAGAAAAAGTGTATTCACTATTTCGACATCCACTAAAACAACATTAATTTGTATTCGTTCTTTTAATAGGCTACTCTCCAATATCATTATCTCCATCATCATCATCATCATCATCATCATCATCACCATTACCACCATCATCATCTTCTTCTTCTTCTCTTTCTTTTTCAAACAACTGTATTACTTCTGTGAACACAGACATAAACCACGACTTTCCGATGGGACGATTACTTTGCATCATTTTTTTTTGTTGTTTTGTTTTGTTGTTGTTGTTGTTGTTGTTGTTTGTTTGTTGTTTTTTTTAGCTTAACTGAGCCCTGCAAATGGAAGTATTAATGATATGGAATGAACTTTAGTGGTAACAAAAGAGCATCCCAAAATTATTTTTTTTTTCGGTTTGTTTCTTTAAACATGTTAACCCTATGCCTACAGGAACCGGGTGATCCCTGTATTAATCCTACGGGAATGAGGTAATTCAGTGGTCAACGGGTTAAAAGAATGGTATAAGCACCTGAAATGTTGTGGTGGATGGGCACTGTTTGCCAAGATTTCTTTGAGTGATTCTGGTCGATACAAGCTGCACCAAATCTGTCCAAAGTTGAGAAAAAAGAGCTGATTGTTGGAGAGTCCAAGACCCGGTAACTCTGGTTCTTCGTGCCCACTCTTTCTAACCCATCTACTGTATGCCTGTAATGATAATGATGATGACGATGATAATACTAATAATAGCAATAATTAGGATAATAGTAGTAGTAGTAATAATAATAATAATAATAATAATAATAATAATAATATTAATAGTAATAATAATAATAAATAAATAATACATTTAATAATAATGATAATAATACAATAATAATAATAATAATAATAATAATAATAATAATAATAATAATAATAATAATAATAATAATAATAATAATAATAATAATAATAATAATAATAATAATAATAATAATAATAATAATAATAATAATAATAATAATAATAATAATAATAATACAATTTTTAAAAAATAATAATAATTTTTTTCCCTGGGAAGCCTCATCAGCATCAATACTGTTCTTCCTGAGGGCCCTGCAGTTATCATTACCCCAGCAATTGCCAGGTACCCATTTACACCTGGGTCGAGAGGGACACACGTGGGTAAAACATCTTATCCAAGGATGTAAGCACCCAGCCAGGATCGAACCCAGGACTTTTCGTATAGGAGTCAAGAGCCTTCACCAATACACCTCGGTTCTTCCTTGGGAACCAGAAACATTTAAAAGTCATCTTGCGTTTCATATGGTATTGGAAAATAAAACTGATGGGAAATTGGCAATTGTAAAGTATTCGTTGTGTGCATCTTAATAATCAATTTTGCAATGATATTACGAGGTCGTTTTCCAACAAATTACATCGTGAACAGTGCCATCATTTTCGGCTTACTTCTCAATCATTGCTCCGTTCTACTAACTGGAATATAATAACATTAATATACATGTACAATTTTTGTCCATATTTTTATCATTGAATTGAAGCAGGGAAATGAGACAAGTAGATCCATGAAAATTTTACAAGAAATAATAATCATCAACACTCTTTCCCGTTTTGGAAGCCAAGATCTCAAGCTGGCACCATTTAATTGTACCGAAATAACAATAAACCCCTTCGCAAATGATTACTTTTTTTTTTCATGCCTGCGCTCAAGAATTTGCGATCAAGGGATTTAGAGAGAAACATCACTGGATAAGTTTTCAACGTGAAAATATTTAATCATTCTAATAATCATCCCAAGCCAAAAATCAGATTCGTTTATCTAAATCATACCTCGTAGGATTCTTTTAGTCCTCCATTGTCAGCGATGTTTTCACCCTGTGTCAAGGCTCCATCAAGCTGTGTGCCAAACGAAAAGATGTCACTTTAAACCTAAAGATCGATATTTTAAATAGAATACTCATACATTCCAACATCACTTTAATGATCAAACTTGCACAACAAAAGAGACATGATATAACCCAGTTCAAAACAAAATTATGGGTAAATGCAAGGCATAAAAAAGAAGATAACTTAAACAAAAGCACAGTCTACATGGTCTAGTAAATATTATTAGTGAAAAATTCATATGGAAAAAAAATAGACAAATTGATTCCTAAACAGAAAAGTCTAATACTATCTTTTATATCATAAAAAAGGGTCTAAGGAAAGTCACATACATGTATACACTGTGCTACCCCTTCCTCCACATTATTAAACTTGTATTTTAGCTGTTAATACGTGATATAAAGACAAAAGCAAGCTAATTAAATGACGTTTTCTTATAGATGAAAGTGTACATTTTTCCTTGACCTAAACTTTATTGTCATAATAACAATTCAGTGTTCTTGAATCGTGTATATCGCTTTACTTAAATACTCCTGCCCAGTACTCTGCAAAGAAAATAGGGAAAGGGTAAATAATTATGTATCTGAACAACTATGGGTAATTTTTAATGTAAACTGAGGTCACATATTGTCCAATTAAGATTGAAGTAAAGGAACAGTTACATCAAAATGGGTAAAATATTACCAAAATTTGTTCAAAAGGTATCCAAAGTTGGTCGAACGCATGATTACCATCCTGTTGAGCAAATTACCCCTCTTTTTAAACAGTGTTTGAAAGTTACTTGTGAATTATATTTATTATTTGCACAATCATGGAAAATTTCAGTTGAAAACTGTTTCCTGAAATGTTGACCTATTCGTTCAGAAACAAGTCATTGATTAAAACAAAAACTTATATCTGTGGTTAGTATTTTAAACAAGGCTTTTATAGATATTTGCGAGGTAATTACTATTTTCTGTAAAAACAAAAACAAACAACATTGTAATAGGCTAAGTTTTATTTTTCTCTTTATCAGTTTTGTCGTTTCCTTGAGTTCCTCCTTTTGATTTTTGTATGCATTCTTCTAGAAATATAAATTTTATTTCTTTAGTCCCTTTTAAAAGTTAACTTTTCTCACGTGTATTCTCTCGCCATCTACCATCGTACTGAAGTTAGAGTATTGATCAATCAAACACTGCTTTTTCTCGTTAAATGCCGTGACGGAATCAGAAGAAAACCATGCACGTAGAGTACCTTCCTTGTCGAAAAACCGACCTACAAAATGAACAATCAAGAATCATAAGTATGCAAAACGAGAATAAAGTGTATTGTTTCTTATGCATAGGAGTAATAAGTACACTTAACAATAATTATAAACTTAACTTGACATTTCTGTGGATGTAGACGTCATTTGCCAAAGTTCAGTTTGCACACATGTACTTGAAGATAAAAGCTAATTTAATCTTATTACATGTTATAATGAAATGACAAAGGAAACAAATATTTGTTCGTATTATCGTTTTACGTTTCAGCTCTTGACATTCATGTACAGATTCGGGAAGCATGAACAAACTTTGATAACGGAATGTCGGAGTTTGAAAATCCATGCTAAATGCCGTGAAACCAAGAATGTTTCATTAGAAAGTCAAAAAGATATGAATTAGGAGAAAACTATAGGGGCGGGGTCTTTGAAAATAAGAAAAAGAACAGAAAATATCTCCTTTACCTTTGTTGTCAAAGCCATGAGTCAGTTCGTGGCCGATAACCATACCAATACCACCGTAATTCATAGCTCTGAAAGAAAATTTTAAAAATAATAGTATAACAACAAATGATAACATTTATATAGGTTCAAATTCATTTTTCGTGCATTCAAATTAACGACAATGTCGCTCTCGGACGAATTCCGTAATTCAAATTAAGAATCCGAGCATTCAACTTCAACAACCAGTCAACCAAATTCACAAACGTCCGTTCAGTTTGCAAATAATTGCTTTTTTTTTTTTTTTTTTTTTTTTTTAGATCAGTGCGTTCAAGTTAACACGGTCGGCTTATCGTTTAAACTCGAATGCGAGAATCTCAAACTATTAAATTGGCCGGGAAAACATATAAAATATATTTTCATCAGATAGAAAGCACATGATAGAAAATTTAACATCGAATAACATAAAAACGGATAAAAAGTATCAGTCTGAGAATAGAATTTGTATAACGAATGCAGAAGAGGGAGGGGTTTGTGCAAATGGAGGACAGTCACATCTTTAGAAAAGAACATGAAAAGAAAGCTTACTTCAAATTGTGCCTTGAATAAAACGGAGGTTGTAGAATTCCGGCCGGGAAATCTGTAATGATAAATGATACAAAATTTTAAGACTTGTGGAAGATCTAAGCTATTATTCAAATTCTGAATATTTACCTTTCAATAGTTTTTTTTTTTTTTTTTTTTTTTTGATTTAGCAAAATGTAGACGGTTTAACATGATTACCATGATTAATACTATATTTCATAATTGGTTGCTCCATTTCACACTTTTAAAAGAGAAATGAATGTATTGATAAAGTTTACATTCTTCTTCCTAATGATACTAGTACTGTAGTATATTCTGGTGGATGTTTCGATTTTCGCAAACTTGGTTGCAAATAATGAACGAAAAGACGAGTCGCGATTTTCGGCGGTGGCGAGACAGTCATTAATTTTACCGGGTCGAAATGAAATCCCCGCAGGATTAGAGATTAATGTAATAATACTTATCATGTTAAGAGTTTTGAATACAGAAATTAAATTACATAATTACTTATTCTAGAATATTGTTTTAGATAATGCACTTACACATTTTATTGTAGTTATTAAGGTAGTATGCGTTGACTTTCACTGGTGAATCCAATGATCTGTATAAAAAAGGAAATTGAGATTTAAAAAATGCATTTTATAGTGCATTTTAATATGTTCAATCACCAATTCAGAATAACAAAATTTCTGTACTTTCAGCGAAATTAGAGACTGAATATCTTCCAACTTATATGGAATACTGAATAGAAACAAGTTGTATATCCTTAAAACAAACTGAACGAAAAGTGGGGGCGGGGGGATAGGTGACTAGACAAAGAATTGGAAATAGTCATTCATTTAATAGCTTCATTTATTTATTTTTTGGATGAATTTATTTGGTTGAGTTATAACATGTTTTAAGTTGAATTGATATCCCTCATAAAATATTACCCTTAGTTTACTTTAATCAGTGGATCAATAGCTTTGAATGTAAACTATTTCAATATATTATGCAACCATGTATTATGTGAACCTTTTTCTTTTTTTATATTTTTGCAAGACATTAATCTACAACTACAACTCTAAACCCAGGTGGAGTAAAAGGGTACCTGGTAGAAAGCGATGTAATGATTAAAAAAAATATATCTACATGTTTTTTATTGAATAAATGGTAAACAATCACATATTAACAAGATATTAACATGATTGAAAATAAAAGGGAAAATAATTGAATATTATATGGTAGTCCTTGGATCCGCTTCGAGCGTCCCCGGAGATGGATAATGTGTTCATTCCAATATCAATTGTACGTAATATCACTGTTATTCAGCTCCCAAATGGTGGATAGAAGTAGGGCTGATTTGATTAGAGTTTCCCTGAATTTGAGATGATAGTACGACATGTTTTTGTTTTTTCTGTTGTTTTTTTTTCAGAATCTAAGGAACACTTACTCTCTACCATCAAATTGGCTTCGGCGTTGTGCTACCATCTGCCTGGCCATATTTTTCCATAGTTCCACGATATTTTCAAAGTGATGGTGTTGGGTGATATTGACCTGCCATCAAACAAGGAAAACAAACTTTACTTGATTTACTAATACTATATATTAAAAAAAAATATTTCGAAAAGTAGGTTTATTCCTCTTTGATCATGTTGGAGATAAACCAGGTACACTCATATATCTATTTCAGTAAGTAAAAATAAAAATGTCCCAATAACGTTAATCCAGGTAGCGTGGCCGAGCGGTCTAAGGCGCTAGTTTTAGGCACCAGTCGTTTCGATGGCGTGAATTCGAATCCCACCTCTGCCATATAACTAATGTTTTGTCGAGATTGACTGTTATATTTTTTTTAATACACTGAAATCACTAGACAGGCATTTTTCATGCAAAACATTGTAAATCATATTGGCATTCATTTAGGTATATCTCTTTACACTGATTTCCCCTCCTAACATTATTCGACAGGTAGGCATGGTAGGTACACATATTGATGACATAGTACATCGATTCCTTTTTCACGTTCGTTTTTTTCTGTCTCCGTATTGACACTGCAAGATCCACTTACGTTTTCAAACTCTTTATTCACAGATTCGTTGTTCTTGAGATTTTCATCATATCCAATCAGATCATATGTTGCCGTTGCCTGTAATATCAAACAGGTGATAAATTATCAAAAGTAACTGGTAATGGAGCAGGAGTAAGAGCCAAGTAGGGGCAACAAAGAGAAGGTGTACCCTGTGCACTATTAGTATCGCAAACGAATGCAGACAAGATCATCGTGTACGAAAGCAAGATTTGTAAGAAAGCAAAAGAAGCTTCTTATCTTAATGAAGAGGAATAACTAGATTTTTACAATTTTTTATACAGTATATTAATATACATGGGCCTACTAATTATGATGATAATGACAACAACAGTAATGGTGATAATAATAATAATATCAGTAAGAATGATGATAGTAGTAGTAGTAGTAGTAGTAGTAGTAGTAGTAGTACTACTACTACTACTACTACTACTAATGATAATAATAATAATAATAATAATAATGATAATAATAATAGTAATAATAATGATAATAATAATAATGATGACGATGATAATAATAATAATAATAATAATAATAATAATAATAATAATAGAAATAATATTAATAATCTTTTAAAAATGATGATAATCGGTATGCAGTTTGGGTTGGAAAATGTGCCGTGATCACCCTTAAGAGGGGTAAACAAACTAATAGCAACAACTTCAGAATGCCAAACGGCGAAGAAATCAAAGCTATGTGAGAGGATAGCAGCTACAAATATCTCGGAATACTAGAAGCAGATCAGGTAAAACATCAAGCTATGAAGAAGAAGATTGAAGCCGAGTACCGGTATGTCAGAAGAGTTAGGAAGTTGCTCAAATCTAACCTCAATGTTGAAAACATAGTGAAAGCTATCAACACATGGGCAGCCCTAGTGAGGTACGCTCCTGGTACAGTAGTATGGAACCAACTGGAGCTTGAAACATTTGGACAGAAAGACAAGGAAGTTATTAACTATGCACGGGATGTTCCACCCAAAATCTGACGTTGACAGACTTTATGTACCAAGAGAGGATGTTGTCTGTTTGGAATATAGGAGACTGTAAGATATGAGGATCAGAGCCTGTACTGCTATATTGATGGCAAAATAGATGAAATCATGACGGCGGTCAAAGAATCTATAAAGAAAGGAAAAGCAAAACAGCTCAAGACTGATCAAAGAAATGGGAAAACATCTAAGACAGACAGAGGAGTTTGCTGGACCAGACAGTTCGCAATAGTTGAAAAGAGGAAGTTTGGCAAAAAGACACGGAAAGTCTGTAAGTTGCTGCCCAAGACCAGGCATTGAAAACAAAATACAGGAAAGTCAAAATTGAAAAGCAGCAAATATCACCATCATGCAGAATGTGTCTTAACAAAGACGAAACAGTTAATTATCTGGTGAGCGAATGCAGTAAAATGGCGCAGGCTGAGTACAAAGGAAGGCATGATAAAGTGGCGTCTGCAGTTCACTGGGGTCCTGCCTAGAAGTATAATCTACCACATGCAGACAAATGGTACGAAAATCGGGCGGAACCCTTGATCGAGAACGATGACGTAAAAATTCTATGGGATTTTAATATCCCAACAGACAAGGTTATCCGAGCAAGGAGATCAGACGTCATTCTCATGACGAAGAAGGAGAAAGAATGTCTCATCTTAGACATCGCAATCCCTGGAGACTGCAGAGCTTGGAATAAAGAGGATGAAAAGATACAGAAGTACAACGATCTGCATGGGAGCAGAAAAGGATATGGAAGGTGAAGGCAAGGGTAGTACCAAGAGTGGTCGAAGCCTCGGGAACTGTAACAACTAGACAATAAAAGCTTCTTGGCTGATCTTGGGGTCGACGTATCCTTTAAGACCATACAGAAGGCAAGCCTGCTTGGGAAAGCACATATCGTGCGAAAGGTCATGGACTAGAATGGCATGGAGAATTACGAATATGACGAGGACTTGTTGAAACCAAACCAAGAAAAGTAACCCTAGAGTTCTGGATGAAGTCCGGTTACATTGTTATGAACCAACTGAATATTAGGTTGTGGACAACTCAATAATAATAATACTAATAGTAATAAATGATAATATGGGCTTATTTTAGTACACAGGGTAGGATTACCAGCATCAACATAGCTCTTCCAGAGGGCCCAGCAATTATTGCTACCTCAGCCTTGCCAGGTACCCCTCCAATACACCTGGGTCGAGAGGGTCAACCATCCTATTTGAGAATGTGAACAGTCGGCAAGGATCGAACCCATGACCCCTCGTTTGAGAGTCAAGAGCCTGGACCAATAGACCACAGTGCTCCCTAACTAACCTTTGCAATGGCCTCTTGTTTGGTATCATCGTCCATCCAGTCGGTTGCCTCTAATACATCCAAGAGGACATACCGAATGTCTTGTACCATCTTCTTGGCCTGTTGTGAAAAGAAATATACGGTGGAATTGTAATTGGACAATCAGTCCCGGGTGTTGATAATGAAAACAACCTCCCCCAAGAAACAAAATTAACAAGTGCAACATTGCTTAAATTTGTAGAATGTGACGTGTTTTGGGGTTTTTTTTTTTCTACCGACATGGAAAATCAACAACAACAAAAAATCAAGAGATTTCCTGTTTTAGAAAATGACATCTTGCGACCCTTGCTATAACTTGGATTGAGCCACAAGCCTAAAACTTCTTATTGCGTCCAAGGTAGAATTACTTTTATACATGTGTTAGGGTTTATTACAATTTTCATTATCAAATGCTGAAAAAAAAACATCATTATGTGAAATAGGCAAAATATAACATAGTATACATGTCTCGTGTTCTCGTGATTTTGTTGTTTCAGAAAAGGGAAGGTAACATGAAAAATTTGGCTTTTTATTCTGAGCAGCTGGCGGCCAGGGGACTGACTTTTGGATCTGCTATTAAGGGTGGGCATGTTATTCTGACCTCTATCTTGCTCTGTTCGTCGAAGTGTTTCCGAATGAACATGGCACCCACTGCATTGCTCATAAGTACTGTGCAGCGTTGTACGCAGGTCTTCCAGCGAGGTTCATCGGCCCTCTCGCCGTCCACCACCTTGCGGTACTCTAGCCGATGGTGCAGCAGTCTTGGACACAGGTAGTCCATGCTCTTCATGGTGACTCGCCACATTAGGAAATTTGCCATCACTCTGCGAACAAAGAAATGCATAGAAGTGGTGTTTAATTTTGAGATAACATTAATAAAGGAGCAGAAGCTGGGAAGCATTAGTGTTGAGAGGAGATAATTTCCTACAAATTCAAGAAAATCTCCTTTGGCCATTATGCTTTGCGCGACAGCGTGCGCGTTTGCTTTGTGATCATTGGAGAGGGATCACTCTAAAGAGAATTAAGCTCCCGCTGATACCCTATACAATTGCAGCCTCACAGAGCAACGAAGGTGGATTTCATAACTTGTTTCTTTCTGATTTCGCATAAAACTCTTTATCATTCCAATAATATCTGTTCCACGAGGAAAATCAAAGTTTCAGGTAAAAATTTAACAATTATGTTTTGTCCGCATGTAACTATAAAATATGCCCTACTATAGCGTCGTACATGGTATCGAGGATTATTTTGTTCTAACATTGGAAATCACACTCTCAATTAAAACTGACAACATCTGGCGGAGTAATTTTATGTGTTAAGTATAAAGATTGTTATGCTTCGAAAATTTGTAAGGAAGCTAGAATATATTTTTTGCTAGCATCAAGATATCATTTTCTTTACCTTTTAGGGGTTCGTGTGACAATATCTGCAATTTTTATAAGATATTGTAGATCCAATGTGTTGAACTCGTCTGTTTCGAGGACAGTGTCGTAGTTGAATACAAGTTTCAGATATAGGAGCCAATTAATCTGTAGAAAGGGGAAGCATATCAATTCGTTAATCTGTAGAAAAGGGAAGGCATATAAAACGAACAAACAAAAACAATATCACTATGGTCTCCAATGCACCCATTATCTCCAAAGATACTGGTACGGAGTTGGCACATTAGAAATATCAACAACTAATCCTTATCATCACTTCAATTATGAAATTTGAAAATCTAATTAAAAAACACACCAATCAGGATCAAAGTTTCTTTGTTTTTAACTTGGCTGAATGATAAAGGGTAAGGGATTTGTTGATGATCATGATCGGACTTAAAATTATTCAATGGTAAATATTCATGTTTATCAATCCTAAACCGAGGTACAAATCATATCCCTGAATAAATCAGAGGCCTATTTATTGTGTTTCTTTTTTCTAATCAATTCATTCCAGTCTTTAGGGTATAATACCCATTTCAGACTATGGTTTTTTTATTAGGGTCCACTGAAGTATCTAAACGATTTATCAATAACGTTATTTAATCTTGGGGCGTTCGATTCCTTCCCATACGACATATGGACAAGTAGCATGGCCCGAGCGGTCTAAGGCGCTGATTTTATAGGCATTGCACAAGTCATTACGATGGTGTGGGTTCGAATGATCCCACCGCTGCCATTGGTTTGTTTGTTTGTTTGTTTGTCTGTTTGTTTGTTTGTTTGTTTTTTCAAAAATGATCGATGTAATTCTTTCTAGAACTGTTCCATTGGTAGATTTGAAAATTATCTGGAAATTAATTGACAAATTGTCCATCACCTGTCACATACATTCTAGTCATATGTCAATTTAGTTGTTTTTTTTCTGAACTGAGAAGCATAATATATTATATGTAATATATAATATGGCAAATGGAATGTGCTTACCCCGGGTGCCATCTGTGCTAAATTTCCTATTGACGTCTTGTTGTAGATTTTCAGCAAGTCCCTCCGCTCAGCTTTTGGCAAAGAGGCCTAAAAACAACAGATAACGAGTAGGATTTATCACTTGTTATACTTTTTAGCAGTGCCCTATTCTTCATTCAGAATCACAGTCGGGGAAAGTTCAGTTTTGTATATTCTAATGAAACTATTTTTGATGCATTGGTCAGATGGGGTGAAATCAATGTGATATGCCGGACTGTTTCGGTGGATCTGGGAACTAAACCCGATGGATCTCATTAGGCTGAAACCCCTTTTTGTCACTGACCTTTATGATCAAAATAATTATAAAGGGGTCAGTCCATATAGGCTTGGTTTGGGCGACATTGTCCAGTGCTTTCAGGATCTTGGCCTTTTTTTTTGGGGGGGGGTAGTTTCTTTTATGCTGCTTATCTTAAATATTTTATTTACTGTTTAAAGTAGATATTCATTGATTTTTAAAACTGACTTAATTTTCATTTTTGCGTAGGTGAAGCTTAGACCGGACAAGTTTGTCAAAATTCGACGCTTGCAAACATTCGAAGTAATGATTATTATCAATTACAAATTGCTAAAATACAGCCCCGACATAGCACCTGAACAGCTCTCCGAAAGCCGCTGAAATGTGTGACGTCAAAGGGAGGACGTTAATTGCACAAGCAGACGATGTCCCATAACATCTCACATATTTTCAGTGCCTGTTTTGTCATCTTCTCCTCAGTTATTTCACTTCACTAGCATTAGTCTATTATGTTTAATCCATATATTGCCTCACTCTAAACCCTGTGCATGGGTTTATTTGGATGGAAAATGAAGCATTACAAGAATAAAGGAATCAGTTGCTTGTAAACAAAATAGACGCCATTTCATTCACAGCTGCATACAACCGCTGGACGTTCGGCGTTGAATGAGGGATAAATACCGTCCTTGCAATCATTCAGCGGGCTTTTCAATTTGAAAGTGTGGTTTCTTTGATTGTTCATTAACCCTCATCCTATATATTTACAAACAAAAGATTTCAGTAATCAGAATCTGTTTCATTCCCATTTTAGAATGGTGTGAAATATGGGCACGTTTGAATACACTAAATTCTTTATAATTTGAGAAATAACTGCACTGCAGTTATGTTCATTCTTTATGGGACGTCGTCTGCTTGGACAGGATTGTTCCCTTTATTGACGTCATTGAAACATTGTTATTTTTTTGGCGAAGCGCTTGTATATCGCAGATGCTGGGAGGTAGTTTTATTTGTATTATTGTTTAATTACCTGATATGTAGTTGACTTTAAACTGATACGATTGCTATCTGTTAACTTGCCAGTTTCTAGTGATACATTATTTATCATATTAATTTTGTGATTTTCTTTGAATGTGTACTTTAAGGATTGTTTAGGTTTAACTTTATTGAAAAAAAAATCAGCAGCATGGAACTTATATTCCTATTTTACAAGAATTTCATATGAAAGTATTATTGGACTTGTTCATAACTTTTAGAAATATTTCTTCGCTGTGACGTCACCTGTCACCTTGACATTTTTGTCCTCTGGTTTTCTTTTCAGCTTAACCCTTTTTATCACTTTTGGGTGTTTATTCAGAATAGAAATGTGTAATTTGTATTTAGCAAAATGAAGTTTCCTAGTTTCCAAAAGGACGAAACCATGTTTTGTGCAATGCTTTGACTTTCTCTGGCGCTTTCAGTACCAACTAAGCAAGGCTCTGTTCTATTTAACTTACTATGGAAAACAACTGCCAAAATTCTATAACGAATTTACTCATAGTCAATCAAATTCAGTTATTTTAGTAGTTTATTATCAAATATTACATTTTGTTGTTGATAACAAATTATATAAAACAGGGCCCATATTATGTAGCTTACATTTGCAATATCCCTCTCAAAATCGTATGCTGCATTCATCTCTTCTGCAATATAGGTATCGTTCAAGTCTGGTCTCAGTTCCTTCACAATTGATTTCATGTAGGTGATGTAAGCCTGCACCAACTAGAAATACAAAATAAAAGTTGAAAATTTAGGCATATACGAAATCCCTTATTGTTGTTTCATACTTATGTGCACTTCGTAAGCAAACGGATAAATAAAATATGCATTATGGAAAGTAACAAAACATGCTTTTATCATTTGTAATTAATTCAAATTTCAAACGAGATTAACATTAAAATCAAAATGATGTGATAAAACGACCTCTTTGTTACAGGAGGTGATACAAGGTACTTTCTTTACCCTACCTATATGTATGTGTATGAAAACTTAGGTCACTGCTTTATGGAAGGCCATTCGTCAACCCCTAAGTCCCGTATGAATTACCATATTTATGTAACAAAATAAAGAAACACAATTATTTTTTGGCACGAAATGAGCATCAGAATTCATTTCTATCGTGTCGGTTTTTGTATTTGCATTTAGTCCCAGAACTATGGTGATTTTGTAGGATCAAAAGAGGGTGACATTTGGCTCTCCCTAATTCGGTGGCCTAAATCTACACACTAATAGGCGGTGGCTTTAATTGAGGCGCCTTTCGAGAATACGGGCCATAATGTTCTAATACAGTTATAAGTCAATATAATAAATGACCTCTATGGGGGACATGCATATATACCATCATGGACATGATGGTATCAAACATTTTTATTTCAAACGTACCTTGTCACTTTTGTCCCTGAGAAAGTATTCTCGTGATTTCATTCCAAGCTCAGGATGGTCTAGCTGTCATAAAGTAAAATGTGACATAAATTTTATACCAGATGTACTCGACACAATCATTTGTTTTATTTTACGTTTTAAGTTAGAAAGCAATTACAACTTTGATGATATTAAGATATGCATGTACGTTACTCTGTGAATGTGGAAGTTCCTCTGACTGCAGCTATGAATGTCTGAAAATCTTTCTATATATATATATATATATATATATATATATATATATATATATATATATATATATATATAATGAAATAAATGTCACTATGAGACGGTCGTAGCTTTTATTGTCCTTTATTTGTCAAGCTTTCGATCAATGATCTTCATCAGGACTGTATAAAAACACAAAATGATGGCTAACATTTACATCGGATATATATATATATATATATATATATATATATATATTGATTGATAAATATGATATATTTTTGGTTCAGGTTTGGATACATGATCATGTACTGGTTTCGTTTATAATAAAACTGGGATAGCTTTGGTTCGAAGCATCCAGGGAAGCTTAAATTTATTATTCATCAAGTCATTTCTTTTCACTTTGATTCCTTTCATTTTATGTTTAACTTTTTTTTTCTTTTTCTTAGACATTCTCATCTTACAGTCCTCACATGCTATAAATTCTAGGGCATTGGTGAACTATTCACTTACGAAAATTAGAGTCTGCGTCGATTTCGTGATGTCTCTCATCGTTTTCTGCTCAAAGATATAATTGATGTTATGGAGCTGTCGAATCTGTGCTAGGACATTCTCAAGAACCCACGAGTCTTCATCAAAGGTCTCACTGACAATGGGCCATCCACCAAGTTCGTCCACGAACCGCAGCAGAGGTTCGACGTCTCTTTTTAAGACAGAATCTACAAATTTGTAAGCGCGTAGGTTATTTAGGAAATGGAAATTGAGAAAAAAATATAGTCCAATACATTATTATTTTCAAATTTAGATATCAATATTATTGAATATTCAATACATATATATGTTATCAGACTCCTATATAACTTTGTAATTATGGCGATTTATGTTCATTTGACATTTCACGACATAGTCTTCGACAATATTTTTTTTTTTTTACCTATATTTGAATATTACATCCTGATTAGATTGATTGATCAGAAAAAACGAAATATCTACACTTATGCATGGATACTTCATGCATATATTATACAAATATTTGATAGTCATATGGATTATTTCGCTTCCAGTTTGGCCTTGCAAAAAGCAGACGACGAAAAGTTTTTCTGATAATATATTTTTTTTAAAATCATGTTTAGCATTATCTGATAAAAAATTAGGTGTCTACTTGACTTATGAACAATAGCAGACCAATAAGATAATGCATACCTTCGTTTATGCAAGCCTCATATAAGTTCTTTACTTTGGACTCGGCTTCATTTTCTGATGGTAATGATGCTTCTTCCAATAATCCTGCAGAATGAAGAAAATAAGTCAGAAAAATCATTTTGAGGACACTGTGGCAAGCTTTCTTGTATTGAGTGATTATTACATTTTATAGGGAATTTAAGCCGCTTATAGTCGAGCAGCATTAAGATAGGGCATCTTTAATAGCAGCATTTTTTTGTTTATATTCTTTTTAAGGAAGTGGTTCCATTCTGTCATCAAATGCTACAAAAATTCAAAATTTTCGGACTAAGATTTTTAATAGAACTGTTAACTGATATATTTCAAGTTGTGTATGTTTCTCTCCAGAACCCCTAGTTACCAACTATTTAGTGCACCTGCTATGCATAATGGCATCTTTATGGATGGAATTCATTTTGCATACCTCATTGTTGCTATTTCGGGCAAGCTTTTGAGTCGTCAAGAGAAACTTTTGTTCAAGAAGTATGCATAAAATTAGCAAACAGGTCTATTGGCAGTTGTTTTCCCCCTTCTCCATTTATTTTTCTTTCTTTTTTATTGTGACACGCCTGAGCAATGCATTCACGCGCTAATAGAGTCGTTTGACAGCCGTTTGATTACATGCTAAAATGCTTCCTGTCGTCAGTATCGTCTATAGGCTTTTGTTTCGTTGCGTTTCACAATGTAGCTAATGCTATGACTCTATTGTGGCCAGGTGCACAATGCAAGTGAGATTCTTTTTAACGTAGAGAAGAAAAGAATGTAAGTGATTGTATGTATAGCATTAGTTGGTGCAATAAGTGAAGTAAGTTCAATGAAAAAGTCAGTTGATGTATTCGGTTTGCAATAATTTACAATGCACTTATTAAAATGCAAGAATGTTTTACTGCAGTGAGCAATCGCACAAGATTTCAAAAGGGGAATGACAGTGTATACTGTCGCTATCGGTGGGCAAAAAGTACAGTCCTTGTAGACGTATACATCGCCGACGTCTAAGTCATTCAGACATCTTCATTTAAAAGGACTGAATGTTCATAGCTCGGAATGGGAAGACAACCAGTCATGTGTCGCATGTCGACGATATAATGGCAAAGCCATGCATTCAAGAGTATTGCGACCGTCACGGAGGCCTGGTAGTCAATACCTTCGATTATGCTTGTTGAATAGCGACATCGACGATATGGTCTCGGTTGTGAACCGTCGCATGAGGTAAGCTACTACTAACCATTTTTTTTTTCTTGTTTCGACTAATTTAAAGGCCAAGTCCACACTAATATCAAGTTGATTTGAATAAATAGAGCAAAATTAAACAAGCATAGCAGTGAAAATTTTATTGAAATTGGATGTAAAATAAGAAAGTTGAAGCATTTTGAACTTTTGCATTATTTCTTGAAATAGTGATATACATAACATGGGTGGTATGTAAATGAGTGAACCGATGACGTCACACACTCACTTTTCCTTGATATGTATTTTATTATATGAAATTTCAAATATTTCAATTTTTATGAATGTGATAATAAAGAATCTCTCCCTTGTATCAAAATAAGTTAAAATAATGATGATTTTACATGTTCCATAAGGAGTCAAACCATGTTTTACATTATTAGAGCAAAAAATTGAAATATATGATATTTCATATAATAAAATACATAAGGAAAAGTGAGTGTGTGACATCATCGGTTCACTCATTTGCATACCGCCCATGTTATACATATCACTGTTTCAAGAAATAATGCAAAACTTTAAAATTCCGTAACTTTCTTATTTTACATCCGATTTCAATAAAATTTTCACTGTTATGCTTGTTTAATTTTACTCTATTTATACAAATCAACTTGATATTATTGTGGACTTGGCTTTTAAAGTATAACAAGGTACTTAATACGTTCACGCAACAGGCCTATAAAATACTATTAACCTCTTTCACCGGGGGTTAAGGTAACCATTCTCAAGTATTGGATATCTGCGGGTGTTACTTTGGGTTTGGGTAGGGGTGCGGGTAGGGAAATTGTCGTTACTGTACCCCATTCTTCCTGTAAATTATTATAGGCCAGGAGCTTGTCCCGAAATAGTCATCCCATTTTATCCATAAGATTTGACCCCTTAAACTTACTTAGACCATCTAAGTCATTGACGAAAAGGTTGTCAGCCTGACCGTAGCAGTCGGGTTTAGCCCCCAGAGCCCCCAAAAGAGACCCCAAAGTCGGGTCGATTTCACCCCATCTCCCCCATGCACCAAACTTTGTCAGTAGGAAGTAATATGACTGGACATTACAAAACACAAAAAACTGACAAAAATTTCCGTCGGGCTGGAGTGTCAGACGGCCCCTAAATATTGGGGTAAATGTTTCCCCTTGAAGCCCAGGGACCATCCAACAAGGCATAATGAGGGGCTTGTTTGGTATCTGTGCAATTAACATTGAAGAGTACATTTCAGCCTGACAGTCACATACCACAGATATCTGAAAAGCTCTTCTATTATGCCTTGTCAAACAGGTGACGATGGACATTGGGTGTGTTTACATAATCCTGACAATATTTTGGGGTTACTTTTGAGAAAGCAATACATTTTTCACGATTAAATATATCATATTAATCAAAAGACCAATTAACACAAAACTGCACCTCAAGAAGATTATTATAATCAATATTTTGTTATGAAAATTTGAATCAAATTGAATAAAACACCGACAATATTTTGGGGTTACTTTTGAGAAATCCTGACAATATTTTTAGGTTACTTTTGAGAAAGCAATACATTTTTCAAGATCAAATATAACATATTAATCAAAAGACCAATTAACACCAAACTGCACCTCAAGAAGATTATTGTAATCAATATTATGTTATGAAAATTTGAATCACATTGAGTAAAACACTTTTTTAAATATTAGGTAAGAAAATGGTTTTTCTTTACAGACGGAGCATTTTTTTTTGGGGGGGGGGGCAAAGCGTAGTCAAAGGCACTTTGGGGTTTTTATTTAAGGGGGTCTGACACTCCCTTCCCGATGGACAATTTTGTCAGTTTTTATATCCATCGATCTTCCTTTTGACAAAATTTAGTCCCTGGGCTTTAAGGGGAAAAAATATACCCCAATTTTTAGGGGCCAACTTCAGACACCCCATCCCGACGGAAATTTTTGTCAGTTTTTTTAATGTTTTGTAATGTCCAGTCATACTGCTTCCTACTGACAAAGTTTGGTGCATGGGGGAGATGCGGTAAAATCTCCCCGACTTCGGGGCTTCTTTCTGGGGCTCTGGAGGCTATATCCGACGGCTACGGTCAGGCTGACAACCTTTTTGTCAATAACTTAGATGGTCTAAGTAACTTTTACGGGGACAAATCCTATGGGTAAAATGGGGTGCCGATTTCGGGACAGGCTCCCAGACTATTAGAATTTCTTCGAAACCATAATCATTTGCTCAAAATCGCAGTGCCACATACTCGCTGTAGACGGAAAGAGTGTGATTAGAAAGACAGGTTCATTGTTCGAAATTGAAATTCCTTTAAGCGTTAAGTGCTTTAAGCGTAGAAGCCAACTACTTTGCAGGTTCAAGAGACGAATTTTCTGACTTCAAGAGCCGTCTTTATTAAGGCTTCAGTATTGACCCCCAAAACATTAAGACGTAAAACTTTTGAAAAATAAATTCTAACTTATCCGTGTTTCGTAATTTTTAATGCATCTTAGCCTGAGAATGCTAAACTGATTGTAAAATTGGCAACGATTATGTAAATCATTTAGTTCCTAACCTCTTGTTAAGACGAGTAATTTGTCTTGCTGCTGCCCAAGTACCGTCACCTTGTTTTCCTCCTCTGGTATAGTAGTCTTCTTCATCCATCCTCCACATGAATACTGGTAGAAATCTTGGCAAGGATCCGCCTCCAAATCCATATTGTCTATCAGCGCCCCGGCTAAAAGGAAAACACAAATGCATTGATCAAAATACATGGATGAGATTAGTCAGTAGCAATAGGGCTACGGGATTTTTGTCAGAGGGACTGATGTCTCTTGGCCGAATAATCAAATTTCCAGTGGAAAAAAGGGAAGTATTGACACATCATTATGGTGATTATGACAGTAATTCAATATACTTTTTAAAAATACAAATGAGCCACATTGCGTTTCCCGAAATTGGTAATTTCAAAATTATCGGGTCTCAGTCCCCTCAGCCCCTCCACTCCCTCCCCCACCTCATACGTTCCGTAGCATTCTTTATGAAACCTTGAATAATCTAACTTCATTATCTGTGAATGAACTTCTGAACGATGCTGCTGATGTATTATATGCACTATGACTTAATTCTATTAAGGGGATAGGGGAAAAGCCCTACAAATACACTAGCCTCTGTTACTTTCTTGAGCAAGAAACCTGGATTTGGTCGAAATTCATAGAGCAAGGGCAATCCTTTTCATGGAATACAATGACATCCTTTATCTCTATGGGAATTAAATGAATTAGAAAGCTCATGCATGTTATTGCTCTCTTTCACCAGGACCCAACCTTCTCTTTAAATGTCACATTCTGCGGTATGTGATGATGGCAGCAATTTTATGGGGGTGTCGAAGAGAGGAAAACCACACACACACACACACACACGCACACACATTCCCCCACGCCCACGCTCCAAGGGACGTAACCATTAGGGTGCTGGGAGTGTTTATGTGTTCTAGAAGCATATTGTAACGATAATAAGATGGATGCGATGGGACACCAGATTAACCTCTTTGGAAGCATTAACATTTGACTTATTACCTTTTAACTAGTTATTCATCATTCATAATATCATTAAGGGCGTAAATACTTGAGAACTGATGTTTTAGACAGAGAGAGAGAGAAGCAAATATATACTGCAATGAAGAAAATAAAACGAATAAAAGTGCGGGTATAAAGTGGATTCTTTGTAATTTTCTTCTTTTTTTTCCATTGAAGTTGAAAATAGTGAAAAGGCCATTTTACCTCATCACTTCCTTCGATTCCTAAAACTCAAGTCAAATTAAAAAATCAACTGATGACTGAAATCTTGGCCATCGGAGGTAATCTATTTATTTATTTAATTTCATTTTTTGGTGTTTGTTGTCGATCCCGTTGCAGTGAATATGGTTTTTGAATAAACTTCATCATGGAGCATATTTTTATTACATATTTGATACTTCAGTTTCCTTTTCTTTTTCTCTTGTAAGTGCATTATAACCAAGGTCTATGGAAGTGTATTATTTCCTTTGTACTTTCAGTCACGTTTACATCGTTTCCCTGTGGTACTGTATTACCTTGGCATCTTTGAATGTAGAATATCAATTTAAAATTTGAATTTCAGCCTAAATTGATACGTTTCCTGGCCAAAAAAGATGTCTACGTTTTTAGTCACACAAAGGAGAAAATGGTCCCGAGAGCAAAGTTTTTTTTGATGAATTTACATTTTCCAAGATATCCACCGGCGGCAGGGGAATAATGCCCCCCTTTAGTAACTGATACTTTACCATTTTGCGGTTTCATCAGAGAATACAATGGCAATTTGCAAGGTATGATTGAACCATAAAAAGGGGAGAATTGCAACATAAGACCGAAAAAGGAGCTTCTGGTATATGGGTATCATATTACCAATCATTTTGGAAATCACTTATTTCATATCTGGATTTTTTTTTTTATAAGCAACTCAACTCAACTGTATTATTGTGTGACTTTCCCAGGTCAGTATTACTCCTCTCTCTGGCTCTGTCTCCGTCTGTCTCTCCTTGTTACGTCACCTCTTTAACACTTCTCTTTCTCTCTCTCTCTCTCTCTCCGCTCTCTTTGTCTTTCCTCTTCTTTCCATTTCCTTCTCTCTCTCTCTCTCTCTCTTTCTTTCTTCATTTTAAATGATGGTCACGTATTTTGCGTTTCACTTTATCTTACCTCCATACCTCCATTCTCTAAGATAGAAATTTGGATTATCCTCTAAATGATACTTTCCAGAACTTAAAACAAATTGCCGTCAGTTGGACTAAAATTGTTGCTTAATATAGGACACACAGCTCGGAAGTGAAGAATTTTCCTTTTCTTTTTGTCGGAAATAATTATACAATTCTTAACATTTTTGAAATTCAGGTAATGTCTCATAATATGTTGTATTTTATTTTGAAAAAAATATATGTAGATTACACACCTTCAAACAAAGTAACTATGAGTCCTTAAAAATTCCTTTTTCTTGAATTCTCCATTGGTCATTATGTTCCTTTCATCGTGTAAGGTAAAGTATAAATCAATAATCATTTTGATTTAAAATCATAAGAAATTATTCTTACCTGCTGCAACACAGTGTGTGGAGAGGCATAAACTCGAACCTGAAACGAAAAGGAAATAATCAATTTATTACAAATAAATTCCAGGAAAAGTAAATGTTGGAGAGAAGTAGAATAAATGGAGTTGCGGAGATGAAGTCGAGCGTCGGCAAAGGAAATGCACGAAGGATAAAGTAAAGCCGTTACTTTTCGTTGAACGTCAAGACTGATAAAGCATCATCGGATATAATAGCTTACTTCAAAAGGGCTCTTAATTCGTCATTTATCAATAGATTTAGACCAATCTGAAGCTCCGTTCTTTAAACGAAAGAATACAAAACCTGACAATGCATTTACTTCCACTTTAACTAGTCTAAAAGCACAGACTCGTTTGTACCACTTTTACAAAATTCATGATCACTTTAGGTAATCTTCTTTGGGTGTTCAGCTTGACATGAGACGCCTCAACATTTGGTAAAATGCAGCTATATACCAGTAACGCACCGTGGGTCTTTTCACTGAGGGAGCATATGGAGACTCCAGTTTTTGTTGGTTTTATTTCGGGGGGGGGGGGGGGGGTTGATTAGACTGCACAATGTGGGCATCGCCTTAGTACCCCCGTCATTTACATTTCAAATACATAAGATTGTGAAGGGGTTAATTGCATCTAAATTGATGTAAAAATCAGCTGAGTTAATGCCACCCTTGCTGTCGGCAGGCAATATAGATTGAGCGATTCTAGGACAACTACCCCCTAGACAACTACCCCCCGGACAACTACCCCCCGGAAAACCACCCCCTGGACGACTACCCCCCTAGGACATCTACCCCCCAGGACAACTACCCCCCCCCCAGGACAACTACCCCCCAGGACAATTACCCCCCAGGACAATTACCCCCCAGGACAACTACCCCCCAGGACAACTACCCCCCAGGACAATTACACCCAGGACAATTTTTCCGGGGGTAGCTGTCCAGGGGGTAGTTGTTCGGGGGTAGTTGTCCGGGGGGTAATTGTCCTGGGGGGTAGTTGTCCTGGGGGGTAATTGTCCTGGGGGGTAGTTGTCCTGGGGGTAGTTGTCCTAGGGGGTAGTTGTCCTGGGGGGTAGTTGTCCTAGGGGGGTAGTCGTCCAGGGGGTGGTTTTCCGGGGGGTGGTTGTCCGGGGGGTAATTGCCCAGGGGGTAGTTGTCCGGATACGAGATTGAGCAAGTACAGTCTAATTCCATTTAATTCACAGTGTCAAAAGTCCGTACCTATATACTAGTTCAAACGGAATAAATTGTGTTGCAACCAATAAGCTCTATCAAAACTTGGTCCAAAGATCTAAATTAAACTATCTCTAATGTTATTTTGAGAAAGCCTTAGAGAGATATCATTTCAAAGGACAATGTTCTTCCAAAAGAAAAGAAAGACATAATTCACAAACGTGCCCCTCCCCCCGAAATAAACCCTATCTTTAAGGGCTTACTGGTTTCTTATGATGCACTCTTGGTATTACCAAAAGTTGTTTTCAGTGTCCCATCCCTGACAAAAATGTAGTTTTGTAGACAATTCCGACGACATGAACTATGTAATATCACTGTAAAGGGTTGTGTAAACTGAGCCATTAATAATACTTTGGCGTTGCAAACAGTATACCAGTTGCGATGGTAGACAGTTATATTTTCTACACTATACAGCTTTACCAATGCAGTAAAGAAGATAGCGTCCAGTCGCAAAGCCATTTAATAGTAAGAAAATCATTACGAGCAAAAATTAAAGTTAATTTTGGAATAGGATAAATGCCGATGTACGTTTAATCTTTGCGACATATGGCAAATCAGTGAAGCGACACCAGTCAAGCTATTAGGCTCACAACATAAAACAAAACAGAAACTACAACAGCTGAGCTTAAGATGGTATGCATCTTGAAGCTTGCTACATCGATTTACTGATGTAGACACTAATGTTAGCATTAACGATAATGGGATAGTAATAGTACTTCCGAATTAACACCAAGGACGTACTATTAATAAGCGCATGATGAATTTACTATGGAGAGGGATCAGAGTGCAGGATATGACCAAACTAAAAATAGAGGTCCTATCGTTTCTCTGATGAAACGAATACAAAGCCTACCAACACCACTTTCACACAAACACACAAACACATACACACACACGCACGCACGCACACACACAACACACAAACTACCCACCTTTTTTCTATAAAGCAGAAATAGTTGGGGGTTTTTTTTCTCTCCTTCTTTCTTGTCCTTAGGAAACATATTTTTATCTCTCATTTTATTGACCGAACCTATTTTGGTTTCATTGTAATTCAAAGAGGATTACATAGATTTGTAGGAGTTGGTAATAATGCGATTTATCTTCATGAAAAAGAATGAAGAAATAATGAGAGATAATCACTATTGTAACATTCGACATATCACTCAATCATGATACCAAAGTTCGGTCACATTTTTTTTTTTTTTTTTTTTTGGCAAAAGGTGCTTTCACGACCTCAAACTCATTCATTGCTTGCCTGATATAGAAATAACTGATGTATGCAAGGTGGCTTATGTCCTTAGAGCTGTTACAAATATTTCTTTGCTACTTGGTTCGCAGACAGAAATTGCTTTTAAAGATACCAATTTATTTGTAATCATATAATATTTTCCTCGCATTTTTCATGATAGGAGAAAACTATGAAAACCAACCAGACAGTGAGTAACTCATAACCACTGGGTATTGCTTTTTAAATCCAAGTTATCTATGTTACCAAGTACACCAGATATTCTAGTAGGCCTTTACCTGATGATTTTATGGAGTTTATAGTCTCTCTAATGCTTTGGTCAGACCAAATACGCACGACGATGATAATCTTTTGGTTAAAGGGATTCGGTAATTTTGTGGAGGCTTGATTTAATAAATAGTTGAATTTTGATATCTGTCTTGTATAATGACGTTCAGAAGGATAAATAAATAGCCAGGCATAGAAAGGTTTTCAAATATATAATGCTATTATTAAGATATCTATGACTGAATACTCCCATTTACGAAAGTGTATGGCCATACGCTTTAATCTAACACTGAGTCTATGGGGGAAAATGAGTCTGGCATTTCCGGTCTCTTGGATATGTATACTTTTGTGAAGCACATGATGATTTTGAAGTGCTTTTTTTTTTCCTGGACTTCATTTTTACACCATATTACATACGCTGATAGCATGTAAGGCCAGGCAGCTCAGATTTTATCTAGCCTCTACAAAGTTACCAAATCACTTTAATTGTGTGTTTCATTCCACGATACTAACGCGCGTATGGAACACAAAACATACCCTGGACTTGCCCTACTTTAGGGGTGCAACTGAACAGGACAATCCAGGTATATCTCTAACGGTGATATGTCATGTAACCGGGGGACTGTTCAAACAGTCAAACACCCATCCCCCTAGGCAGATTGGTCCCTTGCCCGTTGACGCCACATGCCTTTCACCTGTCGCTCTCAGTGTCGTCATAGAATTCGTGATTCAGTTCTTAAACCCGCTTTTTACATGCCATGCAAATAATACAGAGCTTCTAATTGCATACGAGGTTAGTGTGCAAGGTCCTCTAATTTCTTTTGAAACTGTATATTTCTCATTTCCTTATCTGATGTCATCTATCTTGTTATATTATTTTTCATTGTTTGTTCGTTTTGGGTTTTTTCCCCTTTTTGTTCAGTTATATTTTTGTCAATCCAACCTTATTTCCTGTGCTGTAACTTGTAACTGCAACACCATCACAGCACACTGGTAGGTGATACACAGTGTTAGTTTTGCCGATTTTTTGAATTTTTTTTTAGGTGCAACTAGTTTAACTACTGAATACCATATTGATAACAGATTTAATTAAATGAATTTTGAGAACTGTATAAGGAAGTAAAGGAAGTAGATGTGTGTGTATGTGTGTGTGTGTGTGTGTGTGTGTTTGCATATGATTTCCCTTCGACGTTAACCAATAACCGTCGACGTCTAGGCTATGGTTGGACGTTCGAGTCCCAGCTACTTGACTAATGTCCTTTGGCGGAACATAGCTCTATACTTGCCATTCTCAACCCAGGTGTAGTAATTTGATACCTTGCCCATGTGATTCCTGATATCAACACCTAAGGTCAGCTGGGCTGAACCCAAGTTAACAGAGGTGACTTGTAGGAGCCTTGCGCATCACCTGGGATGAATATGTCCGCGATATAAAAGTACCTTTTATTATTAACACTTCCCTTTCATTATCATGTTCTGATGTCAAAGAGATTACGTCTATAGACTATACCATGTGTATATTGATAATATTATATAAAAATATTCATGGACCGGGGGATTGCTGTAACTTCGGTACTAGAGATTGCTCTTATTATCGTAGCAATGTAGGAATATCGTGTTTTATTTCCTTTTCCACTGCCTACCAACATGACCAAGGCGAGACCTGAAGAGTACAAAGTTGAGGTCCAATTATACGCACTTGGGTGGTGTGGAGAAGAGGCCCACATCCCCTTGCGATGTCAAGAGCACGAGGTTGATAACACTGACGTCATTGTCTAGCCCCAAGTCTGTTTTCATTATTTCATTTTCCAAAACTGGATCTCTATGCTTACAAACACACCTGCTGTTTTAGCTGCGTGTAATTTCTGGAGACGTGGTAGGGATGCGTTTAAAAGCCCCGCGATGACAAAATAGGTGGTGATATTTAGGCTTTTGCCACTCAATGCTGAAAACACCTGCCGCATCCAGCATGTCCTTTAACACTTAAACTGCCGTAAGGTGCTATCCTAGCCGTCTACCTTGCTGCATGTTGTGTGATTCACTCCGGACTTTAAGTTCATCAATCGTTTCCACTTGATTTCATTGGCATGAACATCTTACTTAGGGAGGAAAATGGGGGAGGCGAATGAAGAAAGCTGATTAATTTGGCCTTTACGCAATATACTCAGAGAAAGAAAAATGTGGAAAATTGTTGTGTAGAAGCATAGGGGTGTTGTTATTGTTATAATATAAACGATGAAAATATAGCGTTAATCAGCATAAAGCAGATGCACAGTAAAAAAATATATTAAATAACTGTTCAAAAATTTTAAACAACGCTGTTTAAGCCGTTCACTCTAACAACTATTGTTTAAACTGTTAAACATCCAAGGTTCTTTAAACTTTAAACAGCCTCTTGTTTAAAATTTTAAACAATTTTTTTAAACAACAGCTTTTAAACAACTAGGTTGTTTATATTAAGTTGTTTAAATACACACAGTTGCTTAAACCTTTTTCACAACTATTGTTTAAAAAAATTGATGTTTAAAATAATTGTTTAAATTAAGTTGTTTAAAAGAATGAACATATTTTGACATGTTCATGTGGGGAGAATTTATCCAACTGTCAGCTTCTAACGGTTCACACAAATCGTTAATACCAGCCAAAACAAATGCCAATTCTTCTCAATTCTGGATTTTGCACCATGTCCCAAAAGTCGCTTTTGCTCACTCAAGTTTAAAATATCGCTAGGTTTTTTGGTGTCATTTGATAGAAGAGACCCTAAGCAGCTATCCACAGGCATGAAACTTTTCCACAAATATTTTGAAATATTCATTTGGGAAGACTTTTTCTGACTGTTAACTTTTTTTAAGGGACACACTGTATATTACATATATATACATATATATATATATATATATATATATATATATATATTTGTGAGAAATGAAAATGAGAGAAAAATAGTTGCGTAGCTTAAATCAAAGTTCCCCAGAGCTGTGCTCCCTTTTTGAATGTTTGCAAAGGTTGAAAAAATGTCTCCGCCGGGAATCGAACCCGGGTCGTTGGCTTAGAACGCCAGTGCCTTAACCACTAGACCACGGAGACGGGCCAGTGATTTCGGCGACACCAGATTCAATTGACCGACAGATTGACAAATCTTCAACCTTATCTAATTCCTTTGTCGGGGGCAGGTGAGTTTTGAACAAAGACAAGCCGCATGCCTCAGCTGGATCCAAGCGAATGCTTTGAGATACATGTATACATTAGAATAATAATCATTATAATCATTTCAACCTTTGCAAAAATTCAAAAAGGGGGGACTGCTCTGGGGAACTTTGATTTAAGGTACGCAACTATTATTCTCTCATTTTCATTTCTCACAATTATAATCATTTCCACGAGAGTTGCCAAAGCTGTTGTATATGTTATTTCCTTACAATCATGTATATATATATATATATATATATATATGATGGTAACCTCCCAACACTCAGAAGAATGGGCGTGTTCGTGTGTGCAAGATTTTTCTCTCTATCCTTTTGTTCTTCTTCTTTCTTACGAGGTAAAATATGATTATTATTAGAAAATGACTTCTTTTCTACGATGAAATACACATCTTAAAAAGAAGGATATTTTAAGAGATAATCAACAGAAAGGATCAAAGAGTTTCATTCTGCAATGTATTAGAGTTCAAGTATCAATAAGTTCACAAAAGATTTAAGAAGTAGCCTTCTTCTACATTATCAATATCATAACCTTTTTTTTTAAATTCTATGAAAGCAATTGTACGAATAGCTACGTCAATGAATAAAAATAATACAAGTTGCAAAATGTATCAAAGTTTACGCTAACAAAGCTTCTTATTTACGAAAAAATGTTGTCAACTGAGTTCATATAATTCATAAATGTGATATGTAAAGTTGAAAACCAGCTTCCAAATGTGAATTCATTACATTCTTATCTGAAAATTTGGATTGAAATCATACAGTGCTTTTCATCCTGCATATTACACAGGAGGCAAGAAGATCATTTAAAAGCCTTTACATGGTATATTTTGCATCCTTGGGATGCTGACAGGACTGACATTCAAAGAGGGGAATGTCGAACAAGAATGAGGACATTTAGACCTGCTCTTGTCATATGAGGCACATAACCAACAACCAGCTTATATAATATTTTACCACCGAATGTTGACAATTTAGCTTTAAGGATAAAAACCTTTAATAATTCACTCCTAGTAAAATTGTTTCTTTCCCCTTATCTTGCGAAGTCGCCTGCAATATCCTACGAGACACGGGTGACATAATTTGTACAGGATTGTAGCTGTCAGATATTGTTCTCTGTAATGCCCTCTGTTCACTATCCCAGGTCTATGGTGTTGTTAACTTCCCATGGGAAATTTGCACTCTTTCAAACGAAACAAGAGACTTCCCATTTCGGGAGGCAGTGATCGATTTTTGATTGTCAATTTACGTTTCCAATTTATTTCATAGATCACCATTAAGTGGTGCAAAAGTATCACATGGGATCGGAAACGATAGACGTTTTGTATTTTTGTATCATTACCTAAGATGCCGGAAGATGTCATTTCCAGATGAGCTGAAGCGATATGCAGACAAAAAAGACTACAGGATAGTAGCACAAAACAATAAAATTATAAGAGTATACATACTAGTTTCTCTTTTGAGTACCCGTTTTTGATGGACTTCTCTTGAATTGTATTATAAAAACACAATAAACTTTTCTTCAATAATTCATTCCTCATACCCCTTTTAAAGTCCCAGTGTTGGAGAGTGTATCACGTTCATTTACGGATTTCTTTGATATAGCTAACAATAATTTGATCATACAAAGTGTACACTTTTTGCTTAAATCATCAAGGAATTCAATGCTTCAGCGCGCCGTATAGGCATCCGCCTGAAGTGAAAAATGTGTTTTAATTCATCAGTTTCGTTTATGCTTGCCCTGACATTTTTTTTCTAATTCATTCATTTATAGAATTTTAATTGAAATAACACAACCGCAACCCTTAAAAAGGGTAAATTAGCGACCATATAAAAGCCCGGTATATCAGTCGTTAACTGTCATTTATGCAATGAACCAAGTGTCTAAAAAAAATTTAAAGCCGATGAATGTACCGAGTGGTATAACTAAAAACTGATGGTATGAAGATTATGCTTCAAGGAATTATGAAGAAATTGTGGATAAGATCGCTAAAACCTGGTTACCACGTCATTGTCCATAGACTGAAACACTTTTTTTTTTCAATTCCAATTTTTCACCTTCATTACTCTCCTGTCCGGGTTATCCACTCCTACTCCTTTTTTCCCCTTTAGATTTTTCATGCTTCCCATCCCACGCTTTTCCTCTTTATCACAACTCTTCTCCTTCGTCAAAAAGAATCGTCAACTATTCATCTCTCTTGAACGCACAAGCACAAACACACTCACATCTGCATGGGCCCACACCCATCTCCTCTACCATGTTCTATTTATATTCCTCCCTCTCCCTCCCTCCCTCCCCCTTTTCTCTCTCTCTCTCTCTTCACGTGTCTCGCTATTTTTCTTTGTCTTTCTTTGTCTCTCTATCAATCACCTCCTGATCATAATGGATCACTAACATAAAGTTTTTAGACATGAGGAAATGACTCTCTCGTGTCAGGACACTTCTCATATTATTCTCAAAGCGTATCGCATGCCACAGCTAATCGTTCGAAGAATCCTTCATCATCCTTAGCATTAAAGATTCATGGTGTGATATACTTTAAAAAGAGGGGATTTCCCTTTTAAACACAGCTTATTGATATCGTGATCACTGTTTAAATTGACAGCATGGGCTCTACAATTAGAATTTATGATCAATGTCAAATTATCTATTTATCAACGAAGTCTTTTCATAATTACTAGGCATACCCTTTATTTCGATAAGCGAAAGTAATAGCACGAGATACTCCTCTTTTATTAAACAGTATTCTTTATTAATGACCTTGACAAAGCTTATATGTTTTACATGTTCACGTTCAAGGAATAAATTCCAGATTAAATGTACCCTTACAAACAGAATAACATGACTCATTCCACGCTAATTTCTCGATAAATTATGCACTTTCTTAAAAGAGAAATTAATTTGTGTCTAGACCTTTCATTAGAGAAGAATCTATTGAAGGGCACACGACCAAATAAGCAAATGAGGAAACTGAAATAGTCCTCCGCCATCTGCTTCCGAAATGCAAATTATACGCTTCAATTATCATTTGAGATCTTGTAATGACTTAAAGGTAATGCCTTTTTGTGATGGTGTAAATATAAATAAATAATATATATATATATATATATATATATATATATATATATATATTATTATTATTACTATTATTATTATTATTATTATTAATATTATTCTTATCATGATTCTTATCATTATCATTATTATTATTATTTTATTTGGCAAAGACAAAACCAAGAAATAAGTGAATACATGTACAAAACAAGAGTTTAATATGTCATTAATTATGAACACGTAATATCTAGGTGCTTAACAGAGATACTACATGTATTATCTCAGTAACTGGATTCGATCATACACAAAGTATAAGCACAATTCCCACTCTTTATTGGTATAATCATACCATATGGCCACCGTCAGTCCCGTAAATAGCGATTGCGAGGGGTGTGTGCACTCCCCCCCCCCCCCTTCCTCCAGCGACTAGAGTAGAGTTCCGCTGGACAAACCCCCCCCCCCCCAAAAAAAAAAAAAAAAAAAAAAAAAAAAAACATTATTGGTCTTTAAAAATATATCTAAAATGCAACTAAAAATTGATTTTCAGACCAAAATAAACGCCAAAATCCAAATTCAAGTTTCCGAACCTCACGTTCAAGATTGTTAGACATATTAGGGAAGAAGGACCATACATGTAAGTTTGCTATCTTCCTCCATGGCATCGTACCCTGTAAATGCCTACATATATACGTATTTATGTTTTTTATTTTTTTGTTTGTTTTATTTTTGTTTTTGTTTTACCTTTAGTCCATTTTATATGATATTTTATGTGTATTTTATATGATAAATGAATATAATCACATCGGTGTTACATTTTTAGGATTTCAGGTCACTTTCACTATGAAGCAAAGGATCTCGAAAAACAATTTTATTATATTTTATCATTCATTATTTACTTGCTAATAAGGGAGTAAGGGATTTGTGTTCCAAAAGTTCAAAATACCTAAGCAAATCTGTTAAATGAGCAAATATTTTGGTTTTTAGCGTTTTTTCGTGTGCGTGCACAATCAAAGGTATTGACAAATGTGTAATAACGATATGGCTCCTTACACTTTAACTTATCACTAAACTTTACCCCTTCCAACAACCATGAAGTCCCAGTCACATATTACCGATAACGACAATGATAAATATAACTATAAATGCATCGCATGAAGTTCATGTGGAAATGGATCATATATGCCACTAATCCGAGAAAATAGGTGCCGAAGGTTCGTTTTAACACTGGTACATAGGTGAGCTGGGACCTGCAATACCGATATACCATACAGATTTTCCACATAACAGTCGGGAAACCGATTTTACAGTTATAATTATCTTTATCGTTAACCGTCATGTGGGACAGGTCCTTTAGAGCAAACCGCATACCGCGACAGTGAGGAATGGTCCGCGGAGGAGCAACGCAGTAGGCCTACGAACGAACACTGTGGGGAAAAGGTCTGGCTCTTTTAATTTCCCTTCGAAGGCTGCCATTCACATCTTTCCCCCTCCTTTTGTACGTAGGGCCCATGCACTGATTAATTCAAATAGGAGTGGGCGGGAATGCCAATTTTATATCAATGCATGGTTTCTTTAATATGACAGCCCATGCTATTCATGGCTATTTGGGTGAAGAGGTGATTGGCCATTATAGAAAAAAAAGTGCATCCATCGACCTGCCATTCATTTATTGAGCCCATTTTACATATGAATTCTGACCCCTTAAAGTTACTAAGACCATCCATGTCATTCACAAAAAGCTTGTCAGCTCGAACGAAGCCGCCGGTTTGGCCCGCAGAGATCCCCAAAAGGGCCCCGAAGTCGAGTCGATTTCAACCCATCTTACATATGTGCCAAACTTTGTCAGAAAGAAGTTATATGACTATATATAAATTACCAAAACTGACAAAAAATTTCCGTCGGGATGGGTTGTCACTTGGCCTATAAAAATTGGGGTAACATTTTCCCCTTAAGGCCCTTGAACCAAATATTTAAAAAAAACTGACAAAAGTTCCATCGGGAAGGGGGTGTAACAGGCCCCTGAAAAAAAAAAACCACCAAAGTGCCCCTAAACCAAGCTTTGCTACCCAAAATGCTCTTGGTGTAGATAAAAACCATCTTTTTGCATTACAACGTAAAACTCAAAAGTGTCTCATTCAATTCAGGTAAAATTTACATAGTACAATGTTGAGTACTGTAACTTTCTTGATGTGCTGTTTGGTGTCAAATAATCATTTGACTAATAAGTTATTAAATTGTCAAAATTGTATTGCTTTCTCAAAAGTAGTCAAATGATATTGTCAGGATTATTTAAACATACCCGTTTTCCATCTGCACCTGTTTGACAAGACATAATCATGATAATAGAGGAGCTAGCTAGGTATCTGGGCTATGTGGCTGCCATGCTGAAATCTACAATTTATATGTTTATTACACAAATACCTTGCAAGCTCTCTATTATGCCTTGTCAAACAGGCACAAATGGACGATGGTGTGTTCATATAATCCTGACAATATCAATTGATTACTTTTGAGAAAGCAATACAATTTTTACAATTTAATAACTTATTATTGAAATGATCATTTGACACCAAATTGCACCCCCAAGAAATTTACGATAATCAGAATTGTATACTATGTGAATTTGATCTGAATTAAATGAGACACTTTGGAGTCATTACGGTTGTAATGCCAAAAATGATTTTTCTCTACATCCAGAACATTTTGGCAGCAAAGCTTGGTTAAGGAGCACTTTGGTACTTTTTTCAGGGGCGTGTCACACCCCCTTCCCGGTGGAAATTTTTTGTCAGTTTTTATATATTTCTTTTTAGATCTGGGGACCAAACCCGGCGGCTTCTTTCGGGCTGGCAAGCTTTTTGTGAATGGCATGGATGGTCTAAATAACTTTAAGGGGTCAAATCTCATATGTAAAATGGGGAGACTATTTCGGGATAGGTTCCCAAGACTATTACCACCAAATTGGCGGAGCAAGCCTACTCATCCATAGCAAAGTTCCAGTAAATTCATAATTTTTTTTTTTCATAGGTCGTACGAATATAGTTCACATTCTATCTGAAGTTAATAAAAGTTACCCAAAATCATGTCTTTCGAGTGGGATGCACTTATTTGCCCAAGGCAGACTGCGAGCTAAGTTTAAAATGATATTAAATCACGACGATTCGAGTCTTCAGATGCATGGGCACATACCTGTTCATGACAAAGCACATATTGCCAGATCTAGACATAGACATAGACATAGTTTATAATATGGGGCGACTTTGTGAATTATTCAGATACCCAATACACCCCACCCCCGGAAAAAGTAGCGCATTGTTGCAGTTCATCGGGGATAATCCCTCACCTAAGGGTTAATGGCAATGAGTCTGAGCTTTTTTTTTCTTAATCACCCCTCGTGATTTGCCTTCAGCGTGTAAAGGGTTAAATACAATTTCTTTATAAATAGCCTATCTGCATCGTAGCCATAGGTCCTATTTTCCAGCAACAACATCAACTTTTAATCACCCATTGTGACCAAACCAGATTTGAGGGGTTAGGTAGCCTGCAGCTCCCATTTCCAATTTCATATCAGCCTAAAATATCAGAACAATTTAGTGTTTCCTTTAAGAAAAAACATAAACTTGTGTGGTAGTGTTTATAACAGAAATGCGATCAAGTTCATTTAGGACTTCTGGTTGTAGGATTGGGTTTTCAGATGCTGCACCTTTGCAAAAAGAACTAATGTTTCGCAGCTCACATTACATGCTCAGACGTGGTCTATGTCAATCAGAAACACTAGTACTACATGATTAACCTACCCTTCTTAAGTAATGACGTTGGTTCATGGCATCAGAAACTAGAGATATCAAGCACTTTTATGTTGCTCTAAATCTGGTTTATATTTGTAGCAAAAAACATTATTTGCCAGATATTAATACTGCATTGCTTTTAAGTGAAAGGTAGTGAGGTGTAACTGAAAAAAAAGACATCAGTAGTAGATGCTTAACACTTTGTTTGAACATTAATTATGTAAACCAAGCATGTGAGATTTCTTTAGTTTTTTAATTTCTTTTATTTCCTTTTATATTTGGTTCTTTATTTATTAAAAATGCATTAACAATTAAAATTAGAATCATGCAATTCAATGATTCATACATGAATACATGTTTGGTGTAATGCATACACGTGGTTGAAATTAAAACAATTTCTCGAAATTTTTAGAAATTATTTTACCGAATATTTAAAACAGACATTTTTATCACAAACTATTCACAACTCAATAAGAAACTCTAGAACAATTTTTCTATCACGTAGAGTCGGCATCTTTTACATTTTAACGCTTCCTGTTTTCTTATTTGTATCAATATTATTATCATCATAAAATTAAACTTGTTATCAACATCATGATCACTATTATTATTATTATTACAAGCAGCATCTATGAACTACGTCTCGCATCAAAACAAGGTCAGATTGAAGGGAATTACATAGAGCAGGAGAGCCAGTAAAAAGAAATTATGCCCCAGTCGTTATAAACTCCTGGATCCGCCCCTGAAAATCGTGACACAGTTATCCCGTTAAATAAACTTGTTGTTATTGTTTATCTAGAAGATTGCAAGCAATCGTTGCAAATATAAAATTGCATCTAAATGAGAATATAATCCTTGCTGTAGGCTAAGTTTTAAATATAACTCAAAACAGGCACATACTTTGTTAGGTGCATTTACAAGATATGATATTACGATTAGGATTATTTCAAAGAGTTTTTTCATCAAGATATTCCAAATTATGAATTCCCTCTGCATTGCCCCCCCCCCTTTTTTTTTCGTCTTTTAACAGGAGCAGAATTCCATAAATCGGATGGTATGAGAGCATTGTACACCTACGACTTCTTTTGTGAAAAATGTAGAGCAACTTTGTGACTTGTGAAATCTTCCTCCAAGGTCAAGCTGATGACGTTCTTTCTTTTGTGTGACCCAAATTCGTCTAAACACCCACAATACCACCACCCTTTCATAACAGCGCATGTGCTAGGGTTCAACAAAACATTTGAAATGCTTAGAAATAGTACACTGATAAGATTTACCCAGACGTAATCAAGGAAAGAATGTGGGGGACCCATTCTTCCAGTCGTGGGAAAAGATGGTTTTGATTTTTTTTTTTTCTTCTTCACAATACTAGATTTTCATCGAATGTAATATCCTCTGTCCGATAAATGCATCGCGGAAGAGACATATTCACAAATGTATTCAAATTATTGGAACGACGAATGCCAAATCATAATACTCAAACTTCACTACTCGTTGTACTTCAATAGTCAGAATTTGCATAGGCCTGCATTATTTCTTCCTATGTTGGGCAAGGTCGTGTCAATCTTTCTGGTCGTTACTAGCAGTCATTTGTAACCATATTTATGAAAATTAGTCTCCTTCGAAAAATACTGATATTCAAATAAAGTTCTATAATGAATTGATTTAATTGCTTTATTCATCCAACCGCTTTTCAAAAAAAAAAGTATATAACTCTTTTATGTCAACAATCAGTGGGATATACGGCTTCAAGTCCTGACCAGGGGAAACTTCTTAATGAAGATTAATGCCTTACCAAAGACAAGTGCTCTGCCAATCAGCCATTAGTGGCTCAATTTTATCAGGTAATTAAAATGTAATGTTACTCTGATGTAAACCCAGGGCTTAGACTAGATGCACTTGCCGTTAGTTAGTAATGTATGAAGTTTAGATGATGTCCCTGCTTGATGACACAAACATGTCGGTAATGTTTGAATGTGTATTTATACTATTGATTTGTTTAAACGTAAAAGCAGTAGTAATAGAGCAGCAGCAGCAGTAGTAGTAGTAGTAGTAGTAGTAGTAGTAGTAGTAGTAGTAGTAGTAGTAACAGAAGTTGAGGTAGTGGTGTTGGTAGTGGTGTTGGTAGTGGTGTTGGTAGTCGTGGTGGAGGTGGTGGTGGTGGCAGTATAATATGATTTAGGAAAACAGTTGGGTGGCGAGTTGATATTAGAAAAATGGGCATTTAATTAATGAAAAAATATACTAGGGAAATCATAACATTGTTATAGTGATATAGTCCTTTATTATCAATGGTCGATGAAAATGTTTCATCGTATGTGGATGAAAGAAGTTTAAAATAAGCAGATGACGGAAATGCTTGTGTACGTAGCCAAATTTCATTTTATTTTGTCTAAACAAAAACAAATCACTCGATTTGACAATAGTCGTGCCACCCCCCCCCCCATAATGCATCACTATAATATAATGTTATAGTCAGTAGTGTAGAAAATGTTCCCCTGAGTCTATTTTCCCAATACGTCTTCGTCAAGAGGCAAATATATAATTGCCAGAAGACGTAGTTGAAAACCACATTAGAATTCATTGTTACTGCAGTATTGTTTGTGTTCTCATAAATATGTTGTATTTCTTTCCACCTTTTCCAGTCTCTTCCCACTTATCATCTTTCTCTCAAGCTTGCACACAATCCCGCTGCGCTTTCTCCTGCTCTCACTCCTTCTCTCTCTCTCTCTCTCTCTCTCTCTCTCTTTCTCTTTCTCTCTCTCTCTCAAACCCTTTATCCATCTCTCTCATCGTTCTCGCTGCCTTTCGTGTTTCTCTAGGCTCTAGCAATCGCTCTTGTTCATTCTTTCAAAGTGGAAACGTCAAACAAATTATGAATTAGGTCATAAAAATTGATTGAATACAATATATATGTCTTTCATTCGTGATACCTTACCGAGCGGAAAAATGTATAGAAATAAAAGAATGGATAAAAGCATGCTTCAAACACCATCGTAAGCCACATCAATCAGTACAATATCGGTAACCCTCAATGCATTTATTGTATTCATGTTCCGGCAGAGGGAAATGTGTCAATAATGTATTTCCTCTCTATAGAGTGGCTCAGAAGATATAATTATATTTGCACGACTTTGATTTTTTTTTTTCATTTAGTATGCTATGATTTCAAGTGCACAAATTTTTGAGATTGTTTATTTAAAATGTTGTGTTTCTCTGGAAGCTGATTAAGGTCTTCTCAACGAAGTCCATTTTAAATCTATGTGATTTGTCTAAAATGTTCGTTTATACATATAATGTTAACTAACAGTTGAAGGACAGTGCTTTTGAGGTGAAAAGAAACCCCACATATTTCATTGGAAGAGAAAGAGCAAAAGGCAAATAACATAAATGTCTTTTTCAAGCATGTTTGATTATTATTATTTACCTTTCTTGCTTCTGGTAACTAGAACGATGATGAGGAGAAGAACGAAGAACAGAACGATGAGGAGAAGGAAAAGGAGGAATTTTTCCAGGGTGGTACGTCTTTTCACGCATTTCACGCCATGCGCCCTTATGGATGCAGGTTTTCCTCTCGAGTTTGTATTGTTGGCTGCCTTCTTACCGGGCTCCTCAACCGCCACAGACATGTATTCCGTTTCCTTTTCATCGCCCATTTTTCCACCCAGGTAAGGTTCCTAATTCAGCGATGTAGTTACAGATATGCAATAGTCCTTGTAAGGTGTTCACCCAACGTCGATGAGCGGTGAGAGAGCGCAAAGGCGAGCAATAATAGTCCTATTTACTCCACGTGCTCGAGTGTTTGGTTATGTATATGCGATTGCTCTTCAACCCGCCAGCTATACCACATACATACACACACACTGGCATGCACATTTCTCACGCTCGCGCACACTCGTTGGGTAGACTTGTCAAATCGCGCTCCAACTATGCCGCCGCGAGGGGTAAGAATAGAGTGATAAGTCTCGCGGTGGTTAATGACGCTTCAAAGCTTTAAATGACTCCTCCAAGCTATGGCTCAACATCAGATTACTTCATGATCTACTAAAGACGAAGGAGACCCCTCTCCCAGGGTAGGGTGATTTCTTTTTTCGCCGACGGCCCGAAGAATCAACTCAAAGTGAATAATAATTTCAAATTGTCATCTCGCGTTTTTCATTTTGTCAGGTTTGGTCTCCTTCGGCGTGAAATGTAACACTGTACGTGCTTTACGTTTGTTTCAGATCTTCTCCATGTATCACGAAACCGTCTCCGCAATTTCGACGAGAAAGGGAAAGAAATCCCCAACTCCTTTTCACTCTGTTCGCACAGCGTAAAATTTGACTTCCACACGAGGTAAGTAAATTCAATGAATAGAAATGTTGGAAGCTACAATTTGTATGGAACGAGGCGGCATCACAACCACTCATAAGCGCCGAGTGTGGAATGGTATTGTATTTTTTCACAGAATAGAAATAATACACTACTCACGACAGTCGCGTTCCGTCTTATAACTATATGCAGCTAATTTTAATGTGAAATAGGTAGATTCACCTGGCGTAGCTTGCACGGAAGCTGTGCTTTTCTTCACCCCATACTTAATGGCGTTTGATTCCCTTCGATTTTACAGGTCGTCTACTGGAGCGAAAAAAATTACAGAGCAGCTTTTAGAGTGCTCCCGGAGAGTGTTGAGGAAAGAATGCCGAATCGAGTAAGAGAACAGCAGTATT
Organism: Heliocidaris tuberculata; assembly: GCA_025618425.1. Lineage (NCBI taxonomy): Eukaryota > Metazoa > Echinodermata > Echinoidea > Camarodonta > Echinometridae > Heliocidaris > Heliocidaris tuberculata. Next base: position 21,093,797 of record CM046844.1, on the reverse strand, counting down.
TTAGACGCGTGTGAATGAAGGAGTGTTTGTTTTCGGTGAGACGAGGGGGAGGGGTCCACTTTCGTTCCAATCGTGTGTATACTATGCGATAATGCACAAGACCCTGGGGAATCGATACCAGTCAAGCGAGTGATCGAACGGTGAACTGCAGACCGAGACGCTTGCGATTCGCCTCTTACACTCTTTCACTCTTGGGTCATCTGCGTGAAATATACTATGGATTCAGAATTCGGGCGATGTCGCCTTTTTTCAGCTTGCTTGCACTCTCCCTCGCCTTGTAAACTTATTTCTACCCAGACTAATCTCGAGCTATCGTTGTCATGCGATGCGTTCATTTTTTTTCCGTAGAATGTCCTTACGATATTAAAGTGTACAGCAGGACCGTGTACTAAATCAGGAAACGATCCCTCATTAATTATTGTCAAGATATTGGTGAAAGATTGCTCGTAGGTGGCTTAGACAGAGATTACAAAATAACAAGTAAAACAAGGGTGGTCTGAGATGAATTTGAAGGATAATATAAAGAGGGGTTTGATTTCTGGTGAATGTGAAAAATAGTTTGTGAGCTACTCCATTATTTTCACACCTGTGTGGATGTATATAATAGTTGCTCTCTCACATGATTTCTCTTAAAATGCAATAAAAGTACAAAAATATCTCAGTTTTACCACAATTGGTATTGTGACTTTGTAGAAAAAAAGTTGGGACAATATACAAGTATATATAAATAATATATCCCCACGTTTTTTGTCCAAAATCCTTTTAATATCTAATTACTTTCGAAATAGAAACACATATATTACCTTTTTACAAGCCATTGGCCCTTGCAGGATACACAAAATAAAACAAGGATCAAATGATTGAATAAAACCTGGGCAGAGAATGAGTTAAAAGTATGACACTTATTTCATTGTTTTATCATTTGAAGAAAAAAAAATCTTTCCAACTTTAATGGTTTCGATAACACACTCTCTCTCTCTCTCTCTCTCTCTCTGTGGTCTATATCACGTTTAATACATGTAGGAAAATGTAAGTATTGTACATTTTCAAACTCTTTTACAAGCAAAAGTAATCTAGAACCATTACGAAAGAAAATTAATGATCTGGGGCGGTATTCTGAAAACTGTTTTATCTCTAATGTTGTTGTATCTCCACAGATAACATAAAATTGGTATTCTGAAAATTGTTGTAACTTTTGTTGTAACTTTTGTTGTATCTTTGTTCACTCTGCGCATGATCCTAAGTTACATATGCGCGCTGAAGATAATATCATGAGATAATTGGTATTCTGAAAATTATTTTATTTTTTGTTGTATCTTATCTTCCATGGTAATTACAACAAAACAAGCTGTTGTATCTCATGATCTCGGCAATTTGTCTAGCTCAGAATCAGACAGTACATGCTCGAATAGCAAGAAGGAGACTGTGTGTGATTCAAGATCTCATAGAGAAGACATTTTGAAGAAATTACAGGTGGAATTTGATGATTTAACATCAATATGTGACTTGGTTCGAGCAGAAGAGGGTGATATATTATGTTAATTAATTGCAGTCCAATAGCGCGTGGAGCATTATAAAACGCGTAATTCAATAACTACGCCCGAAATTGATATACGCACAAAGCCCATCTTAATGTTTGACATAGAGGGTGATCGTATTGGTTAACCTGCCTATACCGAGTGTCCCCAAAAATAAAATATTTTAGTGATTTTGGGGGAAATTTTTATATATGTGGATAGCTGAAGGTCTCTTCTATCATATGACATCAAAAAAGTCCAAAAATATTTCATGCTTGAGTGAGCACTGCCCAGTATTGTAATGGACGTGAAAATTAGGTTGCGCAGGAATTCACTATCCATTTTGGCTGAGACGAGAAGTTCTCCAGCTTAGAAATCGCTTATGGTATGACGAGTTTATGATAGATTATGATGGATGTGGGTTTGTGCGGTGTATGTCATGGTGTTATGTAATCAAAAGTTTATGCATCAGTGATCATAATTTGACTGCAATCGATAATGAATTGTTAGGGTTTGGATTTGTGCTGGGTATATGGCATGGTTTATGTCACCATTATTCAGGAACAAAAATTTGATAATTCAGAATCAAACACTGATCCAATCAATCAATCAATCAATCAGTCAATCAAACACTGATTCAATCAATTAATCAATCAATCAATCAAACACTGATTCAATCAATCAATCGATCAATCAAACAATGATTCAGGTGGAGATTAGATTATGTACATCAAAGATCTTAACAATTGAAAACACGGAAGACTCTGATGCAGTATCTTTGTTGTTTGGAAGGACACTTGCTGTTAATATCACAGATTATGCTTCAGGCGTCATTGGGTACAAATGGGTATCAATTAGAAAACTTTCTTTATGGCAAATGAGTTTTGGAAATGGTAGAGTTTTGGGCAAGGAAAGATGGGATGAATGGTTTGGAATGGAGCAAAGTGCCTACAGATGGACCTATGACAATGAAAATCACCTCCCGCAATTGTGACACATTACACACACACACACACAGCCACACACACGACCACCACCCCCCCCCCTCCCAACACGAACTACCACTGTCAAAACAACTTCCATAATCAAATTGTGATTAAAAAGACAATACATGATCACTCATGCATAAACTTTTAAATTCATAAGCCATGTCATTCACTGCACAAACCCATATCCATCATGATTTATCATAAACTCATCAGACAATCAGCAATTTCTAAACTGGATAACTTTTCACTTCACCCAAAGTGGATAGCCAAATCCTGTGCTACCTAATTTTCATGTCCTAAATTCAAATTCAAATTCAATTCGGTTTTATTTGATCTCAGCCAAACGTCCAAAGACGTACAATGTGAGTTTACAGACATGTCATATATTCAGTTATTATTTTTAAAAAATGAATTCAAAGGCATATACTAACATACAAAATGGAAAATATATGTATCAAAATAAATATACATGTATATATCAAATCAAAAGCATGAAAAATAAAGAGGCAAAAGAAATATATTACTATTTTTGTCCTTTACAAAAGTGGGCATTGCTCACTCAAGCATGAAACATTTTCAGACTTTTTGATGTCATATGATAGAAGAGACTTCAGCTATCCATATATATAAAATTTTCCCCCAAATTCTATAACAAATTTTATTTGGGGCCATTTTGAAAGCATATCGTTTTTCTTTTCTTTTTTCTTTTTTTTTTTTTGGTGGGGGGGGGGGACACTCGGTATAAATTCCATTTTTATTGGTAAAGTGTCAAAAAATGGGCTTGTCAAAGATAATATAAAGGCGGTCCTTAGAGATATAATATCTCCTTAAAACAATTTTCAGAATACCAACTTACAACAATATTAGCGAGGTATTATCTCCGGAAGATACAACAAAAATTACAACAACAGTTACAACAATTTTCAGAATACCACCCCATGGCCCCGTTGAATAAAACTTACCATTAATGGTAACTCTGCTATCAATGGTAACTACCATGGTAACATCACTCAATAGCCAATCAAAATCAAGGTTTCCATGGGAGTTACCATTGATGGCAAATTTACCGTTAATGGTAAGTTTTATGTAACAAGGAAGATTTTCCTGTTTCCATGTCTGTTAAACGCTCTCAACATCAAAAGTAATTTCATACAAGTACTTGAGTGCTTCACAAAACCTTAAATTAGGTCATACTTCTTTTAATGATGCCACCCTAGTCCTAGAATTGTGACATTATTGATCCGTTTAAGTGATGTGTTACTGTTATTATTATTATTATTAATCTGATTATTGATGTTATATTCATAAATATTGATGGATATGTCAATGAAGTTCAGTGAATAAATACACACATACATGCATTAAATGCAAGGGACTTCATATGGGTTAAACATTAAAAGGCCCCTGCAACCCAAACGCAACCCAAGTAACCCAATGCAAGTTTATTGCTGTTGATTTTACAGGGATGCATACAACTAATATTTTGTTATTCAAACATTTAGATATGTTTCATAGATTTTAAATGTTTTTTGAAATATTTCTCCCAACGTCCTTAGCTCCACCCTATAAAAAAGCTCCTGGGCCCTCTTACATAAAAAGTTGCGTTTAAATCGCAACTCAAAAAATTAAACGCATGTCCCAAATACTCGATCCTGATTGGTTGAAAATCAAGTTGCTTTTAATTTTCTAAGTTGCGTTTAATCGCAACTTTTTATGCAAGAAGGCCCTGATCTCATTCCTGCAATGACATCATCTGCCAATCATCAGTCAGCTACACTAACATTCTACAATAGACAGTGGAATGTAACTTCCCCCAGCTCAGCACATGCTCACAATAGAATTGCATGCTTTCAAACAATACCTCCTCATTACCATTCTTTTCCTGGTGATGCTACAGCATATCTGACATAGCAACTCCTATGCAGGCATTTGGTCTATTAGAAAGGATGGTCATCTCTGGCAAAGCTACATACCATTGTCTCTCCTTAGCTCATTAATGATTGATAGATGATGTCATTGTAGGAATGAGATCTAGGGCATTTCTTTAGGGCGGAGTTTAGCATGTTTGACAAAATTAAATAAAATATATTAAAAAATATATGAAACGTATTTAGATGTTTGAATAACAAAATATGAGTTATATGCATCCCTGCACATCAACAGGAATCAACTTGCAATAGGGTTGCAGGGGACCTTTAAAAGGAAAATTCTGTGAAATCAATACTTTGCCACATTTTATTATTCATTTTTTAATTCATATGTATCAGAACCTGGAAACCACTAATTATTTGGGATAAAATGTGTCTCATTTGCGAATCCAGAATTCCCTCGTACTTTGGAGGGGGGGGGGGATCCCTGACTATAAAGCCTGAACGAATATCATATGCTTGTTTTCATCTTCAGTGGTGGAAATACTACAATGTACTACAACGTGTAAACCACGATGTATGCCGATTGCCTGGGTGATAATGTCACCAATCATGTTCCCCGGGTAAAAATATTCTCAATGATTTATGTTCCTATTATATACAATTTTATCTGCCTTTCTCTTTGTATATTGTATTAATTCGCCGAGAGAATAATCATACTGGCTTATTATGTACAACACTGTACAAAGACGATCCCAGAGTACTGTAATATTCAGATCATTGTAACGCTATTAAATGCCTTGCAATATTGTGGCAAAGAGGCTATCCGAAATTCCGTTTACCAGCCATTGGGAATTGCTATTCTGGATATTCGTAGTTTAACCAATTGGTATCTCTTTCCCTCCCCTCATCTACCAATTTTTCTATCTCATCTTTATACAAAACCAAAGTTGTGGTATTTAGATTATCTCCCACTTGCATCTTTACGTTGATGGAAGGCGATGGGGTGGGAATGCGAAGGTTGCCAGCATACAAGTTGGCGTCGAACGTGGAATGAACACGTGGCGGTTTAAGGCAAAAATCAGAGTGGGAATGAAAGGGTAGGGGGGGGGATTTTTAAAGAAGTTTAAGAAAGAAAATACCGAGGGGTGCAGATGAGGAGGAGGTAGATATACAAGTAAGTGACATTTGAAACGAGAGCAGCTTTCGCTTCTGTTCTCCTCTCTTTCGTGATTTCTTTATCTTTCTTCTTTCTTTTTTTTTCTCGATTGGTCGAATGGAGAGCCTGTCGGATGAGTCCCGGAAACGAAGAAGATGGGCCGGAAACGTGCCCCTTTACAAACGCATCATTATGGCAAAATCTAACGACATTATTCGAGAAATATAAGCACCTCATCCGTGACAAATTAAGATGTCCTTCTGAGTGGATATATACATGTGCACACACACACACACACACACTCACACACAAGGAAACGCACCCTCGCGCACACATTACAGAGAGAATGAGAGCTTCTATACTGGCGTCTGTTCATTGCATGTGTGCATTTTCTAGGTTGCATTTTAATCCAGACAGAAGGATATGGGACCTAAATCTGGTTTATTACCATATTAAATAATAATGGATGATAGATTTGCCGGATTTTCGGTTCTGATATTTGAAGTACATTATTTGATACATATTCCTCGTTTTATGAACGAATTATTTCATTGATTATGCCATGAAGCCATCAAATTCAAATTATATTTTACCATATTTTATTATATTTTATCATATTTTATTATATTTTATCATATTTTATTACATTTCATCATATTTTATTTCATTTTATTTTCTTTTATATTTTTATTTTTTATATTCCTTTTTAGATGTTATTAAAAAAAACAAAAACATCTTCATTATACATGATACTCACAATTGTTATTTCGTTGTTAAATGTGAAGTATTTTGATCGGATCGCAATGAGCCTTTTGCGTGTTATATATTCTGAATTCGATAATAAATACAATCTAAATATGAATGCAGTTTCCTTCACAAATCAGTTTTAAACATTTCTGTAACTCTTGCCAAAATCACGTAGTAGTACCTTCAAATCTAATTCTTTCTATCGTTCTCTCTCTCTTTCTCCCTGTACCTGTCCTCGACTTTCTCTTTATCTCTCCCTCTCTCTCTCTCTCTCTCTATCTCACTCTTTCGTCACTGACACTTAAGATGAACAGCAACAAATTTCTTGTAAATTGAATTTGTGACTTCCCTGACTTAATAACTTCCAAAGGAACAATCAAAGAGCCTGTCTGGTCGCTGTGTACACTCTGAAATCAGGACTTCGATAAAGGGAAATTGGGAAGCATTTTCCCACATGTAAAAAATGTAAGTCAAATTGAAAAGAAACCCTCGCGATGTACATGTACATATACAGGTCTTCGCTTTCAGATGAAGTTGTAAGACCGTCGAAGTGCACTTCAAATATTGACAGGGTTTCTTGAAGGGCTTGTCGCGGTACTCGGTCATCATTCTATCTTCTTCTAGAAAAGGAAGAAGGAAAAGAATGTCGACCTGAGGGTTTATAGATGAAATTGTGTCTTTTAAAGGTGAAGTGTGGATTCAGAAGGACCTAGTGTGAAACAAATATCCTCTCGGGTTACATGCTGTAATATAATACAGTATAATTAAAGGGGAATGAAACCCTGGGGAAAATCCATTTTAATAAAAAGAGAGGATAGAGAGAAGTAATTTTTAAAAAAGTTCCATCAAAATCGGTTAAGAAATGAGAAAGTTATGAAAGTTTGAAAAGTCTCAATTTACTTTCTATGGCGATCCTCAAATTGGCAATGTTGCTTCAAAGTGACAGGTAGAGTAGGACAACTCTCCATGTGTTTTCTACACAAAATTTCATATTTTCTCCATTATCTCTAAAAATGATGCTTATCTTTTTGTGAACTCAACATATGTTGTGTCAAATACATTTCTCCATGATATATCTTGAGCTGAGAAGGAGACAAGCTGCACCTTGAGAGATAATGGGGAAATATTAAATTTTGTCTACAAAACATATGGAGAAATTTCCTACTCTCCCTGTCATTTTGAAGCAGCATTGCCAATTTGAGGATCACCATAGAAAGTAAATTGAGACTTTTCAAACTTTCATAACTTTCTCATTTCTTAACCGATTTTGATGGAACTTTTTTTAATTGCTTCTCTCATTCCTCTCTTTTTATTAAAAATGATTTTTTCCCCAGGGTTTCATTCTCTTTTAAATATAACAATAATAATAACAACAATAATATTAATAATAATAATAATAATAATAATAAAAACAATAATATTATTAATAATATTATTAATGATATGCGTTTATTTCTTACTAGATATTAATCCCCCCCCCCTCAAAAAAAAAAAATCATTGCAAAACTTTATCAACATGATCAAGAAAATAATTTTTTCTGTGATTTTTAACAAGTTTATGTTAGTATGAATAAGGCACCACTTTCCTCGGGCTCCTTTTCGTCAAAGACTATGTTTAAGGCTTGAATTTTGATAGATTTTTAATGAGTTTTAAGGGTTGGGGTTAGGTAAAGAGATGGAATTAGGGTCAACGTTAGGATTTCGAGGAATGTTACAAACGTACGAACTGGGAACTTATTGATCAAAGTGAGGTATTTTCATATAGACAGTCTCAATTATTTTCTTCTCACGATGTAATCTATCCAAGAAAATTCTTTAGAACCCTAAATTTCAGAATTATAATTGCTTTTTAACCCGAAAAAAATTCATATCCCTGTGTATATTATTTATTCCATCGACAAAGGGGAGAAAAGGAAGAAAATGCTACGAAAACGGGTAATTCGAATATTAAATAACTCATTCAAATTTTCTATGTCACAGTAATCACCTTTTTAAACAGATGCAAATCTTGCCAATCCATGACATGATATCACTAAATATTGCTACTTTTATGTTCACTGTGAATAATAATGCATCTCTACCAAAGCCATTTAAAGATTATTTCACTCAGAATTGTAAAATATTATGTTACAAGATCTGCTCAAAACTTTCACCTTCCTTTGCACCGAAGTCGTACTACAAAAGACACTGTATTTTTTTTCACGGCCCACTGGTATGGAACAATCGACCTGAATCCATTAAAAAATGTAAATCATTACAACATTTCAAATGTTTGTATAAGAGTCATATAAATTTAAATGATTGGAAATACTAATATGCAAAAGGTATACAAAAATGTTTACTCCTAAAATCTCATTTTCTCTCCTCTCCATCTGTCCTATCCGTAGTTTTAAGATATTCGTTCTATGTTTTCTGGTCTAAAAATGTTTCAGTTTTAACTATGTATATTTTCAGGGAATCTTCTCTGACAAGCCTACATGGCTTTTTATGATTCCCCCACTTCTCATCTGCAATCAGTTATGAAATATGTATTGTATATAGTTTGATATTTTTTAAGAGATTCAAATAAATGAAATGAAAATTTTAAAAAAAAAATTAAATACAAAGGCAAAAATTAAATTGGGGCGGCAAAAACAGATTGATGGAGAATGACATGATCAAGTCATGAATCATGCGCATAAGGAAAGACGCAGAGATGCGTAGGTTAGGGAAAGAGAAAAAGAAGAACAGAGCAGGGACAAGATAATGGTGGAAAGATGGATAAGCGGGCAATTATTAAAGGACATGAACATGTACATATAGTACACTGTCCTATTATCTGAGCAAAATGTCAGAGTGTTCTGATAATACATCGTATGTCCAATTACTCTATGACTATTTTCCGGTGTTTTCGTGTACACCTGCATGACCAAATCTCGTACTTCATTTCAGTCTCCCGAGGGGGTTCCCTTCCTTCTTCACTTTCCTGAAGAAACATTAAACCACCGTGAAAATAATTAAGGAATTTTGCGCTTTTAATTTTACGCAGGCTGATTTCACTGAAGAAAATCTATTCTTGTTCACTAATTTACCTGTGCTGACCTTTTTGCTCCTGAGACAAAAGGAAACTGGCGGATAACCTTTAAATGTCACCACCTTATCTACCCACGGTAGCTCATCTGAAAATAAGCTGGTATTTTTAAATATCATGGGGGGTTTCTGACACTTTAGAAAATGAAAATGACCTATATAAGGGCGTGTTGTCTGTAATATGAGGTCCTGTTTGTTTCGCCTTTTTTTTTTTCTAAACCAGAGGCATCTGCTTTGAAACTTTTTTAATGGAATTTGAATTTGAACTTCTTTCTTTTTTCTTCTTCTTCTTTTTCTTCTTCGTTTCATTTAGATCGATATTACCACGTGAATCAGCGTAGCTGTAATAATCCTACAAAGTACATTTACAAGTAATGAATGACGCAAGGTGAAGGATGATTCCAAGACTGCTCACTTGTTGTTGGGGATATCATGCAGTCAGTAGTAGTCATTGGCATAGCTACAGGGGCACAGGGTCACGTACCCCCCCCCCCCCACACACACACCAACTGAATAAAGATAAAATCAATGAAATGAGGAAAAGAGAGATAGGGAAGGGAGAATGGGAAAATGGCGCGAAAAGAAGACTACAGGACACCATCCCGCACCCTCCCCCTAATCAGTGGCCTTGTAAACTCGCATTTCATTTTCAGAGTAAGACTGGTGTCGCCCCCCCCCCCCCCCTCCCACGATGCCAGTGCCCCATCAATGGTTGGACTCACGTTACGTCTTTGGTAGTAGTGGTAGTACTAGAAGTAATAGTAGTCGTAGTAGTAGTAGTCGTAGTAGTCGTAGTATAGTCGTCGTAGTAGTCTTACTAATGATATTATATGGTGTTGTTTGCAGGTGGAAGTCTCATCTTTCTGACGGCCCTGCTATTATCATTACCCCCATCATTACCAGGTAAACACTAAATGCATCTTCGTGAGGGATAAATGTGGGAAAACGCCTTGTCCAAGGATGTAAGCACCGAGCAAAGGATTGAATCCAGGACCTCCGTAGTTGATACAGGATGGGAACGTGTGGTGAAGTAATTTATCAAATTAAAAATCTCTTCTGTGACATTACCAGAGTTGAGGAACGCGGGGCATGATGGGACACAGTTTGTAAGGCTTTTGGCAAACGGTCGCGTTAGTTGCGTGATTATTGCGTTAGTTCAAAAAAATGAGAGGGAAAAAGTTATGGTATCTTTAACGGTCAACAACTAAAAAAAACCTGACCTATATAGTTTATCAAAAGCCTCGTGCGCGCGGCATAGATCTAGGCCTTAGACCAAAATAAACTTATGGGCCTCGAACTACTTGCACCAGTGGAGGATTTAGGGGGCACTCCCGGCCCATGCCCCCCCCCCTTTAGAAGAAAAGTATGCATTGTGACCCCCCTTTTTTCGATTGTGCCCCCCCCTTTTTTTTAGAACGGTGCTATTATGGAAGGAAACTGGACCCCCCCCCCCCCCCCCCCCCCACTGAGCGACATTTCGAGAGCTGGCGATACAAAAAATATACGGGTCTCCAAGCAGTTTCCAAAAGTTGACGAACCTGCATTTCTGTGCTCACCCCCCCCCCCCCACGTATAAAAAATCCTGGATCCGCCCCTGACTTGCACTATCGCATGCATGCGTGCCCTGAGCTTATATTTGTTATATGGCAGTATAGAATGACTGATGAGTTGATGTGACTATTAATTCTGAAAATGATTAAGTAGAAACCGGTTTATCAAACAAAGCCTGTTTTGATTCCAAGGCCTATTCTTGTTGGCCAATAACCAAACATTTATTGTTGAAAATATACTGGTAGGGAATCATGAACTTTACAGAAATAAATTATGGCGCAATCACTGAAATGTAGCAATGCCTGTTAGGACCCAAACGACGAAGGTTTACACGGACGGGAACGAAGATAGAAACTAGAAGGAGGTAAAGAAGGTATTTTAAAAAACGCAAATATTTCATCCAACTTGGATGTAACTTCAGACCTAAAAATGCTCATTTTCCTCTCACGCATGTATGGTCTGCCTTGGAAAAAGTCGTCGGTAATCCACAAAAGGCCTATTGTAGGAAGCCCCACAGGGAAAGTAGTTTGGAGTAGGCCCTAATTCCAAATAACCTTGAAACTAGTAAGTGGATTTGCCCTGCCAGCTGAGCTGCCCGAACAGCGAAGGCAGGCTAGCTTTCGCCTTCCGTCCAGTCGGTGTGAGCCTTCGCCCTTTCGGGCCGCAGCGTGCAGGCCTGGCTGGGGCAAATTAGATAGGTCTTGGTATTAGAACAGATTTTGTTCGCTAACACGGTGACCCGGTTTCTACTTAATCATTTTCAAAATCAATTTTCACGTCAACTCATCATTCATCATGTTGCTATACTGCCACATTTCACATATTACCTCGGGGTACGCATGCATATATGCGACTGTATTGCATGTATATAGGCACACAAGTTTTGATTTGTCTAAAGTTGGTCTAGATCTATGCCGTGATAATCTTTTCCCATTTTTTTTGACCGTTCAAAGATACCATAAATTTTCCGTCTCAATTTTGAACTGCCAAATTAAATTAATGCGACAATCACGCGACACACGACACCGATCGTTTATCCAAAGCATTTTGTAAAACATCTCAGAACCAGTAGCGTATCTAGGGGGAGCAGAGGGGGCATGTGCCCCTGGCGGCACTTGAAGGGGGCGCACAAAACGCACAAGAGAGAAAGAAAAGGGGGAGAATTACAAGAAATTTATGGTCTTTGAAGGTTATTTGCGCCCCATAGTCAAGGACGCAATGCGTAAGAAATGGTGTTTCATAGGGTTTGAAGTGTGAAAATTTTCTAAAGGTCGGTCCCTTTGCTCCCTCTCATAATTATGTTTAGGATCTAGCCCCCAATGGCGTTTTTAAAGTGTTAACCATTAATTGACTCTAGTTTCTCCCCCCCCCCCCCCCCGCATAAGGCAGGAGCTTGTTGAATTTTGCGCCCCTAGATGGAATATAAGTGCTTAAAAGGCACTTTCAAAGTAAAGATCATTTGAAAAAAATCATAAATTTGCCTAGCAATTGCTTTGCTGAAATCCTCAAATATATTTCTTCAGTGTTTTCGTTCATTTTGCGCCCCTAAAAAGGAATGTTCAAAATTTTTACAAAAAATCTATTGCTAGGTCGCTGTATTCCCTCGGATTTTTTTTTCTAAGGTTAAAAAGGAATTAATTCAATTAAAATAAATTTCAATTTGAGAGGTGAAAAGGAAAAAAACTGCCGCTCGCTCTCGCTGCTCCCTCGCTGATACAATAATTCATCAAATTTGAGCTAACAATCCCGGGTTATGTGCATCAAAATTATTTTTATTTTACGTAGTGACATCATAATTTCTAAATTAAAAACGTTCATTAATCTGAGTTTGGGCATTGGGGGGGGGGGGGGGCGGATTTGATAGTTTGCCCCGGATGCCAGAATACCTAGATACACCACTGCTCAGAACAATCCTGTCCTTAACGATATTGGCACACACAAAAAAGGGGGAACACACATTTGAAATAGATTAATAAGAACAGAAAATGATAAATAGGTGCCTTTTCTGTCATTCAAACAACGACGGAGCATAAAAGAAATGTTAAATCGTAAAAAGTTCCCTTCTGTCATGTTTTTCGTGATCTTAGCTGTTTTCAAGCTTTACCTTCAGACGAATTTTGGATGAAGACATGCAGACACACATATTTAGGGATTCGGGTGACCCCATATGCCCTCATCTTCATCGTGCCGTTCCCGAAAATCATTCCCATGAAAAGTCGGCCCGTGCCGTGAGTCTGCGCTGCGGTGCGTTTCCATTAGCCCTCCAAAACCTGGAACTTGCGATATTAGACCGCTCAATGCTTCTTGAGAAATATGTCTGAGTTAAATTAAAGTTCATCGTTTCCATTAACCCCATACCAGCAAACCCATCTCTTAAACAAAATGCTTTACATACAGGACATTGGTGTGACAACTCGGGCGCCACCGTCATTATCTGTACATAGGGGCTTCTCGTTCACTGTTTGCTGTGGAATGAATTCTATTGAATTGAATGATCAATCGGCGTAATAGACCGCTTCGGTAATGTATGCAAACTTTATACATACCTGTCAAACAAAGATTGTTATTGACAACCTGAAAGCTAGCCGGACATAGCAACAAATAATGTATGCAAACTGGATTCCTAGCATTGAGGCTCATTTATAAAAAGCAGGTTATGGAATAGCTTGTCACTAGGTGCTCAGAGAAGAAATGTGCATAAATTTGAATACATTATAGAACCGGTCTATTGGCGGTAGTGGAATAAACGCCTCTTGTGCAACGGGTTTTAGGGTATTAGCTCGAGTTAATATCCCAAGCCCAAGGGTGAAATAGCCCCCTATTTACGTCTTGACGGCGAATCAGCTCGAGCTAGTTGTAAACGGGCTAATTTCAGCGGTTCAGATTTGCCGGGCTATTTTGAAAACTAGGGCTAATGAAAAAACCTCTTGTGTGTTTAGACGAACGGCTGTACAGGTACGTGACGTAGAGTGATTTTGCTTACATAGTGCTGTCACTCAAGTGGAAGTCATGTGGATAAGCTTGTTGACACAAAGCACATAATATTATGATGTGTGTTTTGATGGTCGTAGATCAACCGCGGTGAATTTTCTACAAGAACATGAATTACTTAAAGGTATAACGTCACACTACAAGAATGAGCGTGTCATGTGGACAAAGGAAATGGAACTACACTCAACCAAAAAGTTCCCCTCTGACAATTTTTTTATATGTTTGATGACATTTTTACATTGAAAAAAAGCACATATGCAATATATTCTTTCCCACATTTTGAGTGATTCTGTTTTTATAATGAAATTATCGTTTTAATGGTTCGAGAGAGAAAAAAATAATGTGCATTGTGTGTTTTTACAATGCAATGCAGGGTGTACAACTGGAGAATGGAATTTCAAAGAGAACACTCTTTTGTCTATGTGCAGAGCGTGCATTGCCTGTTATTCATATTCATGAATCCGCATTGAAAGATTTCCTAATTTTGGATAAAGTTTCATGAATTTTGAATTACAAATTATGGGTCTGAACATGAACAGAAGATAAAAAGAACTGAAAAGAGAATACACATGTAAATCCTTCATTGCATAATGAAACGCAAAGTGCAAAATTTTTCTAGTACCGATTGCAGTAATGTAGGCAAGAAAATTTTTCATATTTTGCTCTGTAAATTAACAAAATTAAAAAAAAAAAAATATTTCGAGATTTATGGTAAAAAAAAAAAAAGAAAAAGGAAGAAGTGTCGTAGAGACAAATTTTTGGGTTGGATATATTTTAATAATCATAATACCAATCAGTCAGACACAACTTCAAAAAAACAAAAACAGCAAAGTCGACATGCTGTTAGATAAATTTTGGAAAAATAATGCCGAGGATATTAAGAGCTTAGTTCCAAAAGGGACTAAATTCAGTTTTGACCAAAACTGATTTTTTTTTTCTATTTTTTTAAAGATAGATATGCGTATCTCCCACACTCATGGAAATTGAATGTGCTATATCGCATTTAAATCCAAATCTGTTTCATTCCAAAAGGGACTAAATTCGGTTTTGACCAAAATTATTATTATTTTTTTTTTTTTTTTTTTTTTTTTTTAAAGATATGCGTATCTCCAACAATCATTGAAATTGAATGTGCTATATCACATCAAAAATATATTTTTAGAGGTTGGAAAAAATGTCGCTATTAATAATTCATGTTTCATTTCAAAAGCAATTAAATCCAAATCTGTTTCATTCCAAAAGGGACTGCAGTTGTATTGTCATATCATTAACATTAAATAAATGCATGCACTGCATTGATCAAGATTTTATTTAAGATATTTATTTCATACACTGGGTGGACTGAGTGTAGTACAAAATTCACATTGTGGTTGTTAAATTCTAGCTATTCAAAGGTCATTTATAGATTTAAATATGATAAATACAAATGGTGTATTATTGTAAACCACGTCGCAATATATTATTCATTTTATGTTTGTTCGTTTTTATAGCGTCAAATCTGAGCTCAACATGTCATTCTTCATAATCTCTAGAATTTTGAAATTGATAAATCAAATTCTGAATATGATCGAAATTTGATAGAATTGTTTTTATCTAATATTTACCCCAATATTCTTATTGGGGTTGATTCTTAATTCGTACATTAATACCTAATTTGAAAATTCTGTATTAATTTAGTCATTCTCAGATTATTCAACTGAACAGAAATTGTTTTCCTAGAATTATCGAAAAGACATGTTTATATAATTATATAAATACATGTATATGCATCAATTTTTTTTTTTTGTTACTTTGCAATGTCAAACTGCATATCGATTATAAGAATTAACTGGCGAATTTCAGTTTTCTTGTAAATGATTCAGAACCACTATTGGAGAACTAACCAACCAACCCCCCTCCCCCCCCCCCCCCCCCACCAAAAAAAAAAAAAGATAATAAATTTATTTTTAAAATTAATGCAAATATAAACATGAATAAATGAATACATAAATGAATGAACGAATAGATAAATAACAATGTAGATACTATTGTTTATTACCTCAGCTGAGGCTGCTATACTAAAAAAATGTTAATGTGAATGATAATGGGCCCAGATTAGTTTGCTGCAAATGACATTTAAGAGAGATGAATGACCCCCTTCTCACCTCAGGAAAGTTGTCAGCTGCCTTTTCCACACAGGAAACCGTAGGAGGATAGGTAGTTTCTTTGACATTGTAATGTCATTTTGTTTTACAATGTTTTGTTGAGGCGTATCAAATCGCCTGGCGGGCTGGATCTATTTTGTGTGCCGCTATGCAAGATACGTTGGCTTAGAATATCGATAAATTTAAAAGGGTACTTTAAAAAAGAAAGGAATTAAAGCGAGGAAAGAGAGAGAGAGAGATATATATATATATATATATATACACAGTATACATAAAGGGCTACAAGGTAGTCGACACGAGATGGCAGCATAGTAATTACGTGACTTTCTCCATCCATTTGCTTATTTTTGCTATGCTATTTACATTCGGGAATGAATGCCGTAATATTAGGATGAGAAGTATTTGTAGTTGTAGTACTTAGCAGTATACGAAGGGTAGGAGTAGTAGTAGTAGTAGTAGTAGTAGTAGTAGTAGTAGTAGTAGTGGAAGTAGTAGTAATAGTAGTAGTAGTAGTAGTAGTAGTAGTAGTAGTAGTAGTAGTAGTAGTAGTATGAATAGTGGCGTATCTACGGGGGGGGGGGCAGAGGGGGCATGTGCCCCGGGCGGCACTTGAAGGGGGCGCAAAAAAAAAAAGCAAAAGAGAGAAAGAACAGGGGGAGAATTACAAGAAATTTATGGTCTTTGAAGGTTATTTGCCCCCCAGTCAAGGAAAAAATGCGTAAAAAATGGTGTTTCATAGGGTTTGAAATGCGAACATTTTCTAAAGCTCGGTCCCTTTGCTCCCTCGCATAATTATGTTCAGGATCTAGCCCCTAATTGTGTTTTTAAAGTGTTAACCATTAATTGACTCTAGTTTCTTCTTCCCCCCCCCCCCCCCGCACAAGGCAGGAGCTTGTTGAATTTTGCGCCCCCAGATGGAATATAAGTGCATAAAAGCACTTTCAAAGTAAAGATCATTTGAAAGAAATCATTAGTTTGCCTAGCAATTGCTTTGCTGAATTCCTCAAATATATTTGTCTTCATTGTTTTCATTCAAAATAGGAATGTTCAAAATTTGTACAACAAATCTATTGCTAGGTCGCTGTATTCCCTCGGATATTTTTTCTAAGGGTAAAATAAATTGTTTCAATTAAAATAAATTTCAATTTGAGAGGTGAAAAGGAAATAAAAATCTGCCCCCCAGGTATCGCTAGCATGGCTAGCAGACGATAATTTTTGCTGAGAAAATCTTGATTTATACCCATCTCGTATATTTTAATGCAAAACTACGTAGGACAACAAGAAGGAATAGATTATATCTTTGAATATAAGCACATTTATATTTTGAGGTTAATTCCCCTTTAATATCAGTGAGCTTGACAAATCGTAGACTTTTTTTATGAAGAGAGAGACGGCTTGTGCAGTCATAACCCCCCCCCCCCTTCACCCAACACACACAAACTCACAAACGCACATGCGCCTCACCTTCCCCATAGACGCGCACACATGCTTCCCGTCAAACGAACTCTCAACTATACAACAAATAACAAAGGTTTGTGAAATTTACATGTATATGCCTTGTTTTAATTCACACTTTACTTTTTACAACAAACATTATTTTACATTACAGACATCATGCAAGAATTTAGCACTCCTTAAAATAACCAGTAGGTCTAGAAATAGCTCCACCTAGTGGCTCCATTGTTGGATTTCCCTCCATATTTTCCTCCTTCCGTACCACTCGAGGAAAATAAAAGTCATTCGAACCCACGATATACAATAGATAAAGCTACTTTGGTATTAAAATGCGAAGTCTATCTATTTTCCAAAAACGCCTTTTTCCACATTTTCGCATCTCATAACATGGCAATATGCTTCTTACAGTTAAAAAAAAATACATAATGTGTGGGCGTCAATAAAAATGGCTCTTGCTTTGCCTGGCCATATAATTCTGTATCTTCTTTGAATACACCGGTTTCTCGCCTTGATCACAGAGAGATGACAATACTGAATTATCTTAAAAACTGATGCATTCATATCTTAATTTCTTTCTCTCTCTAAAATCGCCGATTATCATCTGAAAATGCTGCAAGGTAATCTGTAGTTTATATGATGACGGAAAATGTAGTGTGACAGATTCAAACAAACTTAATGACAAAGATATTTCCAAAAGAACTTAGTAAAAAGTGTTAGGTAGCTGAGTAACGAGCCAAGAAAGATACGAAAATGGTGGTATCGTCTCGGCCGCCTTTCGATCCCCTCCCCCAAAATAAGTAAATATATATATACAGAATTGGGAGAAATGAAAATGAGAGATTGAATCTGGATGTTGCCGAAACCACTTGCCCGGGTTCTCATGCATGCGTCATCTTTAATATTTGCATCTTATTGTTTGAAATTACACACCAATTCTTTCCTACTTTTGTGGCGTCACTTCCTAGCGCTTACATCATGCGTCCAGCTTACTGTTATTATTATTATTATTATTTGTATCTTGGCTACTTATGCGTCTTCGTAATTTCTTGCATCTGATTGTTTATTTTCAGTCTTACTTTAATGAAGGTCTTTGACCGAAACGTTAGTTCAAATTTTTGGCTCCTGCAGTGTTTTTATTTGACTCCTGAGTGTTTACTCTTTCCTCGATATCTATTAATTACACACTGACGCAGAACTTTCATATTTTGTTTGCTATGTATATATATGTATATATTAATTTCTCTATATATATTACATGAAGCCATATTTACTGTAGTATTATATTCAAGAAAAAACATATATTTGCTTGACTGATGATTTCGGTTTTACACACAAAGTTACAAAGTTATATTTTCATCGGTATAAACACAAATGTATCTAACCTGATTGTCAATTGACAGTTGATAATGACAATACTAATGATATCCATAATTTATCTTGCACTTTATAAATCGATGTTGTTGTTTTTTTTTTAAGACTTTAAATATTAATAAAGGAGTATTTGGTGGAAATATCTATTTCCACGAAAGTTGTCAAAGCTGTTTTATATGTTATATCCTTACACTTGTATACATATATATTTCTATATATAAATCAAATGAAGCCATATTTAATTATTATATTGTTTAAAAACATATATTTTCTTCTTTGACAATGTCGGTTTTACACACACATATATACAAAGATGTATGTACATATTTTCATTGGCAATACAAATGTATTAAACCTGATTGTCAATTGACAAATGATAAATTACAATACTAATGACACATGAATGATATTGGTAATTAACTTGCACTTTATACATCGATGGTGTCTCAAAAAAGGTATAAAAGTATTTATTTGATAAAGGGGTATTGGTGGTAGGTATTTTTAAAAATGCTATTTATTTGGTTACTTTAAAATATAAAACAGGTACATATTCAGAGTGAGAAATACATATTGTGTTCACATAATATAATTTTCTTTTACTCTACACTAGTTATCCATCGGGTCATGCCCTGCCACTTGTGTCATTAAAAGCTATTTTGTTAAAGCGTTTAGATATATATTTTTCCATTTTGTGCGACTTCAATAATAAACATATAAAATCATAAACCCTTGGTTTTGATGACTTGAGTCCACTCATGTATATTGTTTTCTTGGCTATTACTGATGCATGGTTGAACAAAACATATCTTTCGTCAAGATACCGATTATTACTGTCTTCGCATGAAGAAGCGTAAAACGTCGTCAATTCTTTCCCTATTTATACTGACACTAACTTGTATTATAGACATTTCCAGAATCGATGATCAATAGTTTTATTTTGTAAGTTACAGAACTAATTAGCTTCATTTGATACAATTTGTAATTCAAATTCAAAATATTATTCATTACCTTGAACTGAAATTCTCTGTACTTTGCCTTTATTGTAATTGTAATAACGGGTGAGCTAGGAAGTATAACTTCGTTATCTCTTACATTATATCTATTTTTCATTGGGAGTTCGTATGTTCCTATAAGAAGCAAATCATAAAATTGCTTCCTCTTTTTACAGTTAAAGTGCATCAACTCAGGAGGCAAGATAATATTGGAAAGAAATATTTGTATAAAATAACTATTTTGGACATTTAACTCTTTTAAAATGAAGGATACACTCCCTGTAATCGAAAGTAGTCATTTGTATCGATGTTAAATAACCTCTTCATTTCATTTTGGGGTCTTAACTGACAGTCATTCTTGAGGATGTCATGAAAAAGACAATTCGTTTTAGAAAAAGTTTTCGAGAAATATCATATCAGGATGCACTTGCAGTTGTCTGTTGTTTCAAATAATCTGGAACTTGGTATTATCCTCTTTATTTCTCACATAAAGAGAAGTCAATTTTTCTAAAAATGACTCGATAAAACTTCGGAATCTTGACAATTATCATCTTATTGTTATAGTTACGTTTTTTAAAAAATAAAGCACGATTTTCCCGTAGTAATACTGAGGGATTTGAAATCATCCTTGCTTACTGCCATTTTAATTCCCCCTTTGGATAACTCTTGAATCATTACATTTCTCCGGATTTTTATCAGGTCCATTTCATATAAACTTCAAAAACATACTCTCAATCTTCTTCAGGAACCAGTTTAGTAATACCAAAGATGAAAACAGATACATAAATTTTGATACCCCAAACGATTTGATGATCTGATTTTTTCCAAATGAAGATATATTTCTCATCTGGGTATTTTAGAAAAGAAAATAACTACTATTTTTTGAGATCAGCTGGCCTCGAAACGACGAGGATTCGGCAAATGGATAAGTAAATGAAGTGCACGATGTAAGTTACCCTGTCCCATGGGCGCAAATCCAGGGGGACAGGGAGAAATGTCCCCCCACCTTTTTGAAGATAAGCGAATGTCCCCATCCCCCCACCTTTTTGAATAACCTTTATTGTATTTATTTTTTTTTTCTTTTCATTTTATGCTTGTCAGAGAATTTCCCCCCAATTTCAAAATGAATTTGCGCCACTACCCTGTCCGAAAGTGTTATGCAGGGAAGAGAGACCCAAGTGTTATAACAGTGACTGGATTTTCGCCTCCAAGCTCCAGGTAAAACCGAATACTTAATACACAGGCGGCGCTATATTTCCAAAACGATCCGAAAGAGGATGCTCGACCGATGAAAAGGTATATCAACTTTTATTTTAGACAGTATCATAATTGTAGTAATTGACAGAAAACCAGCACAGAAATGAAAATATTTTGTTCATGGCTGTTTCTATGGCTATTAAACGAAACCTTATTTATTTGTAAGATTCTGTACGAAAACGTAATTACATCATGTTTATGTATTATACGGTTTACCTGAAGTTCAAGTACAGTGTCAAAGTAAAAGTGAGCATCCGTAACTAGACTTTGTTGATATTGATCAAGATTTTTTTTAAGGCCTTGAAACCAAATGGACCGTGGATAAAAGGAAAAGGTGTAATTATGCCCGTTGCACAAGCGGCGTCAATTCTAGGGGGCGGTTGTGAGCGTTTGATCAAATTTGAGAGAAAGATAATGGCTCGTAGCACCCTTTTTAGTTAGTTCGACGCCCTGACAGCTTTTCAATAATTTGGACGCTATACTGCACAGTATGTAACAGGGATGGGCGTAGCCGAGGAGAGTTACCCTCTTCCCTCGCGAAGCCCGAAAGCTTTGACGTTTTATCAAATTTGAGGGAAAGATAACGATTCGTAGCACCATTTTTTTTAGTTAGTTCGACGCCCATGACAGCTTTTCAATAATATGGACGCAATACTGCACTGTATTGTTTTGTTTTGGGGTTTTTTTCTTTCTTTTTTTTTAGTTGGCGTTTTGGGGGGAGACCACGAACCCCCCCCCCCCCCCCCCCCCCCCCCGCCCGGCTACGCGCCTGCCGGGCTTATCACTTATCCTTATCACTCAACAATTCTATGGAAGAAAGAAATTAGTGCATGCGCTAATAATTAAATGCAGTTTCTGCACTCCCACATGGCGTGTCAGAGACGATGACAGTTGGTGACACAGTCCTACAACGGCAAAATGACGCCTCTTGTGCAATGGACTTCTAAGGGAAAGTCCATCCTGATTACAAGTTGGTTTTAAAAGAAGCAAACAGTTCAAAGAAACAGATCTGTGAAGGTTTGAGCAAAATACGATAAGAAATAAGAAAGTTATGAATTCTTGAAGTTATAATCAATCTAACACTTATTGGCAACTCCGTGACGTATCAAGCGAGCTCTCCCATTTGCCTTGTATCCAAAAAATCATTAATTTCCATTTTCTCTGAAGAAAACATTTAAACATACATGCACCTTCGATATAATCATTGCTTATATGTTTTTACACAAAACCTGTATGAAACAAATATATTCCTTCATCACAAACTAAGAAAATGAAAATGTATGAAATTTTTTTTACAGGGCAAATGGGAGAAGAGCTCGCAAGAGACGTCACGGAGTTACCATGGTTACCAATTTGTGTTTGATTAATTACAACTTCAAAAAAAATCATAATTTTCTTATTTCTTATCGGATTTTGCTCAAACTTTTACTATTCTGTTTCTCCCATTTTTCTGCTCTTATAAAATTAACTAAATACCAGGGTGGACTTCCCCTTTAAGGATCATACTCTGGCTTCAAACTGTATTGGATCAAACTTTTGCGGTGTTTGGGCCCTAAAGCTCTATCATCATGGACTCGAATGTTTGTTTAAGTTTGGAATTGTATTTACCGGTTTGTCAACTTCCTAATACGGAAGAAAACTTGTTTGACGTCTTGTCTGAAGAGAGGGTTGACGGCCCAGTAGACGAAGGCGTTAATCATGTGGTTGAAGCCTCGAATGCGCGTGAGAAAATAGACAACATTTAGGTTTGTAATCTTCGTCGCGAAGTAGATGTAAGCTTTGGCTGGGAGACCGATAATGATCATGTAAGGCGACCAGGACAGGATGAGAAAAACGGTAATAACCAGAAGCATTTTTGTGGTTTTGTCACCATGGGCCCTCCTTTGAGGTCGATTGCTTTTTACGCTACCTTGAACTTTGGTCTTGAAAGGAATCATTGATGACAAACTGTTGTCATGGTTGTTGCCAGGTGTCTCAATGGCATTTGAAGACGACATAACCGCTTCATCAGAACACTGACTCGCCGTATGCGCAACGTAGAAGAGTTTACCCAGCCCAGAGGATGGTTTTTTTCGACAGCTCGAATTATGCACTCCAACTGGGGGTTCCATAAGGGCTGACTGCCTATCTGATGCCATTGGCTTTGCCACCTTCACGTTATTCAATGCCTGCCGGGGTTCTCTAGGAGATCCCACGACTGACTCGGAAATGGTTGCTAAGGCAGATGTCATGTTATGACGTTGAGTATGACTAGCAAGACCATCATCCATCTCTGCTCTAACTCTGGCTTGCCTGCTAATCAAGGCATATACCTTAATATAAGAGTACATACTCCCAGAAACAGCAAAAAAGAACAGGGCGATTCGGATAAACCTCAGAGACATTTGAAGCGGCGATTGATCAAGGGTAAGTATGCATGCAGCCATTAGCGTCCACGATTTTGAAAAACACAATTGTAGAAAGGTTGAAGAGGAAAGAGAATGCCATACATGCCAATGCAAGGGCTATGGCATGAGTCGTTGTCATGTGACGAGCGAATGGTCTGCAGACTGTAACATACCTGTCGACGGCAATGGCGAACGTCAAGAAAAGAGAGCCAAGGGATGTAGTGAGTCGGACAGTAGCGGCCATCCAGCAGAAAAAGACACCACTGATCATCTCTGACTGTGGGGTGATGCAGGCAATCAGATCTACTAGAGCCTGGATCATGATTAACATGTCCGTGCTCTTCTTTTTCTTCTTGATGGCATACGCAGCCAGGATAGTGATGTTTCCAGGTAATCCGGATACGAACAAAAACCAGAAGATAATCCTAGAGCCCACCTCCATCCTGAAATTTGTGAAGTCTTCACACTTCTATCAAAGTATCCAAACTCAGTGATACCCGTTATCCAACGGCAATTACAAAAATGATTCGCATCTTTCCTCATTTCTCTTTAAAATCAAACATCATGGCCAACAATGTCACCTTGCACGCGTAATCTATCTCCGTCTCAGCAGTTTGCTAGAGCAATTTTTTATTTTACATTATGGATATTGATCTAAAGAAAGAGCTGCAGAAAAATCGATTTTTTTTTTTTTTTTTTTTTTTTTTTAATTGCTTTAGATTTCTCCTTGCAAGTTGTCCATGTCAGACAAAATGATGTATTTTACAAATAGGGCATCTCCTTTTCGCTGCCATTGTTGTACGTCTCATGATGCATTTTCTCATTTTCACTTCCGTCCTTGCATCATTGTAGATTTACTTTGAATACATCAAGAAAAAAGTCAAGCACTCTAGAATAACTAGTTTTATTCATGAGACAGCTACCTCACATTGCTTGTTAGTTGAATCTCTTCCCGTTTCTCCCCAGACAATATAGACAATGCGATCTCAAGATATGATGTCTGGAGACCTAAATCCATAATATCCATACATTCGAATTAATTTGATTTTCTGCTTCAATTTTTTTTTCTCTTCCTCGTTAACATCTAGCATCATGGCAGGATGTTAATATGTTTAAACATTCACGAGTGTGTGATAATGGATGTCGCTTGCTGGCTTAACCCTGCATTCTATATCTTATTGTGTACACACTGGCTAAACACATTATGTTTTCATCATTCAGAGATGAAAAGAATAAAGAAATCATCGTAGATGAAACAAAATCGAATCAACAAAGGAATAGGAAATATGTTGCTTTTTCATGGTATTTCAATAACTATTAAATCTACAAAATTACCAAATATATCTGAACAGAATAAACAAAAGAACAAAAAAAGTAGAGTATGAATTATTTTTTTAAAGATAACTATGTCAAATTACTGCTTAATATTATGATGATCAAAAGACAGTACACTGCATGGTGGTAAAATCTTCCTCTAAATCAGTATATTATCATTTAGCCCGGAGGGGTCGCCAGCCCAAACTCCTACCCCCTTGAGGAAAAAAGTAAAGGGGGCTTGCGCCAATACATAAGCTTGGATCCTCATGTAGATCATTAGTACATTGAACTTGTTCCGACTAATCCAACCAAAAAGCATTAAACGTGGGACGAACAAGTTCAGTATCAAATAAAATGTTCTGTTTAGATTTAACGGTTTGTCAGGTTCCTGAGACGGATTAAAATCTCTTTGACGTCTTGTCTGAATATAGGGTTGACAGCCCAATAGACGAAGGCGTTGATGGTGTGATTGATTCCTCGAATGCGTGTTAATGAGTAGACAACCTGCTGGCTTGTGATCTTCGTCACAAGATAGATGTAAGCTTTAGCAGGGAGGGCAGAGACTAGGACGTAAGGTATCCAAGACAGGATGAAAACAACGGTCATAAGGAGAAGCATTTTAGTGGTTCTGTCACCATGGACCCTTCTCGTAGGTCGAGTGTGTCCACGGTTAGCTCCAGGCTGACTTTGGAGCGCAACCGCTGATGCAGAACTTTGAGTAACAGATATCGTGATACCAGCTGAAAACGGCACATCCCTATCGGGGAGGTGTCCATCGGAAGAGCTGGAGTTCATATGCACAAAGTGAGAGGGTTCACCGGGTCTAGGAGACGGTACTGCTAGAAAAGTCGGATTCTGAACTCCATCGCTGTCGTCTATCAGGGAGGACTGCCTGTTCGATGTCGTTGCATTTGCCATGTTGCCGTTCCACGCCTTTCTGGATCCCCTAACAGACTCCGTAGCTGACTCAGATATTGTTTCCATGCCAGAAGTTGTGTTTGCATGAGTCTGGCTTACAAGTCCTGCATCCATTTCTGATCTAACTCTGGCTTGCCTCCGTATCAAGGCGAATATCTTCGTGTAAGAGTACATACTAACAACGACTGCAACAAAGAACGAGACGAGTTGGACTACCTTCATAGATATCTGAAGCGGTGATGCAACAACGGAGAATATGCAACCTGCAGATTTGATGTCTATGACTTTGAAGTACCAAAGTGAAGAAAGGTTGACTACGAAGGAGAAGGCTATACAGGCTATTGCAAAGGCTACAGCTTGGGTTTTAGTCATGTGACGACCAAATGGTCTGCAGACTGTAACATACCTGTCGACAGCGATGACGAATGTCAAAAAGAGAGAACCAAGTGATGTCGTCAGACGGATGATGAGAGTTATCCAACAGATGGCCAAACCACTGATCATCTCAGGTTGCGGGGTGATGCAAGCAATCAGATCCACCAATGCCTGGATTATGATTAACATGTCCGTGCTCTTCTTTTGTGCCTTGGAGGCATATGCAGCCAGAATTATGCTATTTCCTGGCAACCCGGTAAGAAGAATAACGCAGAAGATAACCACACTTCCAACATCCATCGTAAAGGTCGTAACTTTAAGTCACTATGGGAAATCCAGGAATGATATTAAGAATGGTGAGACTCCTGAATATACTTCCTTGATTGCGAGTTATCCAGGAATGATTTTAAGAGATGTGACACTCCTGAATATACTTCTTTTGTAGCTTTTCGCTATGAAGCTATAAAAGCTTTTAACTCCTTGTAAATTGGGGATTGTTCAAGTAGACTATTAAAACAGCAATCAGAGGCTACTGAAAATTCAATTGGAAATGGTTTCTTGTTCTTGTGAGACGGTAAAACATCCTTATTCGAGTAAACTTATATCACATATCACACCAATACCTTGTAGAGACTGTGATTAACAGGCTTGTTTCAAAAGGGTTACAAAACAATAATGAATTGGGCAACTGCTTCTCACTTGAAACCACCTACATGTTGTGGGGAAATTTCGCTTGAATTGAATTCAGAGCTTCCTGTTAAATGATAATAAGAATTGCACGGCGCGTTATTGATCTGGTAAAATCCAAATGCGATGCGTTTAATTTCGTGACCAAACTGGTTAGAATTACTTCAATGGCAAGGTTCTTCAACAGATTTTGTGCTCTTTTATCTCTTCTTCTCTTTTTTTTTCTCTCTCTCTCACTTTTCTAACTGATTTTCTCCATCTCTGTCTTTTCTCCTCTTTCTCCCCTCTCCCTATCTTCTTCTGTCTCCTTTTTTCCCTGCTGAATCCCCTTTTACCGTTGGTACAACGCAGTTTGGTCAAGGGCAATATGCACAGCTAACCACGCACGTTAAAACCACAAATTGATGCATTTTATCTTTTATTTTAATTACGGAATTCCCCTTTTTTCATGTTTGTCCAGGTACTACGTGATGTCAGTACCAGTCACTTCATATCTATCCGCAAGTCGACAATCATGAAGCTTTTTTGTTTTGTTTTGTTTTGTTCCTTTGTTACGAACATTCAGCCCCCATGCTGCGGCCTTTGTTTACACTTCTATTATGAAATACGACGATCAAAAGTTTAGATTTTAGATATTGCAATTTAACCTTGTAAATCGTGTGTAATTCATATTCATATTATTAATCCGTGTCTCGCAGACGCATATAAGGTTAATATTATAGGAACTTGTTCCATCTATTTGGGGGATTTTTTTGTTTAAATTCATTAAAAGCACGTCGTCCATGACCTAAACAAGGAGAATCTGAATTTTAGCAATATCTCAGGCTATTAATTTTTATCGTGTTTAATTAATCTATTTATAAAATACAAAAAGTTGCCTTAGTCACGATGACGGAAACTCACATCTAACACAGAAGGGTGGTAAATAAAAGTTTAATCTAAATGATAAAGGGAATACCGAGTACTGTAAAAAGTGAAAAATAGTTTGTTTTTTATATTCCTATCAAAGCCAAGTTGAGGAAAAACATAGTAATAGTGTAAAATTACAAAAGATTGCTCTTAAAATGACCTCATATTTCATTTATGCCTAGAAATATTTGACAACGTTGGACCAAATTTTCTTACCAAATGCTTGTAGAGTCCCATGTATTCATACTTACTGATGTAATTTTCAGTGATATTAGTCGATTCAATTTCTTAAAGCTTTGAGGATTCCAAAACCTCATGATACGTAATAAGTTATATCTACGAGGTAATAAACCTCTTCTAGACTTTTACACAGTTGATTTTAGCAAGCAGTTTTACAGTGGGTAATCTTCATAACCTTTGATTTATGGTAAGTTTCAAGGAAAATTGTTTAAAAGTCAACTCTCATTTTTAACCAATATCGACAGGATATTATTTTTATACTTTGTTTTTTATTTAATACGGCCCTCTACACGATACACATGGAACTTATACATTAATAACGAAACGCTACAAAACAAAGATGAAACATATACCAAGAGTGACGTAATAAAAGTGAAAACAGCGATAGAAGTGATAGAAACAATTTAAAGCCAATCATTGTCCCCCCCCCCCTCTCTCTCTCTCTTAAATTTATCGAGCAATAAGCCAGTTCATGATTAGTTTATGGTACAAATGACCCTGAAATTACCCCAATTTGTACACGTTTATACGCATTGTTTTAGTGGACGCGCTACATGTTTAACTAATGAAATCATACTGGTGCGCGCATCATGGTGCGCACAAAATGACAGCGTGTAAACGTCAATTGTACGGGGTACAAATGACCTTTATTAAACTGCACATGCGCAAATTGTATGGCTGGCTTATTGAATACTCTCATTATTCCTTTGGATACTTTTATAAAAAATGGGCTATAAGCTTCCAGTTGCATTTTCACGCCTTTTGTCTGATCTCGCTCTCTGCACACTTCATTTACCTTCTCTTTCTTCTTCTCTTTCTCTTTCTATTTCTCTTTCTCTCCTTTCTCTCTCTCTCTCTCTCTCTTCCCCCATCAGAATTAGTTTTCACTAGTTCATAACCAAAATCAATTAAACTGGCGAGAATTCTGAAGGGATTTATCCAGATTTTCTTTATTCTATCATTTTAAAATGTATTGTTGACGCTGGTATATCAAGATTTCCATTTATATATTACAACCTTCACCTTTCAAGATGTAGGGTGTCAGTTGGTAATATACGTACAATCTAGGTAAATGCAATTCAGGATCCAATAGATACGCATAGTGAGATTCTCTGAAATTAGAAATCCGCACACTTTATGCTGTAATTACCCACCTTTGATATTTCTCATGAATACGGAATCAAGGAGAGTAATTTTTGATTAAAAATCATGAAAGTAGGTTTATTTGATTGGAAGCCTTGTTTTGATCGAACTGACTATATTAGATCGTGTTCTAATTGTTTGTTTGTTTATTTCTTTGTTTTGTTCTGTTTGTTGTTGATTTTTGTGACTTAGTTGAACATGTAGGTGTATGGTCTGTTTTCAGAGTGTCTTTTTCCCCCTCTCTTTTATTTCAGTTGACTTTTTCAATAGCGTTGAATTTAACGTTATTTTGTATCCTATGTAAAGGGGATTAGCATTTAACCAGTTAACTACTGAATTATCTCATTCCTGTAGGTTTAATACAGAAACCATCTAGTTCCCATAGGAAATGAGTTATCATATAAGATTCCTGTCTTCTAGTTAATCTCTCAACACTTCATATCAAGTCGTCTGCTACTGTTGTCAGGTTGTTCTGAATGTTATTTTAATAAAGATATATCTTTGCATATTTTTCATGTCTCTGTTTTCTGAAAGTGTTGAATGAAGAACGAAACTGACTGACCCCCCCCCCCAAAAAAAAAAAAAACAACAACAACAACAACAAAAAAAACCAAAAAAAAAAAAAATTGGCCCTTCCTACATATTATGTGTTTTATTGTATTATATTTATTTATTCACGGTTTTAAAAAAACTCACATTCAGTGAGTCCGTGAATGAAAAATGCACAGGTAAAATGTAAACAATCTTATTGGAAAAACACATACTGAACAAATGAAATATAATAAAACAACATGCAAAATGAGGAATAGAAATTCAAAAACTCACATCAAAACTTGTCAAGAAAAGTTTGAGAGTTTCAGCTTGGAGATAACACGTATATGTTAACTAATTTTCATTCAAACTGAAGGACTTCATTAATGAAATAATTTTTTTTTTAGAGGCAGTGGTGTTGCTATCGAGATGAATGAAAACTCCATGACAAAAAATAAAAGGAAAAAGAGAGAAAGTGGGAAATATGATATAACCCCCTTCCCCCTCGAGATCGGGCGGTACTCCTTCTTACGTGTCTAAGAACCTTGCAAAGCTTTATTTTGTTGTAACAAAATGAGTTCAACGTTTTCTCTCCAGGCAGATTTAAGGCAAGATTTAAGGCATCAGCAAGAAAAAGC
This sequence comes from Heliocidaris tuberculata, assembly GCA_025618425.1. Lineage (NCBI taxonomy): Eukaryota > Metazoa > Echinodermata > Echinoidea > Camarodonta > Echinometridae > Heliocidaris > Heliocidaris tuberculata. The sequence continues at coordinate 21,063,542 of CM046844.1, read as the reverse complement.
AACAACAACAACAATAACAACAAAACGCAGTGGGCATCATCTGTTTTTAATGATACCATAAATCGTAAGATCATAACATCATAGCTTTGTCCGATTCATTTTCAACAGAATTGTTATCTAAAAGCGCAAGTTTCTCAGATGCTTCTCTTTTGACTTATTTTAGCCTTTCATAAAGGTAAAACCTTTTTTTTTAATTGTTGAATTATTGTCTATGTTTGCAAAGAAAAAAGTTAATATTTAGTGCAACTGCCTTTGGTTACCCCTCCACATTCTGATTGGTCTAGTTTGTATTTGGATATCTGGTATTCCAAAATGTTCTTTTTAATTTTTTAAATTCTTATTTTAATATGTCCGTTATCATAAAATCCCTAATTCGTATTATTTCAAAGATACGGAATGAGAATCGGATAAATGAGTTTGAAAGATTAACAAAAAATTTCAATCATTGGATTAACGTATCATTTGCTCGGATTATTATCCCAGGAAAAAAAAATGCTCTCAGGATTTTACAAAGAACGTCATGAGAAAACTATGCTTTTGCTGGAATGCAACCTTATTTTATTTTTTGAATATCAATGAACCCCCGATATTACCTTTTCTTCAGAATTACGAGCCTTTAACGGTTTAACGGCTTTTTGTTTTTCAGTATTAAAAGGTTAAAACTTACTATATTCTGGCATGTTGAGAATATAAAACGCGTAGAAAGGTGTTACTGAAATATCCACTGGGGGGCACAGACGTGGGAGTGGCACACAAAATTACTCAGTCACATAGTTACATGACCCTTTTAAGCGGATGTACAAGGGGGCCATGGCCCTTTGTGCCCCACCGGCTCCCCCAATGGAAATACTAGTGATCCTAGCAGAATCTAATGAATGAATTAGTCTCACTGCGCTTCAAACTATACTTGCAAAATCGGACGAAAGGTGTGTGCCTGAATAGCAGAATGAAAATCTGAAAGAAAAAAATGTATTTTCCCACACTCATTTTTTTTTTCAGTGGTAAGACGCATTGTATGGATTATGTGATCAAGTGTATAATGCATAAACTGGTAAGACGCATTGTATGCATTATACACTTGATCACATAATCCAGCACTCCACTCCACTCCACTCCACTCCACTCGCTATAGGGAAATCCAAGCCGAGCATCTAAGCTCGCTTTTTGCTCGTCACTCATGGAGTGTATATATATATATATATATATATATATATATATATATATATTCAATTGACCGACAGACTGACAAATCCTCAACCTCATTTATTAATTCCTTTGTCGGGGGCAGGTGAGCAAAAAATTCAAAAAGGGAGGACAGCTCTGGGGAACTTCGAATGAAGCTACGCAACCATTATTCTCTAATTTCATTTCTCACAATTATAATTATTTCCGCGAGATTTGCCAAAGCTGTTGTATATGTTATTTCCTTATATATATATATATATATATATATATATATGTTTCTAACAGTATCGTTTGTTTGAAGCTGTCACCAATCTATATTTGGTTTTTGTCTGTGAAAGCTTATTACATAATTATTTATCTAACCTCACGATTACTTTAAAAAAAAAACTGTCTGAAGAAAAGAGTAATTGCTTTGAAATGAAAGCAAAGACAAGTCTTTTTCAGCATTGTCTCTGTTTATTGCACAAGAAATCGCTAATGGGCTTGATTGATAATACATTTTATGTTCTGAAATTCTAAAATAATTTCGTATGCTGACATCCCACATTTACCGAAAAGTAAAATACATTGTATGCATTATATATTTGATCACATAATCTAGCGCTCCACATGCTATAGGGTCAGTCTATCCAAGTTTCATTTTTTTATTTGCTCATTATTCATTATATATAGCATACCACATATATTTGCTTTCTAAAAGTTATCGCTTATTTGAAGCCGTCACCAGTGTATATTAGGTTTTTATCTGTGAAAGTTTATTACATAATTATCTAACCTCAAGATTACCTCCAAAGGTTTGAAGTTTTCGTGTTGTATTTTTATTTCATTTTAGTTTTGTTGTTGTTTTTTTTTTGGGGGGGGTTGGGGGGGGGGTTCGGCTCAAGAAGGAAGGCCTTTTCAATTCTACATAAGTTTCAAAGAGACGTATAAACAGAACTAGCAATGCTATAGAATATAAACAAACTCATGAAAGACAGTATTTGCTTTTAACCCGAAAGCATGCAAAGAGAAAACCCAATTTCAATATTTTCCTTGTCCATTACAGTATTAATGTTTACTTGGCTTCATTATTGATCTTCACTCCTTAAATGATTATGTGTGCTAACGATAATTTGTTTTATTATAGTCTGATAGAAAAATTTCGTTAAATGAGCAAAACGACTTTTAAAAGTATTTCGATTTCATGACAGATATTATTACATATTAGTAAAACGGAACGCATCGTGTTTTATACAGACGAAAAATTGAATGAGAGTGTTGACTATTGAAGTAAATATCAGAGTTGCCGATTTTCGATAGGTCTATTACTACCATAAATATTCATAACATTCTAATCCTTTACTGGATTTTCATTAAACTTCCACCGACCTCTCTCTCTCTCTCTCTCTCTCTCTCTCTTTCTTTCGTATTTTTTATGTTGTCAAAATAGACTTATATCAAGATGGGCTTACCTTTTAAGACGTAAAATAATTAATTCCTTTGTCGGGGGCAGGTGAGTTTTGAACAAAGACAAGACGCATGCCTCAGCTGGATCCAAATGAATGCTTTGAGATACATGTATACATTAGAATAATATTATTATAAACAACTGTAAGGAAATGACATATACAACAGCTTTGGCAACCATGTTGCAAGTCTCGTGGAAATAATTATAATTATAATTATAATTATGTGAGAAATGAAAATGATAGAATAATGGTTGCGTAGCTTAAACCGAAGTTCCCCAGAGCTGTCCTCCCTTTCTGAATTTTTTGCAAAGGTTGAAAAAATATCTCCGCCGGGAATTGAACCCGGGTCGTTGGCTTAGAACGCCAATGCCTTAAAGGGTCTCTGAGGCCAAAAAAAATAATTTGTATACAGTTAGAATGTATAAAATTAACCCCAAATAACTTTACCCGGCATTCTACAGGTTAGCGGTTAAGGAGTTTGAAGAGAACTGGAGTTGAGTTCCGCGCGAGCAGTTTTCTATGCGTGTGCTTTTTTTTTTTTTTTTTTGTTTATGCGTGCACGTTCGGCGAACGCCAAGACGCGATAGTGGAATTATCGCAATCGCATTATCGCGTTGTCGTCTGCTATGTACAGCGCCGGGGCTGACAAACACTCGAAAATTGATTTTGGGCGGAACTTACGGATAATATTCAACCCTAATGAAACACCAAAGAATAAAGGATACAACGCAAAATGTTTTTATCCAATTGGAAATTGATTTGGCGCGTAACTTATGGATAATCTACAACCCAAATAAAACACCAAATGAATGAAGTCATACAACGGAGAATGTTTTTAAAGAATCAAAAATTGATTTGGGGCGTAACTTACGGGGATTCTATACCCCAAATTAAACAACAAATGAATGAAGTATACAACGCAAAATGTTAATATCGAATACAAAATTAGTTCGGCGCATAAATGACAAAGAATCTACAGACCAAATGAAACAACAAATAAATAAGAACTATAAGACGCAAAATACATTTATCGAATCGAAAATTGATTTGGCGCTTAACTTAGGAATAATATACAACCCAAATAAAATATAAAATGAATGAAGTATACAACGCAAAATGTTTTTATCGAATAGAAAATTGGTTCGGCGCAATAATGATTTTACCACAGCTTCAAAAAAATACTTTTTAAGAACTCATGCACTTATTCATTTCTTCATTTTTTTATTTATTTTTTTTTTTTTTATTTTTTTTTTTTTTATTTTTTTTTTTTTTTTTTTGGGGGGGGGTAAAGTGCATCTTTGAATTCATGCATGCACTATAGAAAGTGAGTGCTGCTTTTTTTATATTTATATATTTTCCACACAAAATGATCTAACAAACATCTTTAAATCCTTACCTACACTCCAAACGAAACAAAATTCACTTATCAATTTAAAAATCGTGTCATTTAGTATTTCGTGTTCAGAGTCTGAAAGATCGCTATAAAGGGTATACATGGTATATCACTGATACCCTTAATGACTGAGTCATAATACAAGTCGTATGAACCGTATTAGGTCACATTACGGTACACGCATCTTAGTAAATGATAATGATAATAACAAAGAACCGTGTAAGAAAAGTTCTTTCATTGCATATATACATATATATATATATATATATATATATTTATTTATTTATTTATTTATATATATATATATATATATATATATATATAATTGTGAGAAATGAGAATGAAAGAATAATGGGTGCGTAGCTTAAATCAAAGTTCCCCAGAGCTGTCCTTCCTTTTTGAAAAGGTTGAAAAAATGTCGCCGCCGGGAATCGAACCCGGGTCGTTGGCTTAGAACTCCAATGGCTTAACCACTAGACCACGGAGACGGGCAGTGATTTCGGCGACCCCAGATTCAATTGACCGACAGATTTATAAATCTTCAACCTTATTAATTAATTCCTTTGTCGGGGGCAGGTGAGTTTTGAACAAAGACAAGACGCATGCCTCAGCTGTATTAATGTTTACTTGGCTTCATTATTGATCTTCACTCCTTAAATGATTATGTGTGCTAACGATAATTTGTTTTATTATAGTCTGATAGAAAAATTTCGTTAAATGAGCAAAACGACTTTTAAAAGTATTTCGATTTCATGACAGATATTATTACATATTAGTAAAACGGAACGCATCGTGTTTTATACAGACGAAAAATTGAATGAGAGTGTTGACTATTGAAGTAAATATCAGAGTTGCCAATTTTCGATAGGTCTATTACTACCATAAATATTCATAGCATTCTAATCCTTTACTGGATTTTCATTAAACTTCCACCGATCTCTCTCTCTCTCTCTCTCTCTCTCTCTTTCTTTCGTATTTTTTATGTTGTCAAAATAGACTTATATCAAGATGGGCTTCCCTTTTAAGACGTAAAATAATTAATTCCTTTGTCGGGGGCAGGTGAGTTTTGAACAAAGACAAGACGCATGCCTCAGCTGGATCCAAGCGAATGCTTTGAGATACATGTATACATTAGAATAATATTATTATAAACAATTGTAAGGAAATGACATATACAACAGCTTTGGCAACCATGTGGCAACTCTCGTGGAAATAATTATAATTGTGAGAAATGAAAATGATAGAATAATGGTTGCGTAACTTGAACCAAAGTTCCCCAGAGCTGTCCTCCCTTTCTGAAATTTTTTGCAAAGGTTGAAAAAATATCTCCGCCGGGAATCGAACCCGGGTCCTTGGCTTAGAACGCCAATGCCTTAACCACTAGACCGGCGGAGACATTTTTTCAACCTTTGCAAAAACTTCAAAAAAGGAGGACAGCTCTGGGGAACTTTGATTTCAGCTACTAAACCACTATTCTCTCATTTTCATTCCTCACAATTAAAATTATTTCCACGAGAGTTGCCAAAGCTGTTGTATATGTTATTTCCTTACAATTACACACACACACACACACACACACACACACATATATATATGTATATATATATATATATATACATAATGTGATAAATCAATTGAACTGAATGAGAGAAATAATTTGCGTAGCTAAATTCATTGTTCCTCCTTACTGACTTCCTTTTTGTGGAAATAACTGCAGGGATTGCAAAAATTGTCCTCGCCGGGAGTCGAACCCGGGTCTTTGGCACTGTACGCCAAACGCCTTAACCACTAAACCACGGAGGCGATTTGAGTAGTATTTGGCTACACCAGGTACAAACACCGACAGGCAGCCCTTGCAACCCTTATAAGTTAATTTATTCCCCTCCCCCTCTTTTTTTTTTTTGAGGGACAGGGAGTATTGAACAATGAAAAACTGCATGACAAGCTAGATCCATGGCGGATTCATGTATTGTAATTAAGTAATAATTTACAATGTGTGATAAATTTGTTCTAATACTACAGCATCGGCAGCTCTCGTGGGTAAATTTACATAATGTGAGAAATAAATTGAACTAAATCAGAGAAATAATTTGCGTAGCTAAATTCATTGTTCATCCTTACTGACTTCCTTTTCGTGGAAATAAGTGCAGGGGTTGCAAAAATTGTCTCCGCCAGGAGTCGAACCCGGGTCTTTGGCACTGTACGCCAAACGCCTTAACCATTGGACCACGGAGGCGGGTTGAGTGGTATTCGGCTACACCAGGGCTGCCCGTCGGTGTTTGTACCTATTGTTTGCAATTAATCCGTTTATGAGTCCTCTTAAAAATAGCAACCACATTTCTACGAAATATTGGGTTTACTGCAAAGAAAACAAAGAAATTAATCATATGATTTAAACTTCGAAGCCGAACAAGGACAGAATAGGTTTTAAAATGCATTAACTTTGTAAAAACGAGCGGTAACATTGCTAAAAGGATATATGGCAGCCACGTAATAAAACAGAGTATTGTGAAGACAAGTAACATTTTCGTTGTTTTGATTCCTGGCAAGTTCATCCGGCGATGTGGGGCATAAGGAGTAACTCTTGTTCCGTTGCATCCATAAACGATTGGACGTGAAGGTTGTCCCGAACATCCTCCTGAGTTCTCTGAAGGTTCATCGCTGCCTCCTTCATCCTGGGAATTTAGGAATGTTTTTCTGACTGCGAGTTGTTTTCCAGGTACCCGTAGGTGACAGGAAGGCGATCTTGCTGTTCTTTTGACGGTCAAATCGTTGGCTCCACCAAAGTTAGCCTTACAAGATTTAGCTCTAACATTTACTGACTTGCCCATGTCGCAAGGAGAGTGACAGGGTCTTGAGGATTCAGCCTGCAATCCGATATCTGCACAATTCTTAGTCCCACAGCGAGCGTCATCCCATGCCAATCGCCCAGAAACTGTGGGTACGGATACAGTTTCAGGCCTTGGTGTTGCATCCCTCAGCGCCTGGCGTGGATTCGACCTCTTCATGTCTCTTCGAACTTTCCCTTGTCTCGTGATTACCAGGTAAATGCGAGTGTAGGAATATATGCAGCTAAGGAATACGAATGAAAACGCCAAGGCTTGAACTGTTCTGGTCAACTTTGAAGCCCAGGAAAATGGGGAAGTAATATAATGGCAACCTTGTCTGCCATTCCTCATGGTCACAATCTTTAAATGAAAAGGCATGAAAAGTGATATCCCAACTGCAAGGGCAAAGCACATTAAAGCTGTCAGGGACACGTGCAACTTATTAGAACGTCTGAATTGTTTGTATATTATTAAGTACCGATCTACAGCAATGATGGCCATGATGAAAAGCGTCGCTAGTGAACATGACTGCCTGAAGACCACCAGAACCCAGCACAAATCATGTGATGCGATCACCTTCCCGACGGTTTCTGGAGGCGGACAGACACAAGCGACGAGGTCTATAAGCGCCTGGATCATGATCAGCACATCGGTACTCTTCCAAGGCTTTTTCCGACAGTACACGCCAAGAATCAGCGAGTTCCCTGGCACACCAAGGACAAATATTGTCCACTGAATTACAGCAGAGATGATATCGCTTGCAGTCGTCATCCTCTCCTACTATGTTTGAGTAAAGTTCATATGAGAGAGATCTTTGAGAAAAGCTCTCCGATAGATGCTGCGGCGAAAGTTGTTGTCTATGTTTTTTTTTTCTTCTTCTTCTTTTTATCCAATGTTGCACAGAGAGACGAACTATTCACAAGAATATAGCGGTCACATACTCAATACATACAGGCATACTGAATTTCAAATAGAATCTATGGTAAACAACAATTGTCCTGCGGTGGCAGTTTTTTATGTATCAAAATGTATTCCATTTGTAGAAAGCAATGGTAGGTAGAACCTAAACGCAAATTCAAATCGCATTGACTTTGCCGTGAATAACTGATTATTAAGCAACTGTAGGAATCGGCAAAATATCGTATCACCAAAACTCCTTTCCCCCACAATTTCCTTTCTCTCTCTCTCTCTCTCTCTCTCTCTCTCTCTCTCTCTCTTTCTTGCTCTCTTATTTATCTCCTTCCCTATACACCCATTTCTCTCTCACTTGTTCCCTTTCATTTTTCAAATTTATGTGTTCCTCATGGTTGTCCTTTTCCTTTTAACCATTATCATCAGATGAGTAATTTGCAACGCTCACCATTTTTTTTAGATTATATTCAGTGTACAGAAAATGACAGCCTACTTATTAACTACTTATAACAGACGGAAAAGGGCATCTCCTTCGATAAAATGACAAAGGACAAATAATCTTCGATTGATTTATTAGCCTACATGTGAAATATCACCATGGAGATTTGTCGATAATGGTATTGTGGGTGATGAAAAATTCATAAATGGTACTGAAAAAAAATTACAAATTTCTGTTTTCTCTAGAGAAAATATGTAATAATTTGCACAATATCAAGTACTGATTTGACCATGATAAGTTATCCAAAATGGGAATGAAACTATGCAAAGTTAGTCAGACACATGACTTTCATGTTATGCATTTTCTGTTCCCCGCTTTTTTTCCCCCTTTTTTTTTTTTGGTCTTTTTTTTTTGGGGGGGGTTCTTTTTTTTTCTTTTCTTTTTTTTTTTTTTTTTTTTTTTTTTGGGGGGGGGGGGGTGATGGTGTTATTTAAGGGTTGCTGGGGTCCTGAAGGGGGTAACTGAGGTGTTGTATGGGATTGTTTGGGTGTTGAAGGGAGAACTGTATATGATGCTGGGGTGCATAATGGGGTGCTGTTGGGCTGTCAGCGAATATGGCAGTGAAAGGGCACGCCAAAAATGTAAGGGTTTTTTGTCTGTTTGTTTGTTTGTTTATTGGGGGGGGGGGTTGTAAAATGTAAAAAGGAACCCCCCAACCACTGCTCATTGAAAGAGAGAGTTCTGACACGCGCATGAAGCCCACCGCACACTGTACGATCGGTCTGCTATCCGATTTCGGAAGAAAATGTAATAGCATTTGATAAAAACATTTTCTTAAAATATAAATATTTGTTATTGAACTTCTGAATAGTAACATATATAGAAAAATGAAAAATACGGCTTACTGAGAACTTTCTAGTCGGAGGAAAAGCCAAATCGGTTCCGAATCGTAGTGACGTCAGAGCAGTCCTACGACTGTCTACGATTTTAAACTGATTTGGCCCTTATTCAGGGCGTAAAGATGACAGCAGACCCAAATTCTATGTTTGGTATTCATATTATTGTTCAGAACCTGAATCAGGTAGATTTTGTTTCTTAAAATGTCCATATTTAATGCTATTGCGATATATCTATGCTAGTGAGCCTCCCTCACCGATTTTGTCGTCTTGTTGGGATGGCTGGGCAACTAATTTTTTTTTAGGAAAGACCTCCAGGATATTATTAGTGAACTAATCATTCCACTCCTTGCACTTGACGTCAGTGGCAGAATAAGGGATAGAGACAATGTCCATGGTGCTTTATTGATAGAACCACTAAATTCATAGCTGCGAAAATCGGTGAGGACTGACCATTTTTATCCTTATCGTTACCGGTACATTACATACATGGCATATGCATATAGTTATTGTTGTTGTTATCGATCAGGTCTGACAAGGTCTTTGCAGGAAGCCATTGTGTTTTTCACAACGACATCAGCTTTTGACGCGTAATATGTCAATATTTTTGATTGTCCATTTGCACCTGTCTTGACTATGATGATTAAACTATTTTCAGTAGTTTATTAGTACCGGTTTTGATTCTTCTTATATTTGATGACTATCCCAGAGTGTGGATTTTTTTAATAATTTTTTTTTCTCTCGATTCCTCTGTGTCCTGGGGAGCGTTTCATCAAGCGTTTTGTCAGTGATTTTTACCGACAAATTTGCTCTCAGCCAATCAGATGCAAGGATTTCAGTAGCTTATAACAGTTGTCGGTAAAAATCACTGACAAAACACTTGATGAAACGCTCCCCAGGAAAAGCAGACACGGGAGCACTAAAGATCTACAACGTGAGGGAGAAAAATGGCACTTTTTAAATTCAGATTTCAGATTCCATATTTGGTTTATTCGCCATTTTCAATTAAAAATCATACAAATCAAGAGAAGATAAATATAAATAGATAAATATAAATGCATAACATCATTATTGAATTTCTGATAAAAATAATGCGTTTTATAAATCATATCAAAATGTTCGTTAACAAACAATTTCACAATACACCTATATATACACGAATTATGACCTAATATTACAAAACATTTCTTTGAAAACAGCTGTTGTATATGAGTGTATCAAAACACACTTAAACCAACTGTAAGGGTAAGAAGGGGATAAAACAACAACCATAAGGAGTGTTTATCCGTCAAAATTGTTTGTTAAAACATGTTCACCTCATGGTTTATTTATCTCTTTGATAGCTAATAAGTCTATGACAGTTGTTTCTTCGGAAATTAATTAACGCGGATAACTATCACCCACTCCCATCTTTGTGATAATCCTGGATCCTCCTGTATTTAAGCTACTTTATTATCATGATTATTTTTCGTGAACAAGTGGGCTGCTATTTCTTCTTTTAAAAATTAACACGTTTCCATCAACTGTTTTGCTGAAACGAGTGGACCTAATTGATGAATAGTAAATGAAAATAGTTTTCCTCTGAATAGTTTACTGACATAGATCTCCTGCGAATCACTAGGCATTAAATAAAAGGAAGGGATATTCGTCTAAATTAAAGAAAGAGAGAGAAGTGAAGAAATAGAAATGAACAAAAAGTGCGAATGGAATGTGAGTGCGAGAGGGTGTGCGTGAAAAGATTTTTATTATGTGTGTGTGTGTGTGTGTGTGTGTGTGTGTGTTAGATATTGTTCAGGTATATCAGCGATTAAAAAACATAATAAAGATAGAAAAAAGAAAAAAGAACGTCATGTCCGCACATATCAATGTAAACTTTGGGATTAGAAAGTGTTTCTTTCTTTTTACATAGGTTGATGAATTATGATTATTTCAGCTTCAATATTTTATGTATTGCATCGACAATGTATTATTTCTTTTATTTAAATCTTTACCACCACTTAAAATTACACCTTATTCATATCATTAGTTATTATCATTATCATTATTATTATTGGGGTTATTTATGAAGCATTGTACAACATCACTTCAGTTTTGTTGTTCGCCTTTAGAGCATTTTCACTACGATATATTCATTTTACTTTTCTGTGTAAAACTTGCAAAAAACTTCTTGTGTCAATAAATCTATCTTAAATTTAGCATGAATTGCTGGAAATGTGGAAAACAAATCGAATATCATTCCAATAGTATATAGTATGTACACGCTCTATATTATAAAAGGTTAAACACGTCGTTGTTGTGCACTAACTATAAAAGGCTGTAAATATAATAACCTCCAAGTTTTATCATGAACTTCACTATTTCCATATGTAAAACTGGAAAATAAACAATGAAGTTCGTTATACCAGGGGCGTAGATAGCGGGGGGATGGGGGTATGCATCCCCCCCCCCAACTTTTCAGGTGGGGTGGATGGTGTGTACAAACATTCCCCCCCCCCAAGTTTCACCCCCCCCCCATTAAAAAAAATGGTGGAAAATATATATGTTGTAGATAAATATAATTTGATATATTTATCAGTATTATTCAATTTTGTTTATTCTTTATTTCAATATAAATATTGTTTATGTACAATATTTTAGATTTATATGAGTGTATTAATATTTATCTACAATTCTGTCGTTGCTGCTGATCTTTCCCGATATATTTTTACACTACTAGAAAGTGAAAAGTTGAAAACCATCTATTTCAAATTAAAAAAACATGGGTGTTGATCTGGGAGGGATATGGAGGTATAATTAAAAAATAATAATAATAAAGTGAGGGGGTGGCCTGTGTTACCATCCTTCAATAATTTTGAGGTGATTTTTTTCAATGCAGAAAAATTATTTAGATTAAAAGTACATGTAATTATTCTCGATTTAGAGGGTTCAGTAGGTAACTTTCCTTTACAATGCAATTTTGCCGCACTCATGTTATTAGTAATACTAACAATTTTCAAAATTGAAATGAAAATATAGTCGCAGGAATCGAATATGGTGGGGAAAGAGGGAATAACATCACCCCCAATATTTATCGAGGATAATGACCTGTGTCATCATCACCCAACTATACACAGAAGAATTATGAAAAGACAATCATAACATGTACGCCCGGTCAGAAGCACCGCTCCGGGGGTTGCATGTGGGCACAGTGCCCCTACTTTTCCCTTTAACTTCAGATAAGTACCCCCAATTTTCTTTCGAATAAGTTCCCGTTCCATATTCTTATAAGTGTCCATTTTGATAATTACACCTCATCCTTCACCTTACCTTTGATAAATGCTCCTATTTCAACAAGAGCATTTATCCCTTTTAATGTAACAAGTCATTTTTTTTCTTTGTAATATATAGGCAATGATTGAATTTTGCAACTTCATAAGAATATTTTTCAGTTTTTAATAAATGCCCCTTTTCAGGTGTGATTACAGCCCCTTTTCACCTCTGATAACTACCTTTTCTACCTTTTCTACACACTTTTATTTTTCCAATATGTGTCATTTTCCCCATGATAAGTACCACGTTTCCCTTTTCCATAACATGTGCCCCTCATCGAAAGTGACTTAGAGCAAATATTCCCAAATGCTCTCTCGCTACGCTCGCTCGTATTAAAAGTATAGCTTATTAAATAAATTTTCAATGTGAAAATTTGCAAATGAAACCCCATCGAATTCGTGTTTCCCCGTTTTTATATTACAGTGTAATTGCGACCTCACAAATTTTGAATATTGTTTGCTCGCTTGCTCAATATTCAAATCATACTACAAAACTGCAAAGCATGATGCTAAAATTGTATCTTTGACACGGTAACGAGAAAAACCATATACATATTTACACATCCTCACCCCACACACACTATATATGTGGGTGTGTGGGCGTGTGTGTGTGTGTTGCGAATGTGTGTGGGTGTGGGTGTATATATATATATATATATATATATATATATATATATATGGCCCTTGAGGGAAATCATACCCCCATTTATGAGGACCTGTCTACGCCAATGCGTTATACTAATGTCATTTTATATGTTCGTTATAAAGCTAAAACATGGTCCTTAATATTGCCCGGTGCAGCTTTCGTAAACCTATTTCATTGAAAAGCCGTGCACACTGTCAAGATGCTGCTGAAGATATAACAATGCCAAGTACATTAAACACAGAAATAAATACACGGTCGACACAATCAATTCTTGACATATGTTGTAACGTGTTCTTTGAAGATATCAGAGATGAAAAAATAAAGAGATATGACAAATGTACAAAAAGAAAGCATAGAAATTCTACACAATAGCCAACATATGACATACAACTAGAAACATTGTCTCCAATTCTCTTCTCTAAATCTGTCACGCGACATCTGTCTATGAAAGGTAAGAAACTATGAAAATAATGATACTACTAAAAAAACAATTAGGAACATTTGAAGTATTGAGGGAAAAACCACACTTTGTTTCTTTTTATAACGAGTTGCAAATGTACAAAATGACTTAACTATACATGGCTGAGAATCTCAGCATCAATTCACAAAATTGTATGAAACAAGCTAATTGTTAGCAACGCCGACTCCACCGCCTCATAAAAGAAATACAAACTTTATCTCAGACAAATTAAGCTTTTTGCTTCTCCAACAACTAATGAGACAATAGCAAAATTTTGTCAATGACAAGTGAATATATATATATATATATATATATATACAGTATGTCCACAGAAAATTACAATCGGACTTTCAGCATCGATCGCTTTCAAACTTGTGAATTAATCATATTATGTTTCGGGATTGTGGTACCAGTTAAAAGGGGGCCCAAAAATGCTGAGGACCTTTTTTTTTTTTTTTTTTTTTTGCTTGTCATAAATTTTTTTAGTTAAAAGGGGGCCCCAAAATGCTGAGGATCTTTGTTTTTGTGTGTGTGTTTTTTTTGCTTGTCAGAAAATGTTGTGAATAATGAGCCCCCTCCTTCAAGAAATCCTGGATCCGCCACTGTGTGGTACTATAACTAATTATCTGTATCTCAGGGAAACCCCCATCCGATTTGCTTCAGTAGTCACGAAGAAATAGGGATTTTTGTAACGTATGTCATAAGCCCCTTCCATCCAAGATTTGACAAAAGCGAGATGCACAAAGTACAATTAACAATTCCACACTCCTTTAAAATGGTTTGAAAAGGAGCTTACTGTGTTGTTTTTATCTGCTAGAATTGTTATGGCAAAGCTTCATTTATCATCATACTTATCATCGTTCCTCTCGTTATCTTTTTAAGGGCATTTGGAGATATTTGCAAAACGAAAAATCATAAATGTAAAAAGATAAGCAGTTTTCAGAGTCTCAGACATGTTGCATACCTGCCAACCTTCCAAAAGGAATATAAGAATCTTGCGAGGCAAAATTAGAAATACAGTGTATTAGTCTGGGAGCCTGTCCTGAAATAGTCACCCCATTTTACATATGAGATTTTACCCCTTAAAGTTAGTTAGACCTTCCATGTCATTCACAAAAAGCTTGTCAGCTCAAACGAAGCCGCCGGGTTCGGCCCATGAGCCCCCAAACAAAACCCTGAAAAAGCACCAAGGTGCTCTTAAACCAAGCTTTGCTGCCCAAAATGCTATGGATGTGAAGAAAAAAACATTATTCTTTTTTTAGTCATTACAACCTTAATAACTCTAAAGTGTCTCTTTCAATTCATGTCAAATTTACATAGTACAATTTTGAGTAAATAACTTTCTTGAAGTGCAATTGATCATTTCAATGATAAGTTATTAAACTGTGAAAATTATATTGCTTTCTCAAAGGTAGTCAAATGATATTGTCAGGATTATGCAAACACACCCATTGTCCATCTGCACCTGTTTGACAAGACATAATAGAGGAGCTTATTAAGTATCTGGGTTATGTGGCTGCCATGCTGAAATCTACCATTCATGTCAGTCAGACCCAACTTCGGAAAACCGAGCACAGGTATATACTCTGAAAACGGGATATGAATATAGAGCCCTCATCGTTCGGTGCGAGGGAGTGTGTACTAAAGGCATGGGGAAAATCTTGCAAAGTCAACCTGGCAACGATATAAATATATTTGAAAATAATGCTCCGTGTCAAATATCTTCAAAATCCTTGAATAATTTGTCATATGAAATGACTTTCAAATGACTTTCAAATGACAAACATTTGAAATAAATAAATCCGCAGCACTATTTTTGACAAATATATTATCAAGAGCAGGTCGACATTGCACGATTTTCCACATGCCTTTTGTACACACTGTCTCGCACTGAACGATGAGGGCTCTATATTCATCTTGCTCCATACGCCGTTTTCGGAGTATATACCTGTGCTCGGTTTTCCGGAGTTGGGTCTGACTGCATGTGTTAATTACACAAATACCTATTTCGGGACAAGCTCCTGCCTATTTATTAGTGAATGCCTTTACACAGAAGTTTTCATGGAAAGAGAGGAATCTAAGGCTCTCCGCATTAGTTTGAAGGTGAGAGATTGGAATCATTCCTTTAAAATAGGAATGGTTGGCATTTATGATGTTTGTCATTATTTTGAAAGTGAATGAATCAACAAAACTATGAACCTGTTATAATCTGAAATGTCCTGATCTTTTTAGGAAGGTCTATATTCTTTTCAAGAGTATTTATCTTTGTTAACTTATAATGGTATTCACAGAATTTGAATATGACTGTTGTGAATAAAATACTTCCATTCACGTAAGTGCCAAGAACATCCAAGTGAAAAAAGATGGAAGAAATGAACCCATGATATGCTTTATATAAATCCCTATTTATTCGTGATTATTGGACCAAATGGAACGGGGTCTTCAATGTCTGGTAGAGAAATAGATATGGTTTCATAATCCAGTATGACTTTTCATATCGCAAATATATTTCTTTCGTAATCGATACCAAAATGCCGATTGTAATTTTTTTTTTTCTGGGACATACTGTACATCCTTGTTTTGACTTCTACACGGTTTATACGATGGGGTATCGAAGTCGTGTGATTCTAACACTAATACCACTAATTCTCTGTGCCTAGTCATTAGCATGATTACTCTTCATTTGTCATCCCCTCGATCCCGGAGTGAAGTAGTGCATCAGTC
The DNA here is from genome assembly GCA_025618425.1 of Heliocidaris tuberculata. Lineage (NCBI taxonomy): Eukaryota > Metazoa > Echinodermata > Echinoidea > Camarodonta > Echinometridae > Heliocidaris > Heliocidaris tuberculata. The sequence continues at coordinate 21,047,303 of CM046844.1, read as the reverse complement.
ACACCGACGACAGCGACCCTTTACCGACAACGGACCGAAGCAAAACAAATGACGTTACTCCGAATGGTCAAGAATCGGTCGGTTCGGAGTCGGTGCGGAATCGGTGTGCCGGTGTGACTGTGGTATACAAATGGGTTCCCGGTAGCAGGTAGAAAGAGATTAAGCACTAAACCACCGTAATGGCAGCTATGCTACAGCCGTGAATATTGGAGGACAAGAAGTACGTGACATGCGTGTCGTGTGACAGTCATTTTGCGCCAGAAAAAAAACAAACAAAAAAACACGCGATGCTTTTGATATTACCATCAATGTCCTGAATCTTTCTATTTACAATTTTTTTTAGAAAAGCAATGCGTGGTCAATTTAGGGAGCGCCATATTCTGTTGTTTGAGTTTTTTTAGATGACCCCTTTATTCTCTCATTCCCATAGGCTTAATACAGGGACCACCCGGTTCCCTTTCAGGACAAGAATTATTCAAGGGCTAAATTGATCACATTTTGTTCTTCAAATTGGCACCAATAATATTTTTCTTTTAGTGCGACATGGTTCTAATAAAATGTAATGTCTTCGAAAAAACTGTACGTGGTTACAAACATTGTCGAAACTGGAAAAAAATTGCTAAGTTTGATTAAAAAAAAAACAGTGATTTTGAACCTCTTAACATGTTGCCAATTTAAGAATTTTGGAGTTTATTTTTCTTTTTGAAATTCCTGGCATCAGACGCAATATGGTCATGCAACAAACATGGACACAATATATGCAGAATTTTTTGCTTGTTCTACTCGTGCATCTGGTTTATTTTGTAGAGCTCTGAATCAAAAGAAATAGAAGCAAACCACAAAATGTGGTCAATTGTCTCGAAAGGGTTAAATTGGATTCAATGTACCTGGAAGAACCATCATAGAGCTCAAGATTAAATCATTAACATATAAATTTAAAAAAAGATTAAATCAATAAGGAAGATGATATCAAAACACCAAATACAATACCATTCGATATGGATCTTAATAAAGGAGTGTATACAACTGTGTAGCACACCCCTGGGCCCCGTCTTATAAAAGAGCTGCGATTGATAACAGATAATAATTTTCAATTGATATCAATCGCCTATCTATAATTAGTACAGAATTGCGATTGATATCAATTGCAAATTATCTGTAATCAGTCACCTGATCACAACCGTTTTATAAGACGGGGACCAGGGGAGGGGGGTGGGGTGCTTCTTAAAGCTGTTAGTAAAGTTACGCATGACTTTACGAACGACTTGAATATGAAGTGCCAGATAGGATGCCCAAAGTTTTTCCTGATGTTTTAACAAAGTGTGGCTGTATTTCCAATAACCTCAAATAAATTATTGCAAAAAAACACACACTTTGCATTAAAAATGTTTGTCTTCACAAGAATGTTAATCTACATCTGCACAGTTTAACTTTAGTTGATGCAGTTAAAGCTCGTCATATTTAAGTCATTCGTAAAGTCATGCGTAACTTTACGAACAGCTTTATGAAACACCCCCAGGTCATGAATCAATTGAATACGACTTGCAAGAAATAAAGTCTTTTTTTAATATTCATGTAAATTTGTAAAATGGGATACATTGCGATTCGAAATACGTGGTTAAAGCTACAAATTATGTTAAGTGACCGCAGTGTATCGCACTTTAAGAGAAAAATAAGAGGATATTTGCTTTAAAAGCCAATAATTTACAAAACATATAAGCATTGTGAAATAAATTACATACGTACATATTTTCCTAACATCTTTTTGAATAGTAATCATTTTCAGAACACGCTTTACCATTCTCATTCAGTAAAGATCTGTACAATATTTTTTTTACATAATTTTGTACAAATGTACAGTGTAATATAATACATATGATTTGAAAATATATAGATGTTAATGATAACTTGGATTAAGAATACGCGAGACAGAACTATAGGGATGAAACAGAGAAAAAACAAAAAACAAAAAACAAAAAAAACAATACATGCATACTAGCAGAAGCAGCCTGTGGACATCCACTGGCGCTAGCTGTGTTTACGATTAATCATCAAGGTATATCGGCCACAATATGTTAAATTAAAACAAACAAACATATCTGCATATGGCATATTTTTTTGGACCACTGATATCTAACAAACAAAAAAGGCTATGAAAGAATGCATTGGCAGCCCCTTATTAAGAATGAAAGAATGAAAGAATTAAAAAGGGAATTTTAGGGCTATTTGGGGGGGAACCCGCGCCTCCCTTGCGGATCTCGGGAGGGCTGACAGGGTTCTTTTTCTTTTAATCATTCACTCCCTCCATTCTCCTCCTCCCCCCCCCCCCCCCCGCGCGTTGGGACTCACAGTCGTATGGGGGAGCTCCTCCTTTTAATAACCCCTCCCCCCTCCCGAGAGGGCCGGTGGGATTCCCGATATTCCTAAAATGACGATGATCTCCGCCTAGATCCGCCCCTGAATTATGTCTACAGATCGGTTTTAGACTGTAATCAAGGAATAAAATATTGTTACTCAGCCAAAAATTATATTGGAGGCAACTAAAAATGTTTCCCACGATATGAGGGCCAGTTTCGTCATTCATGTCTATTTAATTGTTAATAAAAACGATGTCCCCTTTCTTCAGGAGAGTGAAAGAAGAGGTTATGGTGTTAAAACAGGCCCGCATCATAGCGAAACAGAAGAAAAAAAGAAAGATACATGTATATTTGAATTTACAGATACAGAGATGGGGAAATACATGAGAGCCAGAGCAAAAAAAAAAAAAAAAAAAAAAAAAAAGGAAATAGAGGGAGATGGGGATGGAAAGACAGTGATATGTAAATCAACAGTGAGAGACTGGGTATAATTTATAGATAGAGAAGAGAGATAAAGACAGGGAAATAGAGGGGGAGGAGGGGGGAGGGATAGAGGGGAGAGAGAAGGGGGGAAATCTGCCATACAGGTATAGAGCCAACATGTAATTTGGGGAAAATAAGCACCCCCACACAAAACGCCCAAGCACAGCCATGCCGACGCTGCGGCGTCGATAAGCTGCTCGGACAGTACCGTACCAACGTACAAAAAATAATTTTATGTTTGCCTTCTGTGTTCCGTACAGGCAAAAGACAACCCCCCCCCCCAAAAAAAAAAAAAAAAAAAAAAAATACCACAACTTCTAATTTTCTAACAATCAATGCACGTTGAACGTGTATGGTGATGAAGTTTTAAAGGGCAATCCTACCTTTGTAATAATTTGATTTCTGTGAAAGCAGAAAAATCAGAGAAGCAGATTTGGAAAGTTTGAACAAAATCGGACAAACAATAAGAAAGTTGTAATCACTATACATATCTGCATGTGGGAATTTCAAATTGGCCGAATCGTTACGGTCACTGTGATGCAGCGGCGGTCAACTTCCCCATTCTCTCCAACACACAAAATGACTAAATTGCCAATTTTTCAAAATGTATAACTTTGTATACAATGATCCTATAGGATCTTTTTCTTTTTTTGGAGGACCTATAACAGTGTGCTCTGTGCAATATATTTTGAGTACTGCCCCGAGGGAAAAGGCGCTCAGGAGATAACCGGAATTTAATCATATTTTGGTGTAGGACAAATGGGAGAGTCGACCGTGACACAACCGATAAACCAAATTGCCAATGTGAGACTTGAATAGATGTAATGATCTCATTTTTTAAACTTTCATAACTTTCATATTCTTTGTCTGATATTCTTTGTCTGATTTCTTTCAAACTGTCACCATCCTGTTTCTCTTATTTTGCTCCTTTCACAGAAATCAGCTTTTTACAAAGGTTGGATTACATGGTGAGAAGGCCGATTAATCAAAGCACTGACGTCCGGACCACGCGCAGAATATGCACACGGCTACATTACACGCACGTACATAGGAATATGCTATGAATCGAACTTTCTCCCCTCGCAATGCATGGGCTGCGTGGTAAACAGGGTGCGTGCTATTTCGTGTGTACAACGCTGTGAGCTGTTTCACCAGCTGAAATGTTTCCCTTTGGAAATTACAATTTTAAACAATGTATTTATGAAATATGGACGGCACTCGACTCTTTAAAAAAGTACCTCCCAACCATCTGAGACTCATTTCCCGCCCGTGCGCACCAACAGGAAAGGACCAAAAGAGCCAGGGGAGCATAGGGGGGGGGGGGCCTGTTCGAACCAAGAAAACACCCTCAAATCCTTAGCGTATATATATATATATATATATATAGATATAGATATATATATATAGATACAGCTTTATCAAACACAAGGGAGGGAAAAAAAAGAAAGACAGAGGCAAAACAAGAGAGAGGGTGATGTTAAAAACAAAATGGAAAAGAGAATATGACTGCTGTATCCTACATCGTATCCTCATACAAATAGTGTAATGAGGCTTTGGATACACTAAGAATATAAAAATTTATTAACGACCAGTAAAGAAAAATGATTTCTTCGTGATCGAAATTTTGACGATTTCGCTTTCAAAATAGATTTATATATCCAAAGCTGGTTCTATGTTTATTTCTAAAAATGTATTTATAAAAGGCCCTAGCTTCTCCTTTCCCGATCAGTAGAACCGAATTTAGTGGTTGCAATACTTATGCGTTGTAAAATCCCCCCCCCCACTAAAAAAAAAAAAAAATCCCTTCTCTCTCTCTCTCTCTTTCTCTCCCTCTCGTTCTATGTATGTTTTCTTTTTCTCTCTCTAAATATCATGTATATATATATATATATATATATATATATATATATATATATATATATATATAAAATATACATATAAATTTGTATCTTACCCCAGTCTCTATCTCTCTCTCTCTCTCTCTTTCTCTCTTTCTCTCGCTGAAGTGAATTGGATTGTAATGAAATGTTTGTTGCAGTTCAAACAGAATACCTTGTAAATAGGCCTGATTTAAGATGTTCTTCATAGGTACTCTTCAAATGAATTCCTGGACAACTACCCCCAGAATACTAACTCCCCTGAGAGGATCCCCTTGGATAACTACCCCTTCACCTACCACAACTACTCAACTACTAACAACTACTAACTACTACGGACAATAAACCCCGACAACCACCCCAGACAATTGACCCTATGAAACAAAAACCTAGGAATGTATACCCTTTAATGTATTACTGCAAAATGTTGAGGGGGTATTTTTGGAAAACCACAGGGAAGTTGGCTCCATTTTTTTTCAATATGATCTTCTTCATATCTTCAATTTAAAAGCTGACTAGACATTTAATATTGTCGTCGAAACACTAGATCGAAGAAGTTAGATTGCTTTTAGGAATTTTCTTATGTGTATACGCTTTTGCACAGGTTTGGTGTCTCAATGCCCTCTGAACTAGGCTCCCAACTTACTGGACATAATGCCAGTTTACAGCTTCATTGCAGGTGACGTGAATTTATGATGAAGTCGGTCGAAATTTACTCCGCGTAAAAATCAACTTCCTTTTTCAATCATTCTTTTTATTGATTAATTATAAGTTTCCCTCTCTTTTCCGTAGGAAGGGGCATTTAGGAGTTGTAATTTATGGATAAGCAGGTAGTCTGCGCAACAATTCAGACGTTTGAATGGGGAGGGGAAGTCTTGCTGCAGTTGTGTTACCAGACTCCGCACTTCTGTTGAGGGTTCATGGCTGACCCGATAGGGCAGTTGAAAGCTTTTGCGAAAGCTTCCGAATTGCTTACAGATCCCCAGACCCTGCAAGTGAAAAGAGCAAGTAGCCATCAATAATCAGACATTATAAAACGGGTTCAAGAATGTAGCCATCCTGATTGGTCAAATAACATCACGTGACCGTGCAAAAAAAAAGTGATAATGCACGGCGAGGGGACTAACGCACGGCTAATCCGGATCAAACACTAAGATTGTAAGAAAACACTAAAATTGTAGACCCGTTTTATAAAACTATTAATACATGGTTGTGAGTTCGTGCGTTAGTGCGATCCAGCAACACGCAGGTTTTTATCGTGGTGTCTAACACACTCGGCTACGCCTCGTGTGTTAGTACACCACGATAAAAACCTTTGTGTTGCCAGATCGCACTAACGCACTCCCAACCATGTATTAATAGTATATTGTTCAATTGAAATCCTAGCTAATAAAAAGCATTTCAATTGATAGTGATAATACAGGTGTTTTGAGAGGGCTGCAATTCCGCTGAGGAATCGTTAAAAAAAAAACAACCGGAAGGCGAAATATTGTAAATTACCATTTTTTTTCTCGACATTACTTTTATCCCGCAAGATATAGTGCTTCCTGCCCTCCTAGACTTGCTCGTTGGAAAAGGTTAGTATCACTATACCCCCCCCCCCCATGATTTTTTTCTTCTTCTTCTTCTTCAAGACGAGAAGCGGCGGCACCGTTGGCAATATAATTACATCAAGTTTATTCGCTGACTTAACATGTAAAATCGCACACTGCAGCTGATCAATCTGTAACTGTTTCCAACAATGCCGACATCGCAGTCATTAACGAATACACGTAAATTACATCTGTGATTGATAAAAAAAAGTCATACCAACCTGAATTTTAGGGGTGAATGTATATCAGTTTTGATGCTGTTAATTCTATCTTGATCTCGATGGAGCCCGCACCAGAGCTAGGAGGAAAAAGAAACATTAGCACGTATTCGTAAACAATAAAGGCATGCATGTATGTGCAATAGTATGTTAATGTAAAATATCCTAAGAATTAACCTGGTCGCAGCAAAAGTATATATTTATTCGTTTCAACAAAACAAGTAAATCATAACTGGCGACAAAACCTTAAGGACTGCATGATGCACTGAAGATTTATATATATATATATATATATATCACAAAATGTTCACAGGAACAAAGTTCCGACGAAATGCAGTAATAAAGATATGTAGAAAATAAAGTTCACAACATCGTATAGAATACACACACGAGGAGCATGTTTTTAACTTCACAAGCGCTTTCGATTTATTCTCTTCAGGTGAAGTGAGCCTTTGATAGTTTTACATGACTTTATATACAAGTATAATCAAGGAAATACAGTAATATTCAAATGAGGACGAGGTTTGTAACATTGTCCTATAGTTGTTTTTACGACATGATTAATCTTAATCTTAATCTTAATCTTAGATTAAGCGTTGTAAGTAGGAAGTCTTCTATGTTCAGTTTGTTTGAGAATCTTAATCCATACAACTCAACACATCGTAAAGTTACACAAAGATTCTTAATGATGTAAAACATCTAATATTTCCTGTGTTCATGGGAATAACAAACAAAGGTGGGTGACTGTAAAAAAATAACAAAGGAAAAAGATATAGGTTATAGGATATTTCCCAGCATTCGGATTGAACGTGCATAGTCTTAAGAAGAGAAAGACATAGAGTGATGGGTGGGGGGGGGGGCAGGGCAGAGAGAGAGAGAGAGAGAGAGAGAGAGAGAGCGAGGAAAAAGAGGGGGAAAAAAACAAACAAAACAAACAGGGGTAACGAGAGAGGGAAGGGCAGAAGGGAAAGAGAGAGAGAGAGAGAACGAGAAGAGAGATGGTAAAAGATGCATATGGTATCGTTTCCTGGATTACATAATTCAAATACATCAATCTTTTTATATAATTTTATACATGTTTGAAGATTTAGATAAAAGATAAAAATCAAATAATAGTAATTCATACAGAGGAACACAGAGATATATATTATTCTTTATTATCTTTTTGTTTCAGATATCCTAAAATATTAAAAATATTAAAAATATTAGTACTACAAAGCATTCAAAGAAGGCATGAATTTTGAAATGAAGTATTTTTCTTTTAGACATCTTTTAATTTTGTTGTCTTCTTTCATTTTGTAAAAAGGGAATATATCAAAGTTTGGTTCTTGTGAGCCAGCACATTTTTCGATGTGAGCGCTCACTTTTAGTTGTCGATATTGTTCTTGGCGTATTTGTTGTCTATGTACAGTGAGTCTGTGACGAAGTGTGTCCCCTGTTTCACCTATATATTGTTCCCCACAGCCATGGCAAATTATACAATATATGAGATTCTGTGTAGTACATGTGAAAGGGAATGATATTTGGAACACTTCATTTTTGTTTCTGAAGATAATATGATTAGTTTCTTTTATATATGGGCAAGCTTTGCATCTTTTATCGTTACATTTTGTAATACCATTTTTCATACCATTAAGGTGTGATTTCGGGGCTGCCCTAGTTAACAAGCGTTTCAAATTTGGGCTTTGGCGTTTACTGGAGATTAAATGCGTTCCTTTAAATGTTTGCTTTAATTCTCTGTCGTTTGACAAGGCGGCCAATGTTTCTTTTATCAGTTTAGAGATAGTTGGATCATTTGGATTATGAGTGTGAATAAAAGAAATGGATTCAGTATTTTCATGTTTCTTACAAAATGAAAGAAGACAACAAAATTAAAAGATGTCTAAAAGAAAAATACTTCATTTCAAAATTCATGCCTTCTTTGAATGCTTTGTAGTACTAATATTTTTAATATTTTTAATATTTTAGGATATCTGAAACAAAAAGATAATAAAGAATAATATATATCTCCGTGTTCCTCTGTATGAATTACTATTATTTGATTTTTATCTTTTATCAAAATCTTCAAACATGTATAAAATTATATAAAAAGATTGATGTATTTGAATTATGTAATCCAGGAAACGATACCATATGCATCTTTTACCATCTCTCTTCTCGTTCTCTCTCTCTCTCTCTCTCTTTCCCTTCTGCCCTTCCCTCTCTCGTTACCCCTGTTTGTTTTGTTTGTTTTTTTCCCCCTCTTTTTCCTCGCTCTCTCTCTCTCTCTCTTCTGCCCTGCCCCCATCCCCCCCCCCCCCACCCATCACTCTATGTCTTTCTCTTCTTAAGACTATGCACGTTCAATCCGAATGCTGCGAAATATCCTATAACCTATATCTTTTTCCTTTGTTATTTTTTTTACAGTCACCCACCTTTGTTTGTTATTCCCATGAACACAGGAAATATTAGATGTTTTACATCATTAAGAATCTTTGTGTAACTTTACGATGTGTTGAGTTGTATGGATTAAGATTCTCAAACAAACTGAACATAGAAGACTTCCTACTTACAACGCTTAATCTAAGATTAAGATTAAGATTAAGATTAATCATGTCGTAAAAACAACTATAGGACAATGTTACAAACCTCGTCCTCATTTGAATATTACTGTATTTCCTTGATTATACTTGTATATAAAGTCATGTAAAACTATCAAAGGCTCACTTCACCTGAAGAGAATTAATCGAAAGCGCTTGTGAAGTTAAAAACATGCTCCTCGTGTGTGTATTCTATACGATGTTGTGAACTTTATTTTATATATATATATATATATATATATATATATATATATATATATATACATACACATATTAGAAATGTATATGTTAATGCATCTGTTTATCACTCGAGGGCGATTCTCACAAAAACATGACTTCTTAATCGTCAAACCATAATTTATATCTTACCTGGCCGAAGCTAAGGAAGAAAATCTGGTTGTGTGTAAGATTGATTCCGGGTAATAATGGTTCTTCCTTACCCCTTTCATCAACAGAATGCCTGTACGCCTATGATAATCAAGGGTGTGATATACAGATTGTGTCAAGAATATGGAATTCATTTAGATTATCAACCTAATGACACATCAAATTACAAAAGTGAACTCAGTAACAGTATTCAAAATGGCATCGCTAATGAGTTCTGGGAAAGGTGAAAACTAATTTTTGAGTTTTCCCATTTCTTTTACGTCAGTTTGGAAGAACATCATAGTAAGAATGTGTCCTGAAAAGCATTGCTTTTCAAATGCCCTCATATTATTTAGTTGAAAGTATTCTGGCCGAATATTCATGCTTCAAGTATTTGCAGTCCCATACACCCATTTATGTGTGCAGTGCATGTACCTATCGGCGAGATTGGGTCAATGTCTTATCATTTTGATGATTCCAAAACATCACAGTATACACCATTTGTTATGTAGACATGATCAGCCTTTCCCAATTGTTTTGAGACCATTTCTTTCATAATGTAATGGCATGACCAGAACTCAATTTCATTTTTAATTGGGGAGGGGCGGATTAAATTTGCCAACAAATTACCAAAAAGTTTTCCAACAGGCCCAAAAAAGGTTCTTAAAACGTCAGTTTTGACGACAAGAGTAAGAACTTGTCAGATTTTCATTTCAAAATTGCAGACAGGGGTTCGACCCACCCCCCCCCCCCCTAGCGACGCCCCAAATTATTTCAATTATATACTAATGGTCAATGAGATATAGTTACTAAATTTGATCTGACAAAAACGTGACATATAACAAAGTCGCTAGAGGGGGTTGTGGGGGTTGTCAAACCCCTCCCTGAAAATTTTTGTCGGCATATGCGCCACCCCTGTCGGCAGAGGGGGAAAGAAAGAGGAAAGAGGAAAGAGGCAAGGAAAAGGAGAAAAGAGAAAGAAAATGGAGAAAAAAATAAAAGAAAAAAAACCGAAAGAAAAGAATGAAAGGAAAGGAAAGAAAAGAAAAAGAAGGAAAAACCGGCAAATTTTTCTGCTTGCTGGCTTCGCTCGCTCGCAAAACACTGGAAGTCGGGCAAAAGGCGTCCCCTTCGGAAATGGGCTGCACCCCCCCCCCCCCCCCCCCCCGATGACTTTTAAATTTCCCATGTCCGGACAACCACCACTTCATATTCGGGCAGGGAGATGCCAGAATATCCATATATTTGGGCAGCAAGGTTCCCAGATAATTATATACCTTCTGTATGTAACTTCTGTACATTTTCTCTTCGAAAAGTTTTTTTAAAAATAGAAATTGAAAAGTTGATTTTCGGGCAAAAGGCGTCAGCCCCCACCCCCCCCCCCCCCCTTGCGAAAATTAGCCCGTATGATCAAGATCTCTAAATCTGTTGTTTTCTTTTATTATTATTATTCGTGTGTGTGGGGGGGGATTGGGGTGCAGCATTTTGTCGGCAAAATTGGGTGTCACACCCTACAAATTTGTCGGCAAATTTGGGTGTCACAACTCCCCCCCCCCCCCCCTCCCCCATTCAAAATGTTCTAGCGACGCCCCTGCTGACATCACATTGATTTGAAACAAAGCGGGAAAATACTAGAGGAAAATGTTAGTAAAAATGTGAGAAACAAATCGATATGAATGTCACGACAGTCACGATGGCTTGCAATCGGAAAAACTGGGCACAAATTATCAACTTTATTATTCTTCATTGCGAGCTACTCTTCATTTTGTTTTGAGGGGGTACACACAAGAAAAAAAAAATTCTCCGAGGAAAATAATTTATTTTTATAATTATAATTAAATAATTATTGATAATACTGTGTGATCTTTCTCGTTCAAAATTCATAGAGTTGCCGATTTGATAAATAATTTTCACGTCTAGAAAATTTAGAACTTTTTATTCAGATTTCATTGAAGATCTCAACATCCAGTTTTTCTCATTTTCCTGATTTTATTCAAATCAACTTGATTTTAGGAAAGAGTTTTGCTTTTAAACATTGTTCTCTCCAGAAAACAGCATGGTATCAGTTGAGCGAAGCTCAAATAAACGTTGCGATGGCGCATTAAGGTTTATCCTCGCTGAGCCTTCCTTTATAATGGGAAAATATAGCAATAAATCACAAGGCATGTCTAGGCGTTTTTTAAAGTCTATATTTCGTACACTTTTTTATTATGAATATTCTACACAATAATCTGTAAAGACGCATTTATCACATATAAGTTCCATCATATGCTTCTCGGACACGTCTGTTATCAGCCTCTTACCCAGTCGGACAAACAATAGTAATGATAATAATAGTAACAGTAATAATATGAATATAGATACAGTAATGATTATTATCATAATGATAATGATAATAATAGTAAATGATAATGCTATTAATGATAATATTAATAGTAATAATAATAATAATAACTTTACATGTGACATTAAGGCGAATCCTTTTATCTAAGTCTATTGTTCAGATTCGCCTTAATCCACGTTCGTTTTCGCCTTAACGTCGAATTTCTATTGTGACGAAATAAACCGCATTGTTAGGATTCGCCTTAAGTCGCAGATATGATTATGATGATAATAATGATAATAATAGTAATAATAATAATAATAATAATAATGAAATTAACAACAATAAGAATTGTAATGATAATAATAATAATAATGGGAAAAGCAATACTTACCATGAAGGCCTCTTTTAAACCTCCGTTATCGGCAATATTTTCTCCCAAAGTTTGCTCGCCGTTAATCTAAGTATAACGAAAGAAAATGTAATAAAACACTTTGCTTCGTAATGTTTTTCAAGGTATCTGTAATTTTCATCATATTCATTAGAAATGACGATAAAACAAAAGTCAATATATTTGGCAGAGCAGGGCAGGGCGCAATTTTTTTTTTCCCAAACAGGTTTACCTATTACAGTAAAATCCTGCCTCCTGATTGGTTCAAAGGTATACGCATCATGAATATTCATGAGCTGAGCTACCAAGGCCTAGTATAGTATATGTATTACGCATGCGCGATCGAGCTCGATGGATGGAGCGAGCACGTACGCGAAGCTGCTATAGGCCTAGCCTAAGAGCTGTGATGTGTGGTTCAAAGTTGTTTACGTTAGGTTATGAGCAATGGCGGCGACTACAACTCTGTGCATGATCTTGATCGCTTTAAAGAAGAGAATACCGATTTATTTTGTGTTTATTTCCTTTTTCACGCATATTTTGTCTCGTCTCTTTACTGCCATATCTGTATATATATGTTTACATAATTACATATTTTGTAATTCTCCCTTTTATTGGGGAACCTAGTTTTTACAAGCTGTGCTTTTCCTTAGTTTCTCTCAATATGATACTGCCTTTTCTATTGACTAATGTAAATTTTCACTTTTGATTACATTGAAAATTTGAAATTGTTATTGATTACGATATCTATATTCGATATTTGAACGATGTATACTTTCAATTGTAATGTTCATGGCAGATTACTGCAGTATTATGAAAATAAATTCATTCATGCATTCATTCATTCTTCAAGGACCATCAAAACCTTTATGTAAGTACATTATATTGTGAAATTATAAATCGGCCCATCCCACAGGCGAATTTTCTCAATACTATAGTTTGTAAATGATGCAGCAATTTGGTTAGAAAGTGTTTATATTATAATATCATCCACATCATATGATACTGTGGCTGTACATGCACAACGCGTACATTTTGTCACTAGACCAGCTACTACTAGTACTAGTAGTAGTACTAGACTAGACCGATATTATCTCTCTTCTCGTTAGGCTTCTCGTCTAACGTTACGTTCTTGTAACATGGTCAGCCCTGGCCATGTTACAAGAACGTAACGTTAGATGAGAAGCCCAACGAGAAGAGACAGATTATATCGTTCTAGTACTAGACTAGCTGGGAGTTCGGTGGGACCACTTTCTGAACAAATCTGCCATTGTTGAACTGTGCACCAAATAAATCTAACGAAGTCCAACGGGAAGAGACAGATAATATCGGTCTAGTCTAGTACTAACTGTTACTAGATCTACTACTACTAGTAGTAGCTAGTCAGTGACAAAATGTACGCGTTGTGCATGTACATATGATATAGTATTGAGAAAATTCGCCCATTGGATGGGCCGATTTATAATTTCACAATATAATGTACTTACATAAAGGTTTTGATAATTCTTGAAGAAGAAATCGGTATTCTCTTCTTTAGAGCGATCAAGATTGCACAGAGTTGTAGTCGCCGCCATTGCTCATATCATAACGTAAGCAACTTTGACCCACACATCACAGCTCCTAGGCCTATAGCAGCTTCGCGTACGTGCTCGCTAGATCGAGCTCCGTACCCTACTATACTGGCAAGTCCACGCGCATGCGTAAATACATGTACTAGGCCTTTTTAATTTGTAGCTCAGCTCATGAATATTCATGATGCGTATACATTTGAACCAATCAGGAGGCAGAATTTTACTGTAATAGGTAAACCTGTTTGGGGAAAAAAAAATCCCGGCCAGGGCAGGGCATGTCTCATTAACATGATTAACAAAATAAACATAACCGCCAAAATCCATTTATTCATTTCCTAATTTACTTTTACCTTTTACTTACTATACCTCTTTTTAAAGACCGAAAATTGTTACAGATAAATTTTCTCCATCTTTTCACCACTTTCGAATGTATCCTTTCATAATCTGCGAAAAAAAAATGCATACTTACGTTCAAACCAAGGTCTTCGTATTCATACTTCGAATACTGATCAACGAGGCATTGTGATTTCCGCTGGAACGACTGGCTTGATGAATTTGACCACCAAGTTCCAAGGTTGCCATCTATATCAAAATGACGGCCTTTAGAGGAAAAGGGGCAGACAGAATTTGATTAATGTAACATATTTCTTGTAGGGTATATATGTGTAGACCAAGAGCAAGTTTTTAGAAATGCCGTTTATATTTGGCTAAAAGGACCAATTAAATTGGGTGTTGCAGTTTTCTCTAATCTATACCGTGACATTAGTACAGCGTCTTATAAACAGTTGCGATTGATTCAAATCGATTGCCACTTGATATCAATCGCAACTTTGTTGTAAAGGGATAGGAGGTTGTAAGTTTGCGAATGATTGGACATGTTGGAGGACTTGCGATCTATAGTAACAATCGCAACTCTCCTTATAACAGTGCCCAGATCTTCATCTGCTCAAAAATGCAAAAATGAATGATTGTAATTTTTGCACAGTATACAACTCTCAACTGAGAACGCATATTTTCAAAGGTATTTTATTTGTTTCTAGGTAACAAATTGCTTATAAATGAATTCCGAATAAAAGAAGTTGAAAATTTATATTAAAAAGCACATGATCTATGCTGAACGTGCAATCCAATATTTTTTTGTTTCTGCTGTTTGTTTTTTGCGCTTTTTTTTTTCTTTCTTTCTTTTGTTTTCGTCCTTCCTACAAAACAATCTTTAATGCCTTGATTTATGTAATACGGTCTTGTAAAACAGAAAATGTCATAACTTCAGAATATGCATCAAATCCCTATTACTCTATGAGATACTTATGATATAGGTCGCATATATTTAACTGTATATACAGGGCAGTCGTTGAATTGTAATTATCAATGTGTACACCCCACCCCTCCTTCATTTAGAATTTCACAATTTTACTTGCCTCTGTCGTCGAACGCGTGCATTAATTCGTGACCGATCACCACGCCAATACCACCGTAATTCATAGATCTGTTGGGGAACGACAACATTAATCATCTCAACGATTATGGCTATTTGTCATATAGAAAATTCCCATTTTCCTTCATTGAATAGGTGGTCAGTGACAGAATTATAAATGAACTTTTTATAATCCCATAAAGGATAATAAACTTCTTTAATGATAATTTTCAGAATAATAAGCGTCTAAAATTTGTATCGTCAGTTGTTATCCGTGATAATGTAATAATTTATTTTTTTTTAATTACGGTTTTTGGTGCGGTGTAAGTGTTTATTATTATTATTATTATTATTATGATTGTTATTGTATCATGGCAGCTATAATCATTTAAATGTAAATTCGTTTTCTGCCGGAAATAGTGATATTAACGTTAAGCCCCAGGATATATATCAGTCTCATAAATAAATTATATTGTTCTTGCTCCAAATATAATAAAACGTCACGGTTACTATGACAACTAGATAATTTCTCATCGATACTCAACAAATATATGATGCCGGGGTATAAAGTTTAAACAAGTTCAAACGTTTTAGAAATTCTTATCTCGTTCTTTTTCTTACTGAACGATATGCCCTATATTTGTTTTCTATTAGTGATTTATTCTTATTCATCTTTTTTTTTTTTCTTCCAGTTACCCTGTTTACTGTTTTTGCTTGGAAGGCTAAAGTCTACCGCCCTACATACGTACGATCTAACTGCGATCCAATTTTGAGGGGGAAATTGCAATATACTGTATACATGTATTTGATTTGATTTCAGGCTTCATTTTGTTATTTTTAAATAGAGAAGAGAATGAGGAAATTATTACCTTGAATATCGTCTGCTAAAGTACGGTGGCTGTAAAATACCTGCAGGGAAAGCTAAGTAAAAAGGAAGGGGTACAAAAAGAAAGAAAATTTACATTTCACACGAAAGACAATTAAGGCGTAACTATGTGGATGCAAATAGCGCTGCGCCCCTCCCCCCTCCCCCCTCATCGTTCGTCGTATTGAAAAAAATAAAGATGATTACCCCCACAACAACAACAACAACAACCAAACACAAAAGGAAGGCGTTGATACAATACATTTCATATGCATGCTTATCTGGACTGAAATATTTTGTTGTTGGGTACCGTTAAGCCGTCTCCGACTTCCGGTAACCCCATGTACAATTTTTTTCGAGGTATATTTCTGTCTCTTGCAATATGGCAAAGCTCTTTTAAGGACCCGTCTGTTTCTTTGGTTACATAATTCATCTATTATCATTTTCCTTTCTCTTCTCATTTACCCCTTCACTTTTTAAGCACGATGTTCTGCTCCATACCTTTGGATCTTAAATATGCAACCTTGGATTCGTCACTGAAATATAAGAGTAAGAAGAAATGCAATGCATTATATTTCTATTCACTTGCCCCTTGTCATGAACATTCAAAAGTTGAACTGATGATGCTCTTGAGTTCCGGAAAGATGGACTTCAAATTCTCTCTACATCAAAAGAAGAATTAGGAGGAGGGGAGTAGGATGGGGAGGAGGAGGAGTAGCAGCAGTAGTAGTAGTAGTAGTAGTAGTAGTAGTAGTAGTAGTAGTAGAAGTAGTAATAGTAGTGGTAATATTAATAGTAGCAGTACCAGTATTAATAGTACCAATAGTAGTAGTAATAGTAGTGGTAACAGTAGTAGTAGTAGTAGCAGCAGCAGTAGTAGCAGTTTTAGTAGTATTAGTAGTAGTAGTAGTTATAGTAGTTGTTGTTGTTGTAGTAGCAATAGTAGCAGTAATAGTAGTAATAGTAATAGCAGAAGTAGAAGTAGTAGTAGTAGTAGTAATACAGGTAGTAATAGTAGTACGCATAGTAATAGTATAAAGTAGTAGTAGTAGTAGTAGTTGTAGTAGTAGTAGTAGTAGTTATAGTAGTAACAGTAGTAATTGTAGTAGTAGTAGAAGTAGTAGTAGAAGTAATAGTAGAAGTAGTAGTATAGAACACGATAAAAACTACTTTCGAAAAATAAACTCAAGGGCAATTTCAAAGGCCTATTGTACTGCCCATAGAAATCTGGTTCGGATTACGTAATATGCCATTGTAATGTTCGCACATTTCTAAAGGTGACAGACAGGGCTTTTGAAATTGCCTTGAGTTGACTTTTCGAAAATAGTTTTTATCGTGTTATAGTTAAAAATCACTGGTAATATTGATAGTAACAGTACTAGTAGTAGTAGCAATAGTAGTAATAATAGTAGTGGTAACAGTAGTAGTAGTAGTGGTGGTAGTAGTAGAAGTAGTAGTAGCAGCAGCAGCAGCAGCAGCAATAGGATCCGGGCTAACTCGGCACTAGGGCGAACTCAGTCTTGGCGGAAAATCGCGGCCGAGTGAGCCCAGAGAGTTGAATTGTTCGCAAATACTTGTGTTGAATTTCGCATTAATTACATATTTCAGAACACTTAAATTCAAAATTATTTGATATCAATGTGTAAAATGGTTAACAAAGAAGTAATGTTGAAAATTTCATGAAGTAAAATTATACAAAACATGAAATTTAAGGCTAAAATCGGTACGGTGCGTAGCGGGGACATCAACTCTTGAAACGTAGTCACCACGCAGTGCCGAGTTCGCCCTCGCATGCCTAGTGCCGAGTTAGCCCGACCCCGTAGCAATACTAGCAGTAATAGTAGTAATAGTAGTAGTAGTAGTAGTAGTAGTAGTAGTAGTAGTAGTAGTAGAAGAAGTAGTGGTAGTAGTAGTAGTAGTAGCAGTAGTAGTAGTAGTAATAGCAGTAGAAGTAGTTATATTAGTACGCAGCAATAGTATATAGTAGTAGTAGTAGTAGGATGATGAAGACTTGAATTATTCATCCAGGAATGAAATCATGAAAATATAGCTAAATCTGTCGTCTGGACACTTACTTGTAAAAAGTAGTAGAACGGTTTCGGTACTCATCCGAGTACCATCCTCAGCTAAACTGACGATTTGGCGGGAAAGACGATCGGCCGTGAAGTAAGCTGGAAATCACTGGTCCGTGTCTCTATTGACTCTTTTCTTAGAAATTCGGCGAGGAAGCTTTCGGATTATCGGATTGTAAACAAGGGACAGGTTATGGCGCAACCCCCCTCCCCTGTTTAGTGAAGGGTTTTCCGAATTCACGTATATGGCTTCTTTAACCCCTCTCTCAAACCAACGGGGTTCCTTATCTAAAATGAGGACCTCTTCGTCTTGGAAATGATGGTTTGATTGGCTAAGGTGTGTATATACTGCAGACTCGTTTCCTGCAGACCCTGCACGTCGATGCTGATAGAGGCGTTTGTGGAGAGGCTGCTTGGTTTCTCCAATGTAACTTTCCTCACAGTTATCTCCTTGGCAACTGATAGCATATACTAGATTGTTCTGTTTAGTTGTTTGTCTCTTGTCCTTTGGGTGAACCAGCTTTTGCCTTAAGGTGTTAACAGGCTTGTGGTAAACTGGTATCCTATATTTGCGGAAAACTCGTTGAACTTTTTCCGAAAGACCTCTGACATACGGAATACAGGCCCCAGATCTTCTCGTGTCTGATAAGTCAGTTCTCTCTGGATTCCTCTTGCGAGGGCGAAGAGCCTTCTGGATGCTCCACTGCCTATAGCCACATGATCCAAGGGCTTGGCGTAGATGCTGTTCTTCCTTCTTTTTGGCCTCTTCTGATGAAGGAATGTAAGATGCTCTATGGTAGAGAGTTCTGACCACTCCAAGCTTGTGGATGAGGGGGTGGTGTGAGCTGAACAACAGGTACTGGTCCGTGTGAGTTGCCTTCCTGTACACAGACGAGTGGAGAGAGCCGTCCTCACCAACTGAGATCAAACAGTCCAGAAAAGCAAGATTGCGGTCCTTGATTTCTTCAAGCGTAAACTTGATACTGGAATCACATTTGTTAATGTGTTCAAAGAACCTTTGAAGCTCTGCTGTCTTTATCTTAACCCACGTGTCATCCACATAGCGAAACCAGTGTGATGGTGGGGTGCCTTGGAATGTAGATAGAGCAGAAACTTCAAAATGTTCCATGTATAAGTTGGCTAAAATGGGTGAAATTGGGGAACCCATAGCACAGCCATGCTTCTGTCTGTAGAATGTTCCGTTGAAGATGAAGTAGGTGGTCGACAGACACAACTGTAAAAGTTTGCAGATCTGGTCGACATTTAGTTTAGTCCTCGCTGGTAGAGTAGGGTCATCCTCAAGGCGCTTCCTGACCACATCTACGGCTTCTTCAGGAGGAACACTAGTAAACAAAGCTGTCACATCAAAGGAAGCAATTGTTTCATCATCTTCAACCTTAATGTCTTTGATCTGTTCAATGAAGTCTTGAGAATTCTTGATGTGGTGTTCAGACAGGCCGACTAACGGACTAAGGACCGAAGTCAGATATTTCGCTATGTTGTAAGTCACACTGTTGATGCTGCTGACTATAGGTCTCAAAGGGACGTCTGGCTTATGAATCTTGGGGAGACCATAAAAAGCTGGGATGTCATCCCCCGGGTATAGTCTGTAGTAGGTAGATTTTACAATCACCTCCTCCTTTTCAAGTTTCTGAAGGACTTCTAATACCTGTTTCTTATAAACCGCTGACGGATCCCTCTTCAGGCATTCATAAGTGTTCTTATCACTGAGAAGTTTAATTACTTTTTCATTGTAGTCTGATTTGTTAAGAACAACCATGCATCTGCCCTTATCTGCAGGTAGAATTGTTATGTTCTCATCTTTCGACAGATCCTTAAGAGCACTAGCTTCTTCTTTACTAATGTTAGATTGTGGTAACTTAAAGGTCATGTAAAGTTTTGGTAAGCCCTCAAAAACTGTTCGTCAGATTTCTTCAATTTTTGTTGATAAATAGCAAGATACTAGCAATACTAAGACACTGTGAAGATTTCGCCTCCTAAAGTTTAATATTAAACAAATAAGAGGCAAAATCTAATTTATGTGCCGGGACAGGCACGTAAAATCCCAACAAAGGTAGCATGTGCTATACACTGTAAACACACGTGTAAAACCAATGATGAGTAGCGCACACACGCTGTCTCTATGCGAAGCCCCAAGATTGCTGTGCGGTGAGCCGTCGGGGTGGAAGGGTCGTAGCATAATGGCAGTGATCAAGCATTCCTTACAGATATTTAAACTGAAATTCACCAGAAATCATAAATGGAATACCAAATGATCTCTTACAGACATCTTTTGATACAAGGAGAACAACATGAGACTATGTTTAACATGTTTCTTTCCAATTTCCTTTTTGCTTCCAATACTGTACATGAGCTTTAACCTGTTCAAGGCAAGCGGTAATATACGTGAATTCGGAAAACCCTTCACTAAACAGGGGAGGGGGGTTGCGCCATAACCTGTCCCTTGTTTACAATCCGATAATCCGAAAGCTTCCTCGCCGAATTTCTAAGAAAAGAGTCAATAGAGACACGGACCAGTGATTTCCAGCTTACTTCACGGCCGATCGTCTTTCCCGCCAAATCGTCAGTTTAGCTGAGGATGGTACTCGGGTGAGTAACGAAACCGTTCTACTACTTTTTACAAGTAAGTGTCCAGACGACAGATTTAGCTATATTTTCATAGTAGTAGTAGTAGTAGTAGTAGTAGTAGTAGTAGTAGTAGTAGTAGTAGTGGTTATAGTAGTAATAGTAATTGCAGTAGTAGTGGTAGTAGTAGTAGTAGTAGTAGTAGTAGTAGTAGTAGTAGTGGTAGTGGTTATAGTAGTAATAGTAATTGCAGTAGTAGTGGTAGTAGTAGTAGTAGTAGTAGTAGTAGTAGTAGTATTAGTATAGCTCAAAATCACTTACAGATTGAATTTTTAGTGAAGTGATAGAAAGCGTTGACAACAACAGGTGCAGTGTTCCAGCCGTACCTATCCACAGTTTCGCTAAGTTTGGTGAGCAGTTTCCTGGCATGATCTGACATAATCTGTATGGCGTTTTCGAAATACCGATCTATCGTTATATCCACCTAGAACGGGGGGGAAAAAAAATTAAAAATCAAATAAGTTTAAATTATGTAGGTATGAATATATTGAACAACTTGATATATACAGAAGAAAGCGAAACCGAATTCGTAATTATGGTAACTATAGAGATAAGCCAAATATCGAATACGATATACTCTATTCCAACTAAAGTACGAAGCTGTAATTGGGTATGAATAGGAAAAAGAACAGTAACACACTATCTACGAAAAGGAAAAGGTTCTTTAAACATGTACACGAAATAGTCCCATACACCAGCGGCTTATGATTTTAATATAAGCATACTTCTGTGCCCTGTTTCATAAAACTTGTTATCAATTACAAGTTGCAATAACTGTTATAAGCTACTGAAATCCTTGCATCTGATTGGTTGAGAGCAAATTTGCCATAGAAATGCGGCAATTTTTAATGATGAAATTGGACCATGTAGGTAATTGGTGCTTACTACCACATTTAGGGGCTGGACAGACTTGAACGACAACGATAGTGAGATTTTTATTAACCCTTTCAGGACATGAATTATTTAAGGTCTAAATTGATCACATTTTGTTCTTCAAATTGGCAACATCAATATTTTTCTTTTAGTGCTACATGGTTCTAAGAAGGTGTAATGTCTTTGAAAACAATATACATGGTTAGGAATTTGTCGAAATTGGAAAAAATTGCCAAGTTTGATAAAAAAAAAAACCCTCAAAAAACAGTGATTTTGAACCTCCTAAGATGTTGCCAACTTAAGAATTTTGGAGCTTATTCTCCTTTTTTAAATTTCCTGGAATCAAACGCAATATGGTAATGCAACAAAAATGGAGATAATGTGTGCAAAAGAATTTGCTCTTTCTACTCATACATCTGGTATATTTTTTAGAGCTCTGAATCAAAAGTTATTGAGCCAAACCACAAAATGTGGTCAATTGTCTCTAAGGGTTAAAGGTCCACCCAACACAGTCCTGTCCTATTATTAACATACACGAGCAATACCCACGTACACACGTGCGCACAACACTGTACGGTGTACCTTTAACTGAAAATCTCGTTATCGTTATCGTTTTCGGTCAAATCTGACCAGCCCTTAAAAAGAGCCAGTGATGACTGTGAAAAGCTCGAGAGACATTTAAAGGTTCAAGATATTTTTTTCTTTTCTTTCGAGTGTATCACAATTTCTCTGTAAATATCTCTGGAAATATACAATGATAGTAATAACAATAGTGGGTTCTTGTATAGCGCACATATCTGTCAGACTTGGCACTCCTGGCGCTCCACAATTATTATTACCCCGGCTTTAGCATGGCTGCTCTTAAGCGCTCTATCAGGTCAAGGAATTAGTTCGTACCAGGTACCCATTTACCTCACCTGGGTCGAGTGTGGCAAATGTAGATTAATGTCTTGCCAAAAGACACTAGTGCTGCGCCAGGGATTTGAACCCGTACTTTGTGGTTCTCAGTCCGGGGACTTATCCACTGGACAACAACACCTCTGGATAACGAAATTAAAGTAGTGCATTATAAGAAAAGCAAGGTCAATGACATTTCCATTGTAAGTCATTGGCATATTTTAATTGGGGAAAGTACATCTCTGAAACTTGATATAAACAGGTATAGTAAACAAATATACCATGCACTGAGAGGCTCTAGTTGAAATTATGGATTCCGAGGTGTCAGGAATAGCACTATTTTCTGAAGGACTTTTGCCCTTGAGCAAGGCATTTTATCTACATTGCTCTTTTATCGTACATCAAATAAATGAAGTGCTATATAGGCATATTGATACCGGCGTGTGCATGTGTGTTATTGAAAATTTATTTTAAAAAACCCCCAAAAATAACAAAAAAGTGACGTCAAAATACTGGTATAGCGAAAAATATACGCAGGTCTGACGTTCCCCTATATCCATGTTTACTTCATAGTGAAAGTATTTTATGTCACGTGTGATATTCCTGGCCAATCCTTACAGGATAATTTCATGATGTAGGATATTATACAAATATTGACTGCTCATGAGGATGATGGTGGAAATTATCACTCCCAAGGTGGTGTTCATACCGGCCCTTCTATCATGATAGAAGGGCCGGTATGAACACCACCGAGGGAGCGATAATTTCCACCACCATCCGATTACAGAGCAGTCCATATTTGTTTTATATACCTCATCCTTTTTATTGATTCAGTTGCTAAGTCACTCGCCATGTTGAATTCTTACGCGCTGCGCGTATATTGAACGCAGTCACGTAGCCTAGCAACTCGCGAAAGCGCTCTTAAAACCTGAACCAAATTTTGTGTACGCACGTGTGTGCAAAAGTCGCGGAGGGGTTACGCGTTCTATCACAGGGTTTTGGCCTTCTATCATTTGACCTTAGGTCAATTGATAGAACGCCAAAACCCTCTGACGCAATGATAGATCGAGATGCGCTGTGTCATGTGATATAGTTTTGACCAATCAGTGAACAAGAATCTAAGTATGAGGTATATAAAATGCGCTATACCATCAATGACGTCACGGTATAGCACATTTTCTTCATCGGCATCGGCATTATCCATTATTATAAAACGGGTTCTAGGATGTAGGCATTCTCACTGGTCATATTACACCACGTGACCGTGCATTTTTCTTTCCTACCGTCATGACCGTGCAAAGTTCTCATCAAAAAGTGATAACCCACGGCAAAAAGTGATAATGCACGGTTGAGATGCGCGTATGCGTACCTCTGGCGCGTACAGACTTATAAGACGCGATGAAATGCGCGTAGATTCATATAGGAAGGCCATGCAAGAACTTTAATGCGCACACTGAGACGCGCATTATTTTTGGTGATGTCATCAAGGAAAGCAAATGGCTGCCTCCTTGACTGTGCGATTCTTTGCATTTTGATGGGGTTTGTAACCAATTTTTTGACTTTATATTCATATTGTTGACCCGTTTGATAAAACAAATAATTCATGTTTTGTGGCTCGAGCATTAGTGATATGCACTCGCAAACATGAATTACTTGTATAATGAGGGATATAGTGGAATATTGAATATAGAAATCATTTACTCACTCCTTCGTACATCCCATCAAGATGAGTAAAGTTTAAGAGTTTTTCCTCATATCCAATCTGTTCTCGTATTGCATATGCCTGTACGACGGAAACATAATATAAACAAATACAGTACAAGAAAGCATAAAACTTCTGAAGGGAAATATATGACAATGTCCTGTTCTTCAGCACATTTCTACTCCTGCAAAATATCAGTGACTGAGCTTGTCTATATTATTCTTCAGTTGTAAAAATAAGAGGTACACATTTGAATAAGATAAATGTACAATGCACCCTTTTCACGAGGGTTCGTTACATTGTATTTTGTAGTGTTTTGTATATATATATATATATATATTATATATATATATATATATATATAAATGTGTGTGTGTGTGTGTGTGTGTGTGTGTGTGTGTGTGAAGAAACTTCATTATATCAATAATTTACACATACAGTGTATATGGTCATGATGGTATATATAATATTGTTTCCTGACCAGCAGAAATGAATCCTATGAAATTACTTGTCTGAAATTTCTTTTATATATTTGTTTACGATAACCTATGTTTTACGTAGGATTTTGTAAGAAAAAGAATTGTTTCCGTTGCCATGGTAATAATTATTTCATAGCACACCGAGACCGTCGACCGTCAGTTTCTATTTTCACACTGTCTTTCACACTTTACAGGGCAACGCTCTCAACATTCGACAAAATGTTTTGTTTCTTGTTGTCTCGGAACTACCTGTAACCTCGTCATTCATTATTATTCTATTTCATCTTAACATCTGTTGCCAGTGTCTCTTTATCTCTTTCCTTTTTGTCCATTCCCCCTCATTTTTCTTCATTTTGTCTTAGTTTTCCTCGGACACTCTTTCCAACTTCTTTCTTCCTGCTCTTGTTATTCGTTTATCTAATGCTTCTTCTCCTTTTTAAAAGTCTTTTTCTTTGTCTCTGTTTTCCTGTTCCATTTCTTCAGTGCCTCATATACATCGTCGCTGCATCAGTCTCTTTTTTCTATGCTAAAAACAAATCTTCATCATTGTTATCGCACTCATCCTGTTACGAGTCTGTTTTCCAATACCTTGTGCTGCCATTTTTTTTCCTCTTCTTTCATTCTATGCCATGTTTTTATTATCCGGCTTGCAAATAAGATGCATTAAAAAATATCTGGTTCTCCTCTCTTCTTATTATGGACCGCTCCATCACCCTTCAAAAATGACACAGCCTTAATTTGCGTTCTGCTTCGTGACATTTCCTATCAACTAAAATTGGTCTTGAGAAACGGCGGGATATGATTTTCTTCGAGATGCATGTTTCTCACTAATGCAGTGCATAATTGAGTAAAAGGGCACCCCAAAACATTCTGATGCACCTTGTTCTTTGTTTGTGTGTTTGTTTGTTTCTTGTTGTTGTTGTTGTTGTTGTTGTTGTTGTTTTCCTTGTGAGAGAATTTTCAGACTTGTGCCCCCTCCTCCCGCTACTGATTTCGATTAATCATCGTGTTACGTGCTGAGTAGCATTTTCCTAGTAAGCATGCATGTTTATCTCATTGTGTATATCCCATTTGTGGCACATGGAAAAAAAATAGGGAAATGTTTATTCTCATCCTTAAAGAGAAGATTGAGTTTTGGGAAAGGTGAAAACTAATTTGTGAGCTTTCTCATTCATTTTATGTTAGTTTGGAAGATTAGCATAGTAGATACGTATAACAATTAATCTTCAAATGCCCTCATATTCAAAATATGACGAGGAATAGCTGAAGTGTTCGGGCTGCTTGTCAGCGAGGTAAGGTCAATCTCTTATCATTTTTGATGATTCCAGAACCTCACAGTATACATCAATTAATGATCAACCTTTTCAAATTTCTTTGAGACAGTTTCTTTCACAATGAAATCTCATGACCAGAACTCAACTTTATCAGGACCCTGTTTCATAAAACATGTTATCAGTAACAACTGCCGCAGCTCTGTGTCAATTTTGCTCATAGCCAATCAAGTGCAATTTTTTGAGTAGTTAATAATATTAACCACTGTAACATGTCTAGACTCAATTGGGAAAGGTTGATTATGTATTACAAGAATTGGTGTATACTGTGAGGTTTTGAAATAATCAAAATGATAAGATAGTGAATCAATTTTTCTGAAAGTCACATGCACTGCACACAAAATATCGGACAACAGAGACATGAGGCGTGAAAGTTTCATCCAAACTTTTCACCTATTTCTTGTTCTATTTCGAATGTGAGGGGCATTGAAGAGCAATCTTTTTCAGGGGACTTTTTTCTACGATATTCTTCCAAATTGGCATAAAAAGAATGAGAAAGCTCACGAATTATTTTTCAACTAACCAGAACTCAACCTGCTTTTTCTAAGTTGTCGTCATGCTGAAAGTTCGAAAATCACTGTGTTTTCCAAAATATTTTGACCTTATAAAGCAATACGAAAAATAACAGTGTTGTCAATCCGGAGAAATAAACGCTGATCACTGTCCTTAGTTATAGTCTATGTCAGAATATAGGTATTCCAGTACGAAGCATTATTGGAAACTGATGGTGAAACTATTTTAATAAAACTTCAAACCGACCTTCTGTAATGCTTTTCCCTTTGTTACGTCATCCATCCAGTCTGTAGAGTTTATAATGTTATACAGTGAGCCTCTCATATGTCTGATCATCTGATATGCCTGGTTAAGAAAAATGCAATCCGTAAGGTAATAATACTATAAATTAGACGACGAATCGTGATTATGGATAAATCAAGATCATGGTAATCTTGATCAGTATAATGTTAATAATAAAATTAATCGTTGTAAATAAGGGGAGAATAGAAAAGACTATGGTGATAATAATTATAGCAATAACGTAAGTGTTAAAAACAATAACAATAGAAATTGGTTTTACTAATAATACATGTAGTTTAAAATAACTACAATAATACATTTTAACAATATTATAATTAAAGTAGTAATCACAATATATTCATAAAGCAACAATTAAAATTACTTATCAATAACGCTATTAAAGCAGGTTTTATACGGCCATGGAGGATTTCTCTTCTCACTCCTACCGTTTCTTTGCTCTCGACGTCGAATTTCTCCTGCACGAAGAGCGCCCCCAACGCATGAGACATGAAAGTATTTGTGTTTTCAATGCACTGTATCCATCTCGCTGGCTCCTTCTTTTCTCCACTCACTACCTGCAGGTCAAAGGTCAAAAGTCACATGAATATCAAATTGATACAGTGACTGATGGAGAATATGTTGCAAATGTGGACAGATTAAGGTGATATCAGACTCAATAATAGAAAAATCATTACTGCATGATGCTAATTTGCAAGAATTTTCGTCCATTTGCTGTTATCAAATTAAGGCCAGCGGAATGAGAATGAAGTTGCACATAATATCTGTCAAATATGGCCTGAACCCTGTCCCGAAATTGTCACCCCATTAAGCCCATATGATTTGACCCCTTAAAGATACTCAGACCATCAAAGTCGTTTACAGAAAGGTTGTCCGCCATAACCGATGGGTTTTAATAGCCCCCGCCCCCCCCCCCCCCCCCCCCCAGAACTCCCGAAAAGGACCCTTGAGGTCGGCTCGAAGTAGCATGACTGTACATTATGAAAAACACAAAAATGACACTTTCAGACGCTCCTGAAATTTAGGGCTAATCTACCCTCCTAGAGTTCATCCACCAAATTTTGACAGAAGGAATAAATTTGGCTGTTCACCAAAATAACTTGTGCTTTATAAATTGGGGGAAAATGCATAAGTCCAGGAGAAAATTACAAAACTCAGATTGACCATTGTCTAATCTAAACTAAAATTGATTGAGCATTTTGGCTTTATTAATATGGGGGGGGGGAGTTTGTTGAAGGGAACTTGCGTAATTTTTTCAAGGGGATACGACTATTCCTTGACGATGAAGGATCAGTTCGCTTCTTTATGCCGAACAGGATGCATAGTTAATTGCGGGGAGAAAATTGCAGAGGGCAACTGCTCCAATACCCCTCCTCCCTCCCCCTTGCCCTCTGGTATTCCAAACACAAGCTTCATTTTCGGGGGTCCCCTTTTATACAAGCTTGCCAGTACTCGTCACTACTTGTTATACTTGTTGTTGTTATTTTAAGGGGAAATAAATTTAATTTCAATTCAAAAAATACATTATATACAACATACAAGAATAATAATGGGCAGTAAACTGTACCTTGAGGAACGTCTGCCGTATTGCTCGTGCCCGGATGCTCATCATATCCATGGTATGTGTTACAGCACGCCATACCACATAGTTTGCAATGGTCCTGGTATTCAGAATAAGAAACCGACACAATTAACTTAAACAATGCGTTCGATGCATGATGATTATATTCATTATAGGAAGAACTGACTAAAACTTTCTTCGTTTCACATTTCCAAATTTTTCGGTTTTGATTTGATTTGATTTAATTGCATTAATATATTATATATAATGTGAAAGGAAATAAGAGAATAATAAGTTGTAGATCAGTTTGTTGAGGGAAATGGCATCGAACGTATGGAGTGGCCTGCAAGATCCCCTGACTGTAATCCAATAGAGAATCTTTGGGATATCATTAAGCGGAAAGCGAGCGAGAAGGTGAAAGATGACACTTCACTGCAAGAATTTCAGCGCATCTTGCAGAGAGCATGGCCCAAAATTGAGCAGCGCCAAGTACAAACTTTAGTTAACAGTATGAGGAAGAGATGCCGGCTGGTCATTGAAGCGGATGGTGGACATATCAATTATTAAATACTTCACTGTATGCTCATGAAAAGAAAGAGATAGAGAAATATGCAATAAACCATGCTTAAAAGTTCAGAATCATGAGTGATTGTTTGATTATTTGTGTAAAAGTCAATGCAAATCACTAAAGTGCAACTTTTTTTTTCCATGCATTTTGACATAAAATGCATTTTTCACACCAATAATGATATCTGGTGGCAATGATATGCCATTCATGTTATGAGTAATAAAATTCCCTATCCATTCCCGTTTGAATTATGAAAATCGGTAAAATACTTTTTGAGATATATCCAAAATGCTAGGGGGGAACTTACTTTTTTGGTTGAGTGTATATATATATATATATATAATTATACAGTGCGTCCCAGAAAAAACGAAACCCTAAAACAAACGGTTATTGTGACCACACTATGTGTTGTATGACAATAATTATCTATTTTCCATAAACTAGAAGTATTGTGCTTTTAAATGATACCTTGATGGCATCCATCCATACATGCTTTACCGAGCAGCAGCATTTTGAAAATGACATGTAAAAACTCGGTTGTGCCAGATTTGGGTAAAACCGTGAAAACGTTAGGATCACATGCGAACATGACCCAAATGAAACATGCTTTTAAAACACTATGAGAAGACTGTTTTCATCTGTTTCTTTCAATAATGAGGGTGAGGATAATGCCCTCATCACAAAATAAAGGATGGCTATTGTTTTGTCGATATTGGGGGTTAAGAAAGGGCATGTTTTGTATCGAAATGAAAAGTAATTTTTTAGATTTTTTTCAGAACTGCAATTTCTTTTAAGAACAAAGTGGACAGAAAGGTGATATTTTCATAAAAGTAATGTTAGTGGCACTTTCCATTGTCATCACAAGGAAATACAAGGTAGAAAAGGCACATAAGGCAGAAAAAATATCAAGATTATGGCAATATCCGACCTCAGGAAGGGTACCTTTTCCATCACAGGATGGGCAGTTTTTCATTTTTTGAGGGATATTTATTGATTTTGGAAATTTGGGGGTGTACGCCCCTGTCATCACTGGAAATTGATACTGACCCGTGCGTTATGAATTTCTGATTGAATGCATGTCATCACTCGGGGGAATTTCATGTATCATATCTCTTAAAGCTGGTCTTTCCCTTGCGTCATGTTCGCATGTGATACTAACGTTTTCACGGTTTTACCCAAATCTGGCACAACTGAGTTTTTACATGTCATTTTCAAAATGATGCTGCTCAGTAAAGCATGTACGGATGGATGCCATCAAGGTATCATTTAAAAGCATAATGCTTCAAGTTTATGGAAAATAGATAATTATTGTCATAGAGCACACAGTGTGATCACAATAACCCTTTGTTTTAGGGTTTCGTTTTTTCTGGGACGCACTGTATATATATATATATATATATATAGCCCCAACCTCGTATGCCTATGCTTTTAATTTAACTTTATTTCCCATGTATTGTATCAACAGTACAATGACTCATGGATATCTGTGAGCGAGCTAATCGATCGAGCTTAAAAATTTGCCTCGTTGCGTTGTGATTGAAAGTGTTTGGAGAGGTTAATTCTTTATAAATCATGCATAAGCTATTGACTTGTATGTTCGAAGATATTTTAGATTTAATTTCCATGCATACTACAAGAGAGGGTTCATATTCGGTTTGTTGGGCTTTGAACGTGCTTCAATACTAGCTCCGTTTGCTTCAAACGTCTACTTAATGATAGTGTGTTGCGAGGTCAAATTGCGACCGAGCGAGAAAATTTTGAAAAGTTCTCCTTAATTCATGACATTTTTAGAGCAATTTGGTTACATTTTTCTCTGAAATAGATGCTTCATAATGATTAAAAGAGTCATTTAAAGATGAACTTGTACCCTCCCCCCCCCCCCCCCCCCCCCCCCCCTCCTCCCGGTGACGGATATGCGTCTTTTCGTAAAAGTCGTTGACGATGAGAAAATGTCGTCATTTTCAGGCAATCAATAGAAACACAAACGCGCTTCTGCCGTCCTGTCGAAGTACTTCTTCTTACCTGTTTGAGGTTTCTGACAAAATCTGGTTAAGTCCCAGCAAGTACTTTGGAGAATAGACGACGAGTTCCATAGATTGGTCAACGTATGATGTATTCAATACAAGTTGAAAATATCGATTCCAGTCAATCTAAAGTACAGGAGGTGAATAGATGTGAATGGATGCAGCTTTAACCTACATTGCAGATAATTATTATTGCTAAAAAGTAATTTTAGAATAAACTTCTGCGCAACACTTTCTCTCTATCTCTCTCTCTCTCTTTCTCTTTCTCTCTCTCTCCTTCCCTCTTTTCCATCTCCGTCTGTCGTTAACATGATTAACCCTTTCAAGACAATTGACCACATTTTGTGGTTTGGCTCAATAACTTTTGATTCAGAGCCCTAAAAAATAAACCAGATGCATGAGGAGAAAGAGCAAAAATTTCTGCACACACTGTGTCCATTTTTGTTGCATGACCATATTGCGTTTGATGCCAGGAATTTTAAAAAGGAGAATAAGCTTCATAATCCTTAAATTGGCAACACATTGAGAGGTTCAAAATCATTGTTTTTTATCAAAATTGGCAACTTTTTCAACTTTTCACCAATTCTTTTAAACATGTATATTGTTTTCAAAGACATTACCCCTTATTACAATCTTGTAGTACTAAAAGAAAAATATTATTGTTGCCAATTTGAAGAACAAAATGTGATCAATTTAGCCCTGAAATAATTCCTGTCCTGAAAGGGTTAACATGATTAACTATCTTTGAAATACCCCTCCTTCCCTCTTTGTTTATGCCTCTCTCATTTTTCAATCTTATTATCTAAAGGTCATCGTTATGATTTCAATTACTTGTTTTGTTTGAGGATGAATACTAAACTTAAGGTCCTGACACACCTTTCCGGGCAAGCCTTGCGTGTGACTTGCCGGGAACAATTTTTGCTACCCGGAAGTCTCCGCAGATGGCCCGCACCTGACAGTACCTAGCACGTATCTCGCCCGTAGTTGCTCGGAGGTGCGCACGCAAGTCCGATTTACCCGCAGCCAAGTTTTGAGCAGGCCCAAAACTTGTTCCGGGTGAGTCGCGGGGGATTGCCGGCAGAGGTCCACGCAGAACACCAGTAGGAGGCCCGTAGCGGCCGCAAGTCACAGGCAGTTAACCCGCTTGAAGTACGTAGGTTGCCCGTGGATCTGTGGCTATGCGCCGGAAACGCGTGTCATCTGCGGGCATTCTACGAGCATAATACGGGTGTTTTACTGGCAAGGAATGGTGTCGATACTGCCAACATCCGTGTAGCTGGTCAGTTCTGCGGTCGTGGAGCGTGCATGTCGAGGGTCACTTACTGCCTTTCTGCTGGTTAGTTGAGGGTCGCCTGCGGCCAAGATAATGACGTTCTGTCGACGGGGCATCTTTATTCCAACTGAAGAAAACGAGAAATGATGGTCTCTCCATCCACTCGACCAGTATTACCCAGGCTCGCACCTCGCAGGCAACTTCCACGCAGGTAACACGCAGTTGTGACGCAGGTACCTCGCAGCGCCCGTATGTCGCCCGTAACTAACACGGATCAGTTTCGAAGCTCTCACGTGCCACCCACGCGCCTGACACGCAGGTCACACGGAACACACGCAAGTAGAACGTAAGTAGCACGCGTCCAGCAGGTAAGACGCACGCGAAACTCGCCAAAATCCTTGTCCGCCAGCAGAAATTATTCTGCGTGCTGGAAAATCCATACACGCAACAAGCCCGCGTAGCTTGCCCGGAAAGGTGTGACAGGGCCTATATGTACAATACATTCATACTTTTCTATAAACTACCAACAAAATTAAGGATGGGGCTTACAGTTGGAATCCTGCTATTCAGATATGATACGCTGACTTTGTGATTCATTATCTGAGCCCTCCTTTTAGCTGTTGGTGTCATGGAGATCTAAAAAGAGAAAAGAACAAAAATGCAATTTCAGAGAATTATATATGAATTAATTTACATTCGAAGGGCGAAATATCAATCAGTCATAAACAGATTTAATTTGAAAAAAAAATGAGTTAGAAATATTAAGAAATAGATGAAATGGCGGTAACCAAAGATATGAGTTTCTCAATTAATATGTGAATTTTCCATGCGAGCAGAAGTTCAAAGGGGATTGTGACATTTTCCTTTTCAAATAGTCTCTCTGGCTGGCAAACTCTGTGATTGGTATTCAACTAGAAAAAATTGTTTTTACTCGTACAATGGCTTTCTTGGATAATAATGACATTTTACATGAACCTCAATTCAGAATTGGAAAACACTATAATACAGCACATGCTCTCCTTTCTCTAATTAATAAGATTACAAGTTCTATTCATAACGGCACCCATGAAATAGGAGTGTTCTTAGATTTCTCTAAGGCATTTGACAATAATAGATTACGAAATTCTTTTAAAACAAACTTTCATATTATGGCATGACGGGCATTGTTGAAACTGGTTTCGAAATTATTCATACGAACGTCAACAATATGTCTGCCTTGATAATTGAAAGTCCCAATTAATAAATATTAATTGGGACTTTCCACAGGGTTCTATTCCAGGCCCTTTACATTTTATTCTGTTCATAAATGACTCTCATAGATCATCAAATGTGTTTACATTTATTATGTATGCAGCTGACACTAATATATTTTTTCGCATAAAAACCTTAGAAAATTTATGTAATGTGATTAACTCTGAACTGGACTCAGTTGCAATATGGATTGAGGCTAACAACTTATCATTAAATCTAGAAAAAACATATTACATGTTACTAAATCGTATGGAGCTCGCTCATTTCAAGCCGCTGCAGTCGAACTTCGGAATAGCATACCTGAGGCTGTCAAGGAGGCAGTCTCGTCGATCAATTCAAAAACCGCCTCAAGACATACCTGTTCACCAATTATCAGTAATTGTAATTTGTATTGTTTACATTGTAATCTGAATGATATGACATTGCTTCCTCTCTGACTTTCCATTACTCCTCTCTTTCTATGTTTTCCTTCTCTTTTCTCACTATAAAACTTTCTCACTCTTATTTTCCATCTCTCTCTCTCTCTCTCTCTCTCTATTTTGTTTCCTCATTTTACTACTCTACTGCTCCCTTCTCTCTCCCCTCTATCTATCTGCCTTCTCTCTCTATTTCTTTAAAGCACATGGCTCTAGTGCAGTTGATATGTCTTTCTAGATATTTCAAAACTGAACTTACAAGCATGCTATTTCCCTTAGATCCTTCTATTATTCCTTCCCTTTCCTTTTCTTAAAAGCGCATCTAGGGACTGTATTATAGTGATATACCCTATTATATAAATAATGCGTGGTCTATCAGGCACTATACTGGATTATGTGCACGACAAATACTAAATTATCCCGAGTGCAGTTTTGTTTCACCGAGGCCGCACGCCGAGGTGAAATAGACCTGCACGAGGGATAATTTAGTATTTGGAGTTCATATAGTCCAGTAATGGTGCATAAATAGAACATGCACTAATTGTTATAGTAAATAGACCCCTAGATCTATAACTGTTATTGTGTATTAGGCCCGGGCCCTATAGGTCTATAAATTTATAGTCTAGATCTACTGTTGATTTCCTAACTCTACAAATGTTGCTTATCTCACACAATGAACTCCAAATGTTAGCTCTCCACTGATGTGTAACACTCTGAACTCCAAAACTTGAAATTGAATGAAAGCAATCGTAAACAAATGATTCATCCCCTATTCATTTAACACGGGCTTCCCCGTGCAAAAATCAAAATTATAGTGCACGATCGTGCACTATAACAAAATTTTTGCACGTCACGTGATGCGAAGCTAACCAATCATAGCACGTGTTATACCTACACTATTTACTATAAAAATACAGTTTATTGTTATTATTATGTTTTAGTAATACTTTTAACGAACCACCTCATCCAAATTTTGATAGAAAATATACAAGTACAAAAAGTGATTGAAACAAAATTAATTATAGGTAATACAGTAGATATCAAACTTTCATGGAAATATCATATTGATAATGTATGTAAATTGATATCCAGAAACATTGGTATGATTAACAAACTGAAATGGTCTTTTCCGCCAACCATTCTTTTATCACTGTACTCCACACTATTTTTGCCATATCTAAATTATGGAATATTGGCCTGGGGAAACAGTGCGGCATGCCTGTTAGGCAGAGTTCTCTTATGACAGAAAAGGCTATGCGAATTATTTTCAGTGTTAATTATCGCCATCCCATTGATCAGTGGCAGATTTGGGGGGATCCCGGCCCATGCCCCCCCCCCCCCCTTTGAACGAAAACAATGCATTGTGCCCCCCCCCCTTTTTTTTTTTTTTTTTTGCTTGTCAGAGAATTATGGAGGGAAACTGGACCCCATCCATACCCCCTCACCCCCACTGAGCGACTTTTGGAGGGCTGGCGAGACCATAAATACGGATCTCCCTCCAAGCAGTTTCCCAAAGTTGACAATCCTGCATTTGTGTGCCCCCCCCCCCTTATACAAAGTCCTGGATCCACCCCTGACATTGTTTGTTCCATGCACTCTAATAATATACTTATAGCTTTATGATATTTATTGACTCATTCTTGGCGTCCTAATGTTTTTGTAGGTCATAATCGTGAATTGCCCATTGTATTTAATGATATATTTACAGTAACTAATGAAATCCATGATTATCCCACTAGACAAATCAATTGCCAAGAACTCATACCGCATTAACACCGAATGCTTTTGGATTTACTGCCCTTAAATTCAGGAATTCCCTCCCGTTAGAGACGAGACAGTAAAAGTTTGTGTACATTCAAACGTAAATTTAAAAAAAAAATTGCTAATTGTTTTTTAAGGAAATTGATTCCTCATTGATGTCACTATTTTACGACTCTCTGAATTAAAAGACTGGCATCGGCCATTGGCAATGATATTATAGACAATATTATTTTTGTCTATACTTGCTCAGTAAATTCTATGAAAATAAAAATTTCAATATACCCCCCCCCCTCAATCCTCCCATCCTATTCCTCCCCACCTGTCACACTGTCCTTTTTGTTCTGTCTTTTGTTAAGTTTACTCTTTTAAGTATTTACTGTTTCCATATTTTTGTTTTTACATTCTTTCAATTCTTTCTAATTGATAAAACGTGTGTTTTTTATGTTTGTTTTTAATGATTTATTTTCCATGGCCATGTATCTGTTTTCTTCTTCTACACACCTAATTTTAACCTTTACTTCTCTTTTCCCCTTTTATATTCTTCTTCATTTTACCTTTTTTGGGGGGGGGGCATGTTATGCATGACTGTCCAGTTTAATGTTTGTTTTGCTTGATTTATTATTTACTTTTTGCCAGGACCTGCGCTTTTATAAGCTCTGCTTCTCTGTTTTCATTCCACTTATTATATTATAAATAATGTATTATATGTCTAGTTTTTCAGGGTTACACCATGTAATCTTTCAGGAATAAGAGCCCTGAAAAGGGCTGGTGAGCTCCGCTAAGAGCTCTTTGATTCTCGACGTTTCGATCAGTATGCTCTGATCGTCATCAGGAGAATGACTAGAACACTGCCCAGTGGAACTATTTATTGCCTATGAAGGGATTCGATTCACAGCCTTCATTTCTGATTGGCACCAATCGGAAATGCCTGCGAATTTAATTTACGGCTGCATTCTCATTCTGGTCACTGGTGCGCTATAATTCTTCTAAATTTAGAGAAAGCACCGGTCGGTGCTATTGTTTTCTCTGAATAAAGAGCAAGCAGCAGTTTTTTCACTGAATGATTAGCTCCCTTTAGAGCAGGTATTTAGTGAAGTATCAGCGATACTTTTCATGTGCATTGCCCATCGGCCTTGGTGTAGTTACCAAGTAGTGTGAGTACAAATCCCATGCACACTCAGCGAAACTCGTGTCCCACCTGGAACTTAAGACTTGGAGAAAGTTCATCCATCGGATGCGGAATTTATAACGATTACTTTTCCTTTCATACGGGGACGGCTCTTCTGAAGTTGGTCGAGGGTGTGGGCATTACGTAAGACCCGTCGGTCGTAAACTGAAGCTCACTCTCGAAAATTGATACCAACCGTTATCTGGTAACTAGCCAAAACGTTTTTGATTCCCCAGGAGAACCCACGATTAAAGTTTAAAGTGATTGTAAGTGCTGATGGAAAGAAATACTCACGTTTGCCAATTTTTTCTCGAAATTCAGTACTTGTTGCATTTGCCTCGTCACTTCATCTCTGTCGTTTCCTCCTCTTAGTTCTAGAGCCATGTCGATCATATATTTTTCATATGCTTCCAAA
This sequence comes from Heliocidaris tuberculata, assembly GCA_025618425.1. Lineage (NCBI taxonomy): Eukaryota > Metazoa > Echinodermata > Echinoidea > Camarodonta > Echinometridae > Heliocidaris > Heliocidaris tuberculata. The sequence goes on along the minus strand of CM046844.1, from coordinate 21,010,020 downwards.
CCCTGCAAAAATAATTGAAATTAGTATGACGTAATTACAGGACCAAATTAAACACATGCCAATGTTGATTTGATCCTAAAACTCTGCGGGAAAAACAGCATTAATGAACTGCACTTGCTACACTTTCAAATGAATTTTTGTCTTAGCCAGTCTTTTATGTAGGGGGCAAACCACAGTGCATGTGTCGACAAATTGAACAGGACGTGAGAGGCCGGCAAATTGTCAATATTAAACTGTGCCAAAATATTGGAATGAATGTCGATAAAAGCTTTTGAATTTTTATGAACTGATTGCCCACAAAGACATGATGGAATGGAGAATGAATTAAATAGAGTAAATGATAAATAACTAAGTAAGTTATATACTTTAAGCAGACAGTAAGATGGCAGTTCGATAAAGTACACAGCTTCATCGTGACAAAAAACATGAGTAAAATCGTAACATTCATACCTTGATTGATTCGCTTTTAAGGAAGTAGTCACGGTTTTCTAGTCCCAATATTGGCTGATCAAACTGGAACAAAAAAAAAAGAAAACAAAAAAAAGAGAAAAGCTATAAGTCAGTAAAATATTACGTTAAATGTTAAAGCAAAAGCATGTCCTTTATCGAGATTGTTTCAATCAACGCTGTCTATTCTATATTGTATCAAAACTAAAAAAGAAAAAGCTATGGTTTCCTTTTCTTCTACCCCCCCCCCTTCCCTTTCCTTTAAATTTTATTATTATTTCTTGTCATTTCAATCTTCGAATCATCTCCAAAGCGATTTTCATTTATAACTTTATAAAGTCTCCTTCATCATGTTCATCAAACCGTCTCACCAACTTTGTTTTCGAAGGCTCTTTCTCTCCAAGGAACTTCAACTTTTATCCCCCTACCGTTAAAATGTGAGCATCGGAATTCGTCCCATCCACGGAAACCCTGCTCATGACCAGGAAGTTGCGATCGAGTTTTATCCTTGATGTGGCGAGGACTTCCTCCAGCCTCCACGTCCTCTCATCGTAGACGCCGTCGTTGACCACGGGCCACCCGCCGAGTTCCCTGAGCAGTGCCTTCATGGGTTCGTTACCTCGCTTAGTGAGTAATTCTGCACATAAAACGACACCATCAGATTAGACTTAACATTAATGGTCGTGAAAAGGAAATCTCATTCTATCCCCAGACAACTCGCATCTGGAGCAGTGGCGTTGCCAGGATTTTGTAAAAGGGGGGCACACAAATGCAGGGTTGTCAACTTTAGGGAACTGCTTGGAGGGAGGTCCGTTCTAAAAGTTATAAAAGGGGGACATAATTTTTTGGGGTCAATATTTGTCATGGGGTAGTCTGCCCCCCTGCCCCCCCCCCCCGGCTACGCTAGTCATTGTATACTAGCCACTGCCGTTACTGCCCCCAACAGTCGCTGCTTTCCAAGAGGCTCCCCTTCGTGTCATCAGAGAGTTGGAACCTCCTGTAGGTTCCGTAATCTTCTGTAATCTTCAGGAGCATGGTTTTTACTTGCACATCACTAACAGGTTAATTTCATTGAAAATAATAATTGTCATCTGCTGCCATAGGCGTAGCGTGAATCCAGCCATCTGAGGGGGCACTGGCACCATTGGGGGCACCGGTCTTACTCGGAAAATTCAATCGACTTTAAGTGTGTAAACACACCCATTGTCCATCTGCACCTGTTTCACAAGACATAATAGAAGAGCTTGTTGAGTATCTGGGCTATGTGGCTGCCATGCTGAAATCTACCATTCATGTGTTAATTACACAAATACCTTGCAAGCTCTCTATTACGCCTTGCCAAACAGGCGCAGATGGACGATGGGCGTGATTACATAATCCTGACAATATCATTTTACTATTTTTGAGAATGCAGTACAATTTACACGATTTAATAAATTATTATTGAAATGATCGCTTGACACCAAATTGCACTCCAAGAAAGTTACAATACTCAAGATTGTACTTTGTAAATTTTAGCTGAATTGATTGAGACACTTTGGAGTTATTAAGATTGTAATGCAAAAAAAAAAAGTTTTTTCTTTACATCCAGAGCATTTTGGGCAGCAAAGCTTGGTTTTAGGGGCACTTTGGTGTTCTTTCAGGGGCGTATTGCACCCCCTTCCCGATGGAAATTTTCGTAAGTTTTTATATTTTGGTAATGTACACCCATAACTCTTCCTTCTGACAAAATTTGGTCCATGGGCCTGAAGGGGAAAAATTTGCCCCAATTTTTAGGGGCGATCTGACAACCCATCCCGACGGAAAATTTTGTCAGTTTTGGTTTTTAGGGGCGATCTGACAACCCATCCCGACGGAAAATTTTGTCAGTTTTGGTGGTTTGGTAATGTATAGTCGTACACCTTCCTTCTGACAAAGTTTGGCGCATATGTTAGATGGGTTGAAATCGACCGACCCCGCTTTGGCCCCTTTTGCCCCCCCCCCCCCCCTCCCTTTGGGGGGCTCTGGGGGCCAAACCCGGCGGCTTTGTTCGAGCTGACAAGCTTTTTGTGAACGACATGGATGGTCTTAGCAACTTTAAGGGGTCAAATTTCATATGTAAAATGAAGTGACTATTTCGGGACAAGCTCCTGGCCTATAAGGAATGGAAATATTACGATATTCCGTCCATGATATCTGATGAATTTTAGCAGTAGCGTAGCCAGCTTTTCAAAGTATTAGGGAAGGGGTCAATTGATCTCAATTTTCAGGGGAGACACGTCCCACCCCCCCCCCCCCCCCCAATCTCTGCCCTGATTCATACATTAGGTCAGAAGTACATTTTGGTTATTACGTTTTAATCTTGCTTCCACTCGTAACCCAAATATATTGAATTGTTTAATCTGCGTGTAATTAACCAACCATAACAATGTCAATTCATATGATGGGTACCGTTTCGATTGAGGGCTTGAGGATAAAAAAAGGGGGAAGGTCAAATCTCCAAGTATTGCTACAGCCAAGCAAAGAGATTATTCGTCAAGGATTAAAAGATTGTTATCCAATTTAATGCGATTTGGGGATGATTGCGGGACGATATATAGTTACGCAGTTATGAAATATTCGAACGCGTGCATGCAAAAAATGGGGCTCGTCTCATACGACCCCCCAGTGCCATATCTATATCGCAATGTAATGTGTCTGATCGCCCAGCGCAAAACGCACATTAGCTTATTCGTTTTGTGTTGTATTTACCTTCATCCATGCAGGACTGGTAAAAATATCTCGCTTTTCTGATTGCAGCCGTTTCTGACGGAGGTGGCGTCCTTTCAATAAGTTCTGAGGGAAAGAGAAATAAATTTAAAATGAAGTAGGTTTCATCGAAAATGATATTTATGAGGTACAAATGCGGTTTTATTGCACAGTATTTACTTTTATTGTTCGTGTCCCAAGACAACATCGGCGAGATGAATTGTCCAAACAAAATCCTGCAAAGACATTTACTTTCAACATTACACTGAGAGTTTTTAGAGAAAACTGTCACAATGATATTGTGTATCATTGAATGTGTCCCGTTTGTCAAGTCCAGTTATCAAATAACTACGGGTTTAAGGGTCTGCAAATGAAGCGTACTGCTGTTCTCTTTTTTACACAATACAATAAACAATCCATCATTACTTTTGTTACTTTTGATTGATCTTGCTAGTATTTTCTGTCAAAGTCAATAAACATCCACTGCAACAAAATACTTAGAACAAGTGATACAGGGTCCATTTATACACTAATTACCACCATTCGTTAGGGTGAAGATTATGATTATATTAACAACATTCATACTGAGAGCAACAATCTCACGTACCTTTACACTGGATTTCTAAGCTTTTTTATAAGTTGTGAGGGAACTACATAATGCGAATCATCCTCGGGAATGACATTTGACCGGTGCCAACCTCCACATGAATATTCATAGAAATCTTCGCAGGGGTCCACTGCGGGATCCATGTATGAGATCAATCGAGCCGCTGGAAATTATAAATGAGACACACAAATAAATCGAGTAAAATCAATGCATGTTAATAATGCATCTCTTTTTCTGCGAAAATCATGTTTTTGTTAATTATCGTTTCATTGTACTTGTCAGGCATGCACAAAAGACGTTTAAAAAAAAAGAAACGCTTTCTGCTAAATTTTTTTTTCTAAAGTTAAAGTTCTATATCACGACCGTCAAGGTGATCGAAAAAAAGACAACTGGCTGAAAAAGATATTTGTAGGGAGAAATGTGTACCATATATGCTCTCTCAAATTTTTGTGGGTATTTTTCATTAGCGCCGTCGTTATGAATGTTTTGAAATATCTGCTTTAAAACAAAAAAGGGGGGAGTACCGAAAGAACGAAAAAGTCTCCGGAAGGTAGATGAGTAATGAGCGCTCATATCTTTATCATTATTTTTGATCAAGTCGAAAACACAGAATGTTAGGATAATATGGGTCCACAGCTGGTATTCATGTTCATTAAGCCCAAGTAAATAAAGAACGTATCATAACCATACTGTTTCGTAAAGCCTATTTTATATCTTATTATGTGTTTCTTTTATAAGAAATTGTTCCGCAACGAATGTATTTTAGGTAATTACTAAATGTGTGCTACCATAAAAGCTACTGAAGATTCTGGTAAACTTTTGAAAGAAAGTGTTGATAAATCAGTACTGAACGTGACGGGAATTAAGGTTGTATGAATGGTAAAACAGTATGGAATTCACTTGATGTAACTTCTGTACCTTTGTAGATATGTACGATTTAAGGTTTTTTCGTACAGTGGTACGAATTGAGTTTTTATCATTCTAATCATTGTAATAAAAAGGTATTAAACATTTGATATTTTTCCTAAAAGTTTCCGGGCTGATATTTTTTTCTTCTTCTTCTTCTTCGTCTACTTCCTCCTTTTCTTCTTCTTTCTTACATTCTATACACCAAATGTAAAAAAAAAAAAGAAATTGACTACCTCCATGTCCATAATGTGAAATAATACCTAAATGTCAACAAAGTATTTCAAGAAGTAATTTCAATGATTAGTTGAATGATTAGAATGAAACGCACCTGATGCAACGCAGTTGGGTGATGTACAGATCTCAGAGCATTCACTTCTACTTTCAGCCAGATTGTTCCTTTGATTTATACCTGGGGAATTTTAAAATGGAAATGTTTTATGATAATGATAATGTTAATAATAAAAATGATAATAATAATGATGGTGAAAATAATAACAACAGACATAATATTATAACAATATCACTGATACCAATGAAAATAATAACAATGACAATGATAATATCACTGATAACAATAATGATAATAATTTGGGCTTATTTACCCTTGGTAGCCTCATCAGTATTAATACTATTCTGCTGAGGGCCTTGCAATCTCATTATTACCCAGGCTTTATCCAGGCTTTAGCCCAGCTACCATTAAAAGGCACTTAGCATTTTTTTCAAATTTCTTCCTATCGTGAACCCATTTACTTCACCTGGGTGGAGAGTGGCAAAATATGTAGATTAATGTCTTGCCAGAGGACAGTGGTGCCGTGGCTGGGACTCGAACCCCGTACCAAATACTTCAATGTCTGGTGACTTACCCACTAAACCACGAAACCACCACATACAAGTTTTCTATAAAATCATACTACTATTATTACCCAGACTGACGCTTGCCAGCGTTCTATGAGATTTATTATGCATCGGAAACAATGCGATTTTATTCTAGCTTGCTTGTTTGCGATTTGTAGACCTGTGCCCCCCCCCCCCCCTCCTTATGCAAAGAATCAAGAATCGTACATGCAGTATTTCTGCTGCTTTGACTACAGTTTACAAAGTGCAGATGGAAGTGAGGACGAAGTGAAAAAATGGAATTCTTTAGATTTTATACTGCTTGGCATTTTGCATCTACTGACAATTGGCATTTGTATTAAACATTACACATGAGTGTACGTGAGCTTAGCGTATCTCAAATCGAGTCATTATTTCCAGTGTGAATAGCGCTAGAACATATCAATCGATTTGATTATCTGTGGGTGGGGAGGGGGATTTTGGCAAATTGTTAGTAGCCAAATTCGCCTTTGATTGAAACTGTCGCCGTTCCGTTGGGTCTTACCTTTGGAAAGGAAATGGCATCTTGCTAAAACAAGTAAAACGGTTCTTCTAAGAAATTTCCAACCCTCCCCCACAGTCAGGAAATTAGGTTAAGTTTATCTTCTCAAAACAGTTTAGCTTTGTGCAGAATGATTCACCCACACGTTGCTCGAATATCCTCATTCCAAGACGCACGAAAGGTCCATTCACACTAACAAGGTACTGAGTCAATGATCACAGTTCATTCTCTCGCACAGGCTGAGGGCTGGGCCATTTCTCACTGCTTCCACCGCGCATTGTATTGAAATCGATTTGTTTGATACAGTAGGATGGCTCTTTGTAAAAAGGCTCAAGGTAAGAATAATCAGGCATTGCTGTGAGGTCCTCATTTCCGTTAAAAGTTGTTGATGTTTGCATATTCTATTACATATTTGTTTCAAAGTACTAATTGTAATTGTGAGGATTTCTTATGATTTCGTCGCAGCCAGATACTGAATGACGAAAAATTTACAACACTGATTTTAAAAAAAAAATTCAAACGCTGAAGATTCACATACTTGAAAATCATTATGTAAATATGTAACATGAATATGATAGATATATTTATATAGTTTAACATTTTGCATCATTATAATTTATTATCTTATCATATTCTTTGTCTTAATCTTGTTATACTCATCCACTTCTCCTGTTGCACTACACGTACTACTCAGTTCAATTCAGTTCATTCAATTCAATATCAAGTTGGTACTATAATGACTTGAATACGATATTTGAATTCTTATTTTAATTTCAAAGCCAGGAACAGTCGTTAATTTTGTAGCCATTGTAAAGGGGTTCTTCAAAGCAATGTGATCAAACCGTAACTACCGTTGGATTGATAAAGAAAAAAATTGTTTATATATTAATATATATATATATATATATATATATATATATATATATATATATATATATATATATTCAAACCATAATAATGGTTGCATTGATAAATCATTAAAAATGCCATATGAGAAATGGCATATACATTCTACACACATTTCATTTATGTAAAGTCATATGGATTTGAAAAGAAGACCTTTGGGTTAAAGTTATTTACTTAAAACACGATAAAAACTATTTTCGAAAAATCAACTCAAGGCAATTTCAATAGCCCTGTCTGTCACCTTTAGAAATGTGCGAACATTACAATGGCGTATTACGTAATCCGAACCTGATTTCTATGGGCAGTACAATAGGCCTTTGAAATTGCCCTTGAGTTTACTTTTCGAAAGTAGTTTTTTATCGTTTTTTAATATCTTTCTTTACCCGGCATCCATGTCATGCACGTGACTCACTTCAAATCCTACCTACTCTTGTTTTGTATATAATGATAAGAAGAATGAAAATAATAATAATAATAACAATAGTAATAATAATAAACAACTATATATTTTCTTAACTTATTGTATAACTTAATTTTAAAATAATATAGGGCTGTGGTCTGTTCGCTCATATGTTTCACTTGCAGCCATTGCATACCATTAATCAAGCATATATAAAGTCCATACCTGTCATATTTAAGTCCTCTAGAAAACCACCGCCTTGGTGCCGCACGCCGTGTGAATTCATTCCACTTTCTGTGCAAATATGTAAAGTGGGTCCTCTTTATTAAATCGCATTTTCACTCGTTTTGTGTTTTGAATATAATATGCAACTATGATTACATGATATGCAGTTGAGATTAAAATATATGGTTGAAATGAAGTGTTTGCTGCTTGATTGAATTATGAGAGCTGAGTTAATGGTGTGAATGCAGAGTGGATATGAACATGATATGATTTAACGTAGTACATGTAAATAAGTAAAATATCACATGCAATCTTAAATTCTTTTCTCCGTTACTATATAGTTATGTATCTTGTCTCATTGAGGACAATAACTGCTTATTTTCACGGAGCATTTGTATATGCATTTCTTTATAAAGCTGGTTGAGATGTTTATAATGTAGACGTGAATCCTTGGGGTGCCACTAGCCCATTTTAAGTTGGAGATGTTCGCCGAAGCTTGCTGACAAGGTATGCCAATGATATTTCTACGCTCAAAAAAGAGTCCCTTTTCTCTCTTCACGGACAAGGGTTGAAAATTTGCATAATCATGATAGTTGCCAATAAAAAAAAAGGTAGTAGGGTTTCAACGCCCCCCCCCCCCATTTCTCCTGTAACGACGCCCCTGGAAACTAACTTGTACATAATTATGGCGTTCAAGGGTTCTCACATTCTTGTTTAACAGTGAAGGCTGTTTAAATAACCCTCATCTAACGACATCGAAAGAGTGCGATTTGTCTCTCTAAAGAAATTGACCCTTCGAACATGTTGAACAGGATCAAGACCACTCTTAAACACATTATACGCTGCCATATTTTTCGACGAGTGTACCTTGTAAAGGTTAGAATCCAGGGGGGAATTCCTTCAAGTTTTAAAGATTTCCTTTTGGAGACCAATAACTGTACAAAGTATATGTAACGTTGACTTTTTTTTCAGTTCTTCCTAGGCATTTAGCTGGCGAAACAAAATCATAAGGAGGTGCCATTTCTTCTATTGAGAGGTTGAGAATTTGGATTTGGATGCGTATGTTTTAGAGAAGGCATTCACGCTCTCGACCCAGGTGTAGTAAATATATATTTCATTTATTCCTTGCAATGCACTAGCGCAGATAAGGTCAGTCAGAGTTTAGCCCAGTGTGAAATGGGCATTCTCAAAATATTATCGAACAACTTCTTGTCAGTTGACGGTCCCTGTGGCTGTTTTATGTTTGTTTGACGGGATGTAGAGAATGAAGACCATTTTACAATAATTAGTATTAAATTTTAGGCCGCTACACTATAAGCGACATGTTTCCAGACAACCAAGAAAACATTACTTTGTTTTCTTTCACACATTTTTATGAAGTGCAGGCCGTAAAATAGAGATGACATAGAGGATGACAAGAATGTAGAGATTGATTTTCCATTCAAAACAATTAATGCATTTGTACCAACATTCAGCAGGTCTTCAAGCCTGCAAGGGATTTTGAAGGAAAACAAGGAGAGTTGTGATCCACTTATCTTGGCGCCGTGGACATCTCTGGCAGATATGAATTAATGGCGTGGTTCAGATCCATGTCATGGAGTGGTCAATTTGGAGAATCCACTGACACATTGTTATTGCTCTTAGGATTTCACATGCATGATACTTCTTTGTGCCCTTGTGCCTTCTTTAAAGTCAAATCCATTGCATTGACACATTGTAGTGGCTCTTATTGCCTGTATGGATTTCACATGATATTTCTAGAAGCACCCTTTTGTGCCATCTTTAACATCCTCTTGTTAAAGCTCACATTTAGTTTTAACAGACCTCTAGTTTCACCAATTTCAGTTTAAAGACCACAAGATACAATGTTTGCAGTAAAATGTTATTTTCTCGTAAATTGAGACAAGAGCATAGCTACCGGGTATAAGTCTACTACAATTAGTACTTTAATTAAAATACTTCTGCTTCTGCTGCTGCTGCTGCTGCTGCTGCAGTTACCAATACTACTAATACACTTTTTACTACTTTGCTTGCTTCATATTTTACATACATGTACGTCAACCTTATATATATTTGATATTTTATCTAAAAATGGAA